>JAKWBI020000002.1:0-387397 GCA_022664585.2 Zalerion maritima
CCCCCCCCCCCACCCCCCCCCCCCCCCCCCCCCCCCCCCCCCCCCCCCCCCCACCCCCGGCGGGGGGGGTTCCTTTTCTCTGGTGCAGTTTGCCCCCTCGGCCTCGGCGCCGTGATTTTGGCCGCACCGAGTACACCGAATTTCGGTGGGCGTTCGGCGCCGCTACTTTCCCCGCATCCGTGTGCTGGTTCTTGATATCTTTCGGAGCACAAAAATATAGGATGACAGCGGGAAATGAGCCAGGCAGTGACCATGGCTAACAGTACACTTTTGCTTTCTTCCTTCGGACACTTTATCGGCGTGGTTTTCGTAGCTCTGTAGTATATATATATACTAAGTATTTGTTCTCAAAGCAGGTATAGCACGCCACGATCGAGAAGCAACGTCCACTTCGTATACGCAGTACATACTCGCTACCCTGGCGAAATACCATCGCTTGGCTTACTGTTCAAAAGGTCACCATAAAATTTGAAGCATCCCCTTAACTAGATAGTAGATACCTCTCCGGAAGACCTCCGTCCCCCATTCCTCAGAAGTACGCCAGTACCGCCATACCACCATCACAATGTCCAAAACCGAAGACCCCAAAAAGTCCTCTGTGCCGCTGTTCTCCGGCGACGAAACAGACGGCATGTACAATGCCGGCTCGATAGTCGACCTCGAGTCATCGTCGGCAGCACCAGCGACGGAAAAGGCCTCGCCTAGCCACCAGTGGGACCCGTCGGAAATCCCCGATGGCGGCGTCGATGCCTGGCTCCTCGTCCTTGGTGCTTGGTGTGCCGCCTTCTGCTCTTTCGGCTGGGTCAACAGCATCGGGATCTGGCAAGAGTACTACCAAAATGGCCCCTTGTCCTCCTATTCATCCAGCACCATCGCTTGGATCCCGTCGCTGCAGGTCTTTTTCATGATGGGCATGGTGGGTAATATCCCTAGGGGCGAAATGATGTAACCTTTTGTGCTTCGGAGCCCAGACATCTGCTGACATTGGTCCTTTTCTCGTAGGGACCTATAATCGGTAGACTCTTCGATACCTTCGGCCCGCGGTACATCGTCTTCGGCGGTACATTCCTCCACGTATTCGGCCTCATGATGGCCTCCATCTCGAAAACATACTACCAAATCCTCCTCTCCCAGGGCGTTTGTAGCGCCATTGGCGTCGCAGCCGTCTTCCAGCCAGCCATAAATTGCATCCCCGACTTCTTTGATCACAAGCGTGGCGCCGCCTTCGGCATCCTCACCACCGGCTCGTCCGTCGGCGGGGTCATCTTCCCCATAATGGTCTCCCGCCTCATCCCCAAGGTCGGGTATGGCTGGACCATGCGCATTTCCGCCTTCCTCATTCTCGGCCTCCTCGTCATCGCGAACTTGACCATAAAAAAGAGGACCCCAATCGTGCCCAACAAGTTTTCTTTCCAGCAAATGAAGAAACCCTTTACAGAGCCCGTGACGGTCGGCGTCTTGTCTGGGATGTTCCTCTTGACGTTCGGCATCTGGGTCCCCATCGACTTCATCACGGTAGAGGCCATCGCGAGGGGAATGGACACCGATTTGGCACAATACCTCGTCGCGATCCTCAACGCGGGAAGTTTTTTCGGCCGATTGGGGTCGGGATTGGTTGCCGACAAGGTCGGCAAGTTCAACGTCTTCATAATCTCCTGCTACCTCACGGCCATCTTGATCCTAGCCATGTGGACACCAACAGCTGATGGGGATGGAAAGACTATTGCATTTGCAATTCTTTTCGGCTTCTTCTCTGGAACGTACATCTCTCTTATCGGTGGCTTGGTTGCCGACATCTCACCCCCTCAAGAACTTGGGCTGAGAATGGGATTGACGTTTTTGATGTCCTCCTTGCCTGGGCTGACGACATCACCAATTGCTGGTGCCATTCTTGATACGTCTGGAGGATGGGATGGGCTGAAAGTTTTTGGTGGTGTCTTTTGCATGGCCGGGACGACATGTGTCGTTGGCTCAAGAGTTGCCAAAACAGGATGGAAGGTGAGGGCCAAGTTCTAGAGGTCGAGTCCAGCACGAAGACTGGTTGGGTTTGGTAAGGAAGGATTCAAACGGCAGACAGCCATGTCATGAATAATAACGGAGACTATTGAAAGGGAGAAGACACGGTTTCGGGGGTGTGCCTCGGATAGGACAACATTTTGGCTGCGGCAGAGGAAATTGGGAAAGATTTGCATAATGCATATAGACCATCTAATACACATATCTAAATATAGGCGACTCTCACCTCATTAACCCTTGACTAAGGTCCCATAAGGCTTATATACTGCCGGCTCCGACATCATTGACAAGCAAGTCCCAGTCCACGAAGGTTGGATCCCAAACCATATTATCGATAATACTTTCGGCGTGCATTTCGGAATCGGTAGGACGCTCTTCTTTGCCCATTTCTGAGCCGTGGTTACGCCTCGGCCCCGCATCTAGAAGTGATGTTTCCGTTTTTAGGTCCGCCGTATTCGTTGATATTTGACGGGCCTGAATTGCCTTTTGGCTGAGGGCATTGAAGACAGCCCATTTGGAGGAGCTTGTATCGATGGCGTTGCCCTGTCTTCTTTTTCGTGACTTCTCAGTGTCGAAAACAATCTCGATCGCGTCCCATGCTCGCTGGGCATTGGGGTCGCTGGGCCGAACGCACAAGTGCCAGAGAACATAAAGGATGACATAGTACTGGGGGTACATTTCGCTAGTCCAGTGCCAGTTACGCAGCAAATCATCGCCCAAGAATTCCTTTTTTAGCTCGAGGATCGCACAAGCTTCTTCCAGTCTCTGCTTGGTTGGCTTGTTCACGCCATGGACAGCTGGGTCTCCCCTGCCTCTGAGACCGAGATTGGATACCTGAAGGCTCGTCGAGAAATTGAACTTGCGCATTACAATTCGGGCCTTGAGCACAGCAGATCGCTGGACTGGGATGTCAAGGTTGCAGGGTGCAATGAGCTCCTCGACATGCTTTTCGAAAGTTTTCACGACATCTCTGCGGAGAGTCTCCAAACCCTCTAGAGCTTGCGGCGTTATTGTCTCATTGATTGATGATTGTGCCATGGCCCGCTGGAAATCCCGAATGGCGATGCTCATATGAATCATAATTAGTGACAATGTCATGTTTGTCCACTGTGCCTTTTGCGGGGGCTCGATGCGGGTGCTCTCTGGGTCCATGGCAGAATCGTTCACGTTCAATGGCAACTGAACGCTGACTGAGGATTCGCGGGTATCGACTGATAGTCCATGGTCTTCGGCAGCTCGAGTATCGGCAGCCCATATGAGCCACCACAGCCGGCGACGCATCTCGGCCTCAAAGGGAGATATTCCTGGGAAGTTGGCACCGTCTCTATGAAGTCCGATTGAGACCGCGGCCCGGAGTAACATTCCGTTGAGAATCCAGCCGGATCGGCCAAAGTTGTGCGCACGCAAGGTGAACTATGTTAGAGGTTAGCGAGCCCGCTTGTATCTGGAGAAGTGCTGCCACAAAACTCGTTCTTACGAGTAAGATTTCTGCTCCCTGAAGCCCTCTCATATTGGGCTTATTAAGGAAGTCTGACTGTGCGAATGAAAGATCAAAACCGAGTTTGAAGTTTCTCGATAGCCTGCCTTTGGAGTCACCGAGGAGATCCTTGGTGTCTTCAGGGGTAAGGATGGTAATAGCGGCGAGAAGAATAGCAAATAGCAAGCACTGTGCATCCGGAGGTGTGCTATCGGGGTTGGCAATGGAGGAAAATATGGTGTTTTGGTCACTCGGAATGTGCAAGACCTTGTGCGAAGGATCGACGTTCTGGACATATAATTCCCACAGCTGGATTGCCTGGCGCGGAGTTGGGCGTAGGCTATTTATTGCTTGAAGGAGGCCCGTTTGTGCGAGGGAGTCAGCGGCAAAAAGACCAATGGGACCATGTAATGGGGGCGTTGACGGGCGAGACTGAATATCGTCTTCTGTGTTTCCAGGCTGGGAATGGGGACTGTCCATGAAAGACTGGATGTCCTCCTCTGCTTCTAGCAGTCGCGACAGAATAACTTCGTTTATGTAGCGACTTGATCCGCCACCATGAACAATAATTTCGTCACCAGTTGGAGTTGCCTCGCGGGTCCCACCGAAACTATGGTCTCTGAGGCATTGTCTCCCCGGTTGGTGATGCTGGTCGTCGAGGCTTCGGTTTTCAGAGCTGCTGGAAGGGCTTGTGATATTCTCAGAAGACTGGCCAAGTCCCTTTCCGCCTCCGCTATTGGAGACTGCAACAAGTGTCCGCTCAAGTTGGGCGAGGCGGGTGGCAATGTCGGATATTGTGGTCTTGGGCTGACGAGCTGGAGGCTTGCTACCGCTCTCGCTAGGGTAGCAGCAGGTTACCCCTGCCCGGGCGCATGTTGAGCATGGTGATTTCTTGTCGCACTTGACCTTTCTCCTATGGCACACGGCACAAGACCGTTCCGACTTTTTGAGTCGCCTATATGGTCCTGAAGCGTTGGAAGATATTAACTGCTGAGGAATGGGTTCAGGTCCCAGAGGACGAGAATGTGGTTCCATCATTTCCTCTCCCCGTGAATGGTCGTCGTGAATTGCAGTTTGCATCAGTTCACCAAAGATTTTAGATGTGGTGTTTTAATAAAAGACCAAGAAAATATACGTAGGGAAGTGAAATCTGCTGCCTATGACAGGGCAGGCTCCATCTTGGCGTGATTAGTCATAAGTGTGACGACATCCGTCGGTGCCGTGCACATGTCGGACACCGAGCAGCAAGTTACCGCGCTCGAACCGTATAATAAAGTATTATTTATTTAAAAAGGCCAAGCGGAGTGTAGCGGTGCCGCAGGTACTCCCCGCTGCATTTGTACTAGGGTCCCGCGCCCGGCACACCTGCTTAGATAATTAGTTCAGAACCCCGGTATAGTCCTATGGTCATGGAGATGCAACTTCTATTTAATATATCGTATTTCCCCCTCACATCATATCATCAGTTATAAATAGATATGTACAGCACTATCCACTAGTTCACGGACCGTTGCCACTCCTAAAAAGGCAACTGGAGGTCTAACCAAACCAAACACTTGGTTTAAACGCGGACCAACTGCCCGCTACACTATTATTAATAATAATAATTTAGAATCCATAGCGTTCACTCGCTGCTTATTGCACATACACCTATTCGATACTTTCCTAATGTATAGATCTTGCCATAGGCTGCCGATGATGTCGCTGGTAACGTCTATCACTGGGAAGCCAACAACCCCTTAATCCCGACCAGGCAATTGGGATGCAACCACCGCAATAAAAATTATATTTAACAACCACAACAAGTTAAGTATAATAAAAACAACTAGTCCTCTTTAATCGCCCAGTTCCTACGGGGTTTACGGGCCAATCTGGCACTCCTGCGTTCCCGCAATACCTGAATAGCTTCCTTTCTTACCTCCCTTCGCGGCTGCGGTACTACCTCCTTAATTACCCCCCCTGGCGCACCTTCCTAAACGCTTTTTTGGCTAGCCGTTATTTCCATTATATTAATAAATAGGTTATTAGTATTAATAGGTCTCACCCTTTTTCGCTTTGCCATTTTTTATTATTTTTCCTTCCGTAATACCTTTATCTCCTATTTTGCCCTAATTCTTTGTCTATATATTTAATCGAATCCCTTTATTAACTTCCTCCTCCATAACCGTTAATAATAAGGTCCCAAAATATTAATATATAATAGGGCATTAAAATGTTTAAGGGTCTGCGGTATTAAAAGAATAATATTATAAATGGGGGCGGCCGCTGGGGGGGGTGGTAATACTGGGGGTGGGATCTCTTATATTAAATCGCTTAATAATAATTTTTCCGCGGAAATAGGCCAAATACCAGTTTTTTTAAACCCAGCTTTGCAGTTTCTAATCGTAAAGGCCTTATTATATACTTTTATATAGTATTTTAAAAAGCGGACCTTTTCTTCGATCGATAAAATATTAAGGAATATAATAAAACTGTATTCCCGCTTAAAATTACGTTTTAACGAGTTAAATACCCCAATATTAAAAGGCTAAATAATATATAAAATATAGGGGGGAAAATAATAAAAAAGAATTTTATTACGAATATATTATTGAGAAATAAATAAAGGCATCTTACTGCTTTTATTAATAAAAAATAAGTGTTTTGGTAAATTTAATAGGATAATAAGTACACAAAGAGTGAACACCTTATATTAAGGTAGTGAATATTATAAAAAAGAACGTTATTATTATTCTTATAAAATGCCAAAAGTTTAATCCTTATATAGGTATACGCCCATAAATAAGGAAATCTCTTATTATTTTAATCTATTTATTATTAAGGAAAAACTAAAAACTAATAATAATCCTATATAAAGAAATAAATATTTAATACTTTTTTTTTATTCCTCCCCAACCTTCTTATCGCAGTGGAATATAATTAAGAGGGTTTTAATACTTTATATAATAATGGATAATATACGATTATATATATCGCTTATTATATACCTTTTTAATATAGGCGAGCTTTCCTTTATATCCTCGCATTTTCGAATACTGGAGAATTTTTATAAATGATTTTATTTTTATTATAAAATCTTTATGGGTAACGATTTATTCATATAATTTTATTTATATTTAAAGTATAGAGATAATAATATTATTTGGACTAAAGTTTTCCTATTTTATTAAAAAAGGTTTACACTTCTTTTCCTTTTATTCCTAAGCGTGCTTTTCCTCCTTAAAAATAATGCTTACCATTTTGCGTTTAGTGGTAATTTTCTTAACATTTAATAAAGGTTTAATCTTAACCTTTTTTACGGCGGGGGAGGGTTTGCTTTTTATTTTAATAATTGGTAAAGGTTTATATTTAACCTTTTTAATAATTAAGGGAGGTTTATACTTAACCTTTATCTTATAATTATCGAATATTATAAATAAATCTTTTATACTTTTTATATTATTAATATTCGAGTTTATAAAATTATTATATTTAATAATCTCCTTTGCCCTTGGCTTTTTTCCTTTTATTTTAATCTTCCTTACCGAATACTTTTATCGATTAACTTTTTAATTCTTCTTTATTAAATTATCGTTAAACTTTTTAATATCGATTATTATGGATTATCCTTATATTAATAATAAGCCTATAACTGGGAGATTTTTTTATTTTAAAAAAAAAAATATATGCTTTTCCCATTTAATAAAGTTTTTTTTTATAACGATAGGAATCCTTATATATAAATCTCCATTATTATTATTATATATATTATATAATTTTAAGGAATATGGGTGCCCGATTGGTCGAGCGAGCATATTTCGGTTAATTTTAATACTATGTTTTATTTTAATTTCCTTAATTACTATGCTTTATAGGGTAAATATCCATGGCTAATATGGCTTCCTGCCAGGTCTGTTTAATTTAAACTTATTTTTAATCGTAGGAATCTTTACCTTTTGGATATTATTATTATTAAAAGTAATATTTAATTATTAAATATATTCCTTCTTTATGGATACTATATACAAGTATATCGGGCTAATCTTGGTCGCTAACTTAAAGCCTAATGGGGTTGGTAATATTACATACCTTGGTCCTTTTAATATTATTTTTATCTCGAATGGACTCTCGTACCAAATTATAACTTTTTAAGGAAATCCCAACCTATTATTAATCCATTTCCTAATTTATCTTATTACCATGGCACTTATCTGCTATTTATTATTACCAGCTTTTTTAATCTGGTAATTACCTCGGATTTTTAAAATAAAAGCCCAATCGATATTTTTTTAATTGTAAGCGATTATCGGGATAATAGAAAATACTATAAGGTATTTATATTTATAATTGCTAATTTAATATGTGATATTTCCTATTCGCAGTTTAATACCGTTAAGGAGTGCCAATACTATGGTAATACGATTAAAAATATTAAAAATATTATAATATAATTAAATTAAATATTCTCCCTGCCTATATATTAGGTCTATTAAAATAAAACTTAATTTCCCTTTACGCTATCGATAAACTGCTCCAAAAAAGTGTCCTGGTATATGGTAAATAAAGAAAATATTTTTATACTGCCTTATTTATATAAGGGTAGGACGATAAATAAGGACTGGGGTAATTAATAAGGCAGGGGTAATAATTATATTATCCTTAATAAATATAAATATTAGTAGGTTTATAATATTCTTTAATAATCCTATTATTAAAATTATTACTTTATAGGCATTTAGCTAATCTTGTTTAAGTATAAGGCCCTCGATTATATATAGGGTCTTTACCACTTATTTTAAATCTTAATTAATTAATCCTTTTAAATTTTATTTTAAAAATGGTTTTTGAATAAAATATAATAAAGTCCAATTATATTAACAATTTATAAATAATACCTTTATATTTATTCTTTGGTATATAATATCCCTTATAATACTTTACCGTCGGAATGTTTTACTTTTTAAAATTATACGTATTAATAATAGGGAAATAATTTTTATAATTAATCTCCTTTAAAAGATTTCTGGGTAGATTAATTAAAAGACCATAATTAAACCCTTTTAGGAATATTACATATCCCATATTTAAATTAAATTCACCATATTCCTTATAATATTTTATAAAGTTTATCTTTTTTCGAGCGAAAGGCTTTTTATTTTTAATACCATTAGGTTAAGGTATATTTGCTTTATTATTATATATGGGTGTCCTTTTCTCGAGGATATAATTATCGGTAATTTAAAGGGGTCTATTCCAAGTCCATTACCTTTTTTAAAAAAAAATATTAGGTTTGGGATATTTGATTAATATTTTAATCGTTCGCTCGTAGGTAGGTTAATTGGTCTTCGGATCTTTTTATTTAATGGTAGCTTATAAAGGTGAGTGCAGGAATTAAAGAATAAAGATAAGAAGAATGGGTAGGGTAAAAGGGAAGAATTATAATAAAAAAAGATAATTTAAAATATTTATATTATAAGGTGATAATTGGTTTATTTATATTATGGTAAAATAAGTATATACCTGCTTTTTAAAAATAATCTATAAAATTATCTCGACGATTATAATAAAGGTGATTAAATAAATAAACTAAATTAGCCTACTGCCTGGTATTTTTTCTTTATAATAAATCATTCCTTTTAATAAACTATTTACCTTTCTGGCTTACCTTATATATACTCTTTCATCTTTTCTATAACCTTTTCGTATACCTAATTTCCTCTTAATCTACCATTAAGCATTTACCATTAAATTTTCTTTTACTTTTCTTTTTTGCGTATTTAATTAATCACCTTTTCTACCATTTAATCCATTATATTTTATCCTAGTAAAAAAAAGCTTCCTATCGATAATTTATTTAATAAGGATAAATTAAGCTTGCGCCCTTATCCAGATACTTAAAAGAAGACTGGCACACCTTACTTTTAAGATTTTAATGGCCGTTTCGTTCCTCGTATTATTTTTAGCAATCCTCCCTTTACTTTCGTCCGAATTAACGATAATAAGGTTTATTTTTATAACCGCCGTTATTCCCTTGGGTTCCAGCGCTCGAGCGCTTGGCTTACCAATAAGCCTTTTCCTCGCTCTGTCTCCAAGATCACTGGCTCTCGCGTGGGCGCACCCTCTCGTCGTGTAATTATTAAGGATACCGCCAGAGTTTATAACAGCCGATCTAATATAAATCAGAATCGCGGTGCCCTTATTCGCGGTAATCTTCTCCCAATGGGTTGGGAGGATAATTCCAATACTTTTTTTTAATTAAAAGCAAAAGGTAATATCCGATAAGTTTAACCCTTTCGAGTTTATAAAAGATATTCCTCCTATTTTATCCAAGGTTTTAAAGCTCGCTCGCATTAAAGGCCTTATTACGCCTATACTTATTCCCACTTTTTATAAATCTTTTACTTTCCGTTTGCGGAAATTCCTTTTCGCCAAACGATTAAAGGTAAAGAATAAAGGAAAAGGAACGAAGTAATTTAAATTAGGCCTATACTATTATTTTTTTTTTTTCTTTTTATACTTTTTTTATATGCGCGTACCCAAGTTGGCTTGGGTTTTTCTCCCCAGGTCTTTTTCGAGCACTTAAAAGGAAGAGAACTTATTTTTTAAGCCGATTAAATATACGCATTTTAAAAATTATCTTATATGTTTTTTTTTTTTTTTTTATAATTTAAATAAGCGTAAAAAAATAAAATATAAATTAAAATATTACGCCTTTTTTTTACTTATACTTATTTCCGGGGTTTTTTTACAGGGCGTTTATATTATCCTTAAGAAAATGTCGGGTGTTTTTTTAATCGTCCAATTGATCGCTTTACTGGTGATTTTTCTAATTATAACGGAATTTTTTTAGGGCGTCCTACCGGATATTTAGGTGGTGGTTCTTTTAATGCTTTGGTGATGGATTATAATCCTTTTCCTGGTTTTAAAAATAATAACGATCTTTTAAAATTAACGTTTATTAATATTAAAAAGGTAAATATTTTATTATAAAAGAATAATAATATTATTCTTATTATTATCGATAATAATCCGGTCGTAATCGATAATAATAATATAATTTTGGTCGTTTATTATTTAAGTATATTTTAATAAAATAATTTAAATTGGTCTGGTGCCACGGGGTATTTTATAAATATTTCGTTAAATTTTTCTAATAAATATAATCCATTCCTTAATCGTTTTTTTATTTTATAAGGTCCCATTTATTTATCTCGAAATTTTATTTCTTTATTATAATTTATCGCTTATACCGTATTAAATACCAGTATCTAATTTATATTAAATTTATCCTTTAATAATACCTTTTATATTACTTTTTATATATACGCTAATAGGTATATTGCTCTTTTTTTTCGATATTTAATAATGAGGTCTTTTATTTATTAAATATCCTCCTATTTTTTTTATAATATTCAAATCCTTATTTATAAGAATTCGTTTCGATTTCTTATTTTCTTTTAATTAATAAATCTTTAAAAACCATATTTAATTTTTAATAAAAATATAGGATATCCTTTAAAAATTAATTTATATGGAGTTTTTTTAATCGATATTTATACCGTAAAGTCTTTTTACCAAAATTATAAAAGGCAGGTTTTTATACCACTTTCCCGTTATTTTCTTTAAAACGCTTATTAAAATATAATATCCTCCTTTAATTATACCGTTGGTTTTTAAATTATAAGCCGAAATTTAAATCTTTTAAATCCCTTTTGTTTCTAGCTTTTCGGAAAACTTTACCTTAAACTTTAGTCTATTATTTATTATTATTATATTTAGGTATCCGAATTTTATAATAATATATTCGATAAGACATTTTACCGATTTTTTAATATTTATACGTTTAAATGGTTTTGCGATAATATATTCGGATAAATTATTTTTTATTTTTAATAAATATTTATATTTTCCACTTTTAGGTATATATTATATATCGAGATAAACCTTATAAAATATCCCTCCGGGTAATATATAATACGGTTCCTTTAAAGGTTTTTATAAGGTATTTATTTAATATTTAAAATATATTTCCACCATTTTTTATATATTTTAATAGGATTTTGGCCAATACCAATACCTTTTTAATTATTTATAAATAGCGTATTACCCTTTATATCCCATTTTTAAATATGCGGTTATAAATAAATATACCCGTTTTTTTTTATTGTTTACCATTATCCTATTTTTAAGCCTTTTTTCTGGTTTAGCTTTCCTAATAAGCTTTTTATTATTAATTTTAAATTTAAGTGCTTAAGTCCTAAAAAATATAAATTTGCGTTTATTTTTTTTAATATTATTTGGTAATTGTAAAAATAATAGGTAAAATTTGTCGCGGTAAGTCTGAATCCGGAAATGAAGGTCCTGCGCCCCACCTCCCGCTGTTCTGCCTTTTTGGGAAGTTCTTAGTATAGCCCCACCCTCCCTGCTCCTGGGCGGCATATAAATTCCCACCCCTCTAATATACCTTTTAATAATTCTTCTCCATCCTCCATACTATTTTATCTCCACCAAGGCTCCCGCCTTTTAATATATAGCAATTTTCACCATTTTATAAAACATATACCTTATTCTGCCAATATAATTTTACTTTTATTATAAGCAATTTTCCCATTTTCCTCCCAGTTTTCAATAAAAGGACTTATTTAAACTTTCCTAATATTTATTGGCAAATATCCACCGTTTAAAATAATTTTTTAATACGGTTTAATTAGGGATCGATAATTAGCCCTGGGTTTATATCCATTTCTTCCCAAATATTAAGAAAGGATAAAAAAGCCTGGCGATTTAAAATCCGATAAGAATACGCTTGGCGGATTAACCTCCGTAATTATTGGCCGTTAATAATATAAAAGGTAAAAGTATACTCGGCCATAATAGGTTATAAAATAATAAAAGGTTATAAATTAAAAATACCTCCCTAATTTATTATAATATTACCTCGAAATAATCCACGGTATATTAGTATATTAAGTTTATCCTTACGGCGCCTGGTTTATAGGCATTACGGTAACTACGGTGGCCTTAAACTGGAGTTAAATGCATTATTTAATGCGAAAAAGGCAATAATGGTTACTTTATTAAATAATTCCAAATTAAACCAATTAATTATTATTAGGCCCGATATTATAACTCGTAACGGTATTACCATTTTAGGAAATATAATAGTATAAGGGACGGTAAATAAGGCCTTATAAATCTTTTACCCTTTAAACGGTTTTTATTTTAATATTACGGCTCCCCCTTATATTACTAGGATTTATAAAAAAAAGCCGGGATAACTGCGAAATCGAAATATATATTGGCCAATTAATAATTGGTTATTATCCGATCCTATATTTAGGCACCACGGAAACCATTATATCCGATATTATAATTTATTTCGAATTATACGTGCGAGCGGTTTGGCCTAATAAATGGCCTAACCTAAAGGGTTATATAAAAAAAGGGGGATAAGAAAGGGCTGGAGCTTATAAAGATAAGGGAAAATAAGTAATATTATAAAATATAGCCTGCCTTATTTAAATAGGAAAAGGCCAGCTTAAAGTTATATTATTTGGCCATTATATTTAAATACGGTATTGCCGGTAAAGGAAGCCTAATTTTAAAAATTAAAGGTATTTCCTTAATAAGAATAGGAACTTTACCGGTATATATAATACTTTTTTCCTAATACATAATACAAATAAACATGCCTTTTTAGTTTTAGCCAGTTTTATTAAGCCTCGTATTAAGTTAATTGGCCTTAAACCTAAAACTGCGTAACACGAATACATAAAATAAGGGTGGGGTCGGGTAAACTTATTTTCCCAAGATAATTTATATTAAGATTTCGCCCGCCTATTTATTAATTATTATAGCATATATATTTAAACCACTTCGTTAAAGGCGGGGGATAATTTAAAAATAAATATAGCGAAAAATCTTTTTTTCCCTGTGGATATATTAAAGGTAATGGCTTAAAAGTTTAGGGATTATATATATTATATCGGAGATGGATTGCCTTCGGTTATTATAAAAGGGCCTTATAGGCTTAAATTAAAATATAATTATAATTATTACGGCTTCCTTAATATTATGCATTATAACGCAAAAGCAATAAAAAGGATTATTTTATTTAAAGCCACCAATTAAAACCGATATATTTATTTTAAGGATTTTTAAATAAACCGATATTTCGCTTAATTTTAAGGAATATAAAATAATTATAAGGGATGTACCCCTTTTTTTTTATTATAAATAAAAGTTCGGGGGAGCCGGGGGAGCAAGGGTACCTAATCGATTTATTGCAATACCATTTTAAAATAAAACACGATATATTAATATATTTTTATGCTTACGGGACTTGGCTAATAAGTATAGCGGTAATTACGGCAGGCTAAAATTCGAGTTAAATGCATTTTCGATTAATACCAGCACACGAATAAGGTAAAAAGGATTTTCCCAATAAAAATTACCAAATCCGGATAATAACCCTATCGCGAGGACTTATAAGCGAACCGTTAAAATATAAAAAAATTACCATATTGGGAAATTTTAAAATATGGGGGAAGGTAAGTTAAAGGATATTAAGTCCTTTGCCCTTTAGGCCACGTTTATTTCGGTATTACCGCCTTTCTCCTTTAAGGGTCCCCAAAATGGTATATAGTACTAGGTTAGGCCATTATTAATAATAAAGTTTATATTAGGGTGAATATAATATTAAAATATAATTGGCCAATTAATAATTGGCCGTAATTATCGAAGCCTATATTTAGGCAGCACGGAAACGCTTATATCCGTATCCTTTTTATTTTTATCGCGGCCTAACGGCTCCGCCGAATAAATAATTTCGCTGGGTAACGGGGGCAGGGATAAGGAAAGTGGATCGGGTATGGGAAGGCAAATGGTAATAAGGGAGAAAAAAAATAGGCTATATTAAAAAATATAATCGGCCTTAATGATTATCTTATTTATACCTATTAATAATATATTTTTTAAACCGTATTTATATTCGGTATTATTGCCCCTTACCTTATAGGGGTTATTATAATATACCATAAAAGGAAAAATTACCTACGAATATATGGCGTAAGGTTATTCCTTAAAAGCGAAAATAACCGTCACCGGAGTTTTATGGATAATTTTAAAGTTTGGATAAGTTCGCGAGGCCGGAATATAAGTTAATAAGTTAAGCCCTATTAAAGATAATTATACGGGTTAATTATTGGCTATAATTATTAAAATATATATATAGGTAATACGGAAATAATTTTATATACCGCATTTTTACCGTTAATTTATTAGTTATTTTTAATTATTTGGTATTATTTTAAGTATAATAAGGGATAAAGGAGGGGGAAGGAGCGGAGGTATAAAGGACTGCCTTGGCCATTTATTTATAAATAAGCCGTTATTACTATTCTTTTATCCGTTTCCTGGTTTAATTCGTACTTAATAATACCAGCCGGCCATTATAACCGCCCGTAATATTAAGTTTAAAGGAAATTCGAGTCGAGAGTTTTAAGCGCTATTGGCCGCGATATATAATAAAGGAATAATACTTTCCCTTTTCGAATATTAATATAAATACCCTTATTTTTTTATTTTTAACCCACTTTTATTATATTTTAATGGCGAACCTATAAATTAATACGTTATGCTTACCGGTCTTAGGGCTATATAATTATGGGAAAGGGGGGGCTAGATCGGAAGGGCTTGCCTTCCTAAAATGGTCGTTAAACTTTTCGCTTTTCGCGTCACAACCACCACGGGTATATATATACCTAAACCAATAATATAAAAAAGGGGAACGATTTCGTGGTAAAAATAACGAGGTATTTTTCCTCCTTGGGAAGGTATTAAGGAAGGCCCTATAAAACAGTAATTATATTATAAAGGGGGACTGCATTTGGCCATTATATAAATACCTTAACCCCTTGGAATTTACTAGGAGCCACTTATGGGCTTGGGATAAAATATAAATTTCGGTATCGCCGATTTCCTTAATATGGTGCATTATAGGCTGGACGAATAATTCGACGGGATATTTTACCATATTACTTCGAGCTTTTATTTGGAATAAGGCCTGGCGGCACCGCGATTTATATAAAAAGGGTTTAGATTATATATAACGAACTTTCGATTATAATATTTAAATAAAGTAATAATTATAAAGGCAATGGTCGAGCAGATATTACTTAGGAAAGGAGGACCAGGGGAAGGTAATTTTTTATATTACCAGGCCTTCCCGCTTTTACTTAGGAGCAACCCAGATTTTAAGCATTTTCTTCCGCTCGATCAAATATCTGTCTTCCTTTTATAATGATTATTAATTTTAAATTTAAACCATATAATGGCCCTTTATATAAAAAAAAACAAACCCCAAAACCTTTTACCCTTACTTTAATTTTTACTACCGTAAAAAATAATAAGCGTATAATTTCGCTTATAAAATTACGATTAGTTTAAAAAAGTATTAAGTTTTAGCCCGTTATAATTACGAGCCAATTACCTGGTAAGTTTGGAGCAGTTTTATTATAATATTATATAACCCTTTAACGAATCCTTAAAAATTTAAAATTTTAAAGTTTATTTTAATTAGTTTAAATATGGGGGCAGCGACCCTGTTTCGCTTAACGATTTTCCCTTAATAAATAAGCTTTTAAAAAAACTGGACGGAATTTGGATAAATTCTTTGGGTGGTAAATATATTACCTTAAAAAAGGATAGCCCAAAAAGATTCGGGGAAATATACTTAAATTCCTATATACGGATTTATTTTAATGGTTTTAATAATAAGGATAAGGATAAAAGCAGCCGTAAATATTACCGAAACCAGATAAACTGAAATCCGTTAATAAATAAATAGACCTGCCTATAATTATAAAGAATAATGCTAATAATGGCGGTAATAATAATAGTAATAATAATGGCGAAAATATTCCAACGGTATTAAAATATAACCAAGCCCCTTATAATTTACACAATATAATGCCTACCACCTGCCTTTTAAGACCTTTTTAACCAAATGAAATTTATTCCACCCTCCCCGAAACCACGGTAAATTTACCAAATATTATAACCGCCAAAATATCGCCGCCTTAAACGGATATTAAAAATAGCGAGTATCCAACCCGCAGCGCTAAGAATACTGGTTTTATTAGGCATTATAAGGACCGAGATAATAAAGACCTTTTAAATATCGAAAATGGCTTTACTAGGCATTACCGTTAAATTATTATAAAGCGAGGCGTGGGATAAACCGTTTATTGTGTAAAAAGGCGCCGTAAAAGGAGCCATAAGATTATTAATTTTGGTTCCCGAACTGGCCATAATAAGGATATTAAACCCCTATAAAATATAAAATAACGGAAGCCGTCGGTTAGGGAAATTAGTTTGGCTTCGGTGGGCCATTAATATTTAAAGCCTAAGTATAATCTCCGGCGGTTACCCTTAAAGTATTAAGATTCCATTACCCCCTTTTTAATTAGCCTATATTATACATTATTATAATATAATAACGGACCGATTTACCATTAAAATATATTTCGAATAAACCGGATTGGGATTAGGCCTAATTGCCCTGGTACTTTACCGTTATCCTTACCTATCCCTTTTTACCCAGCCGTATAAGAATTAATCTCCCCTAATTATTATTATACTTGCGGTATCTTTATACAATCCATTATTAAACGGACCTTTATAATTTTAAATTATATTGCCTCGGATTTTAAGCTTTTAAACGCTTTACGCGACGGAAATTTATCCAAAAGCCATAAAAATGCATTTATTATCCGTTTATGCCTTAAAGGTATCCGAGGCAATATTATATTATACTTAATTAAAACTAACCCACCGATAAATAAAAAAAATAGTAAAAACCTTTAAGCCAAGTATAATAAATACGCTACTAATAAAATAAACGGACATTTAAGTTTTAATGGATTAAATGACGGTAATTTTAGGTTAAGCAGTATTAATTATAATTTTAATAATGATAAAAATAATTTAAAAAGTACCGGCAGTGTTTTTGGAAATGGTAGGCAGTATTTTAAGGGTAAGGGACGGTTATAAACTGATTTGGAAAAAGCGCGCCTATAAGCGTACGTAAGGTAAAAGAAACCGTGGATTTGGATTATTAAAAAGTTTGGCCGAATTAAGGCGGCGGTACGGGTCCGCTGGAGTTTAATAAAAGGGAAAAAATAAATAATGGTATTTCCCAAATATACGATTATAATAAAAGTAATAGAAAACCGCGTATATATTTTTATAAGGATATTACTTAGTTTTAAAAGCCAGTTTATATTAAATTCGCATTTTATTATTTTTAGCGCAATGCTAAATATATACTAAGTTTAAATAATTCCCAGTTAATTGCTTATACTTATTATTTAGGTACTTATAAAAATACTATTTATCCTTTTAGGATAAAATAAACGTTACCGATTAATCCTTAACCACCCGGAGGGTTTTTTATACAGCCATTCCGATTTCCAATTATAATCCAAGATATTCGTTAATAGTATTTTTAAATGGCCCGTGGAAAACCTTATCCTCGTATGCAGCCCCCCCGGTCTTAGATAAACCCATTTGGCCGAGGCCCAAAATACTCCCGGTTAATTAAGGGGCCTATAACCGGATGGTTTTGGATTTTTCTTAAAAGCGTTCGATACCCAGGGTTCGAACCAGCCGCATTAAACTGGGTCCATAATACCGGACTTATTTTATATATTAATACCTGGTTTATCGGCCCCTTTTATAATATTAAATCCTATAATAAACGGGTATAACGCCGAATTATAAATATATAACTTTTAAAATAATATTAATTAATATATAAATACGGTATTTTCCGGACTTATTTATACCGGTTATTAAATTTATACTATTTTCCAGGCCCCGTAAGTTATTTAAAGTTTTAGGTAATGGTTAATATAAGATTAATTAATATTTATTTAAAGATTAATAAAGGTAAAAATAGGGAAGTAATATTATATTTGGGTACGAGCTCGTATTTTTATTATTAAAGGGAATTCCGCAGGTGCCTTTATTATTTAAAGGTTCGCGGGTTGGGCTAGTATAAAATATTATTATTTATATAATCGATATTAAAAGGCGGCCGGCTTTTTGGTCCTGTTATATTATAAATACTCTAAAACTATTTCGCTAATTTAATTTTTGGGTAAAAATAAGAATCCGTATCGGGAGGTTATTAATAAAATATTAATAGGTAATAGTTAAAGGGTAGGGAGGGGAGAGCTTATTTTCCCTTTTACAGGGATACTTATTAAAA
The DNA here is from genome assembly GCA_022664585.2 of Zalerion maritima. Classification (NCBI taxonomy): domain Eukaryota; kingdom Fungi; phylum Ascomycota; class Sordariomycetes; order Lulworthiales; family Lulworthiaceae; genus Zalerion; species Zalerion maritima. The sequence goes on from JAKWBI020000002.1 coordinate 18,744, forward strand.
CCATACCGCAGCCTCCCCGATATTTAATTTATTATATACTTTATTTAAATACCAGGAGTATTTTCCCTCCGGAATAATCTAAAAACGACCTGGCCAGTAAAATTATTATACGCCATTTATAATATCCCGTAATATAAGGCACGGCGAAACTTTAGGGTGTTTAAGTTTTAAAAAGGTATTACTAATATTTCGTACAAGGGACGTATTAAATAATTGCGTTTTTATATTAAGATTATTTAGAAGATTACGATCGATTCCCATAAATTTAAGTGTAATACCCTTTTTAATTGCCCGATCTTTAAGGACTTAGGCGACCTTCGGCTTTTAAGGAAGCGAAAATGCCGGAGCGCTTACCTTAAATATCCCGGCCTTATACCAAATAATATTCTCAATACTCGGCCCCAATTATATAATATAATTTATACTAATATTTATAATGGTAATAACGATAGGGTGTTAAATAACGTTTGTCGCATTATATTACCCTTTATAATAAGTCTCGTAAATCGTAATATTGATTTATTCCTTAAAAAAGGTATAATAGGAAATAAATGCCAGTAATTAAAGGTAACGAGGCCCTGGTCCGTTAAATTATTAAGGAAAAAGGCTATCGCGTACCTTAAAGATATTTTACGTAAAAATGTCCTTGGGAAAAGGGTTAAAATTAATTCGAATTCTTTTATTTACCTTAATTAAATAAGGTAAAGTATAAAGCCCGGTCTTTTAAGGGAACCCGGTCTTTTTCCCATATACTTTTAAAAAGCTCTCGATAAATGCGTAAATACTGCCTTTTCCCTTGGTCCCCGCAATATGGATAATATTAAGGTTATTAATTTTAATATTTTATAAACCATTAAAGGTTATAATACCATAATTATAGGAGAATAAAATACCGTATAGTTTAATTTTCGAAACCATTCCCTTATTCCTTTAATATTAGGTATTCCCTTAAAAGTAGGGCTAGTATTCGGTAATTACGCAATAAAAACTTATAAAACGGTAAAGCTTAGGTTCGGTTTTATTATACGCCGCCTTTTACGCAAAAATGCGATTACGCTTTATAAAAATTAGGAAATATTCAAAGGAATTATTATATTAAGGGACTAATTTTATAGGTTCTTTCCATACGATTAAAGCGGAAAATGGGAAGTTTTAATACTGGTCCGTTGGTTAATTCCTTTTAAGGCATTGCGGGTCGGCCAAAATTCGGGCAAATATATTACGGGAGCTTGTTTACGGTTTCGCCATAAATAATTATCCGTAAATATTAAGATCGATTAAAAAGGATTAATAAGGCCGTGGTGGACCTAAATTAGTATTATAATATTCCTTGGTATATATAAGCCCCGCTCCCCGATTATCGGATTTTTAATAAGCGGGGAGGGTATAAGATTTTAAAAAGGTCCTTTATTAAAGCTCGAACTCGGTTACGGTTATTTAATTAATTATATTACCGCTGGGATATAACAATTAATTTACCAAGCCCCCCCATACACGGCGCTTATAAAATTATCGGGCTTTATTAACCGAAAATATTACCAAATTATATTAGGCTATTATATAATAAGCAGGATAATTAAGGTTCTAAAAAGATTTATTCGCATTATTAAAATTTATAAAACCTTTAATCGCCTTACCTAATAATAACCGGAAACGGAATAATAATTTTAAGCTCCACCTTTTACCATCCATTTTTTTATATTATTAAGGGCCTTTTCGGGAAATAAAAAATTCCCTATTAAAAATAAATTTTACTTTAGGGATTTTAATAATAAAACCCAAATTATTATTTTCTGGTTCGCGAGCCGGAATTCGGTTTTTATATTTATACGACCAGGTTCCGTAAACGCGTTATTAATAAGCTTAATATGGCGGGTTATTATAATTATTATAGGCCATTTTTTATATTATCGATCGCATTAAATTAAAAAAACGGATAAAAAAACGGACCGTAAATATTTAAACCAAAATACCCTACGATAAATAAGCAAGCTTATTTTTCCAATTCCGGTAGGTTTATAAAACAGGTAACCTCGTCGGTATAAAATGCCGCGGTTCTTTTCTTAAGCAATTAGGTTAAGGAAATTACGGATATTTTATAATAGCCGTTTTTTAATCCGCTTATTTAGAATAATGGTTAGGATTGGCCGCACGTCCTGGGCCATATACCGTAATTATTTTTCTTTTATATAATCGAAAATAAAAGTTTTATGAGCCATTATTACCAAGCTTAGGAAGGCCTAAGAGAGTTAATTTATTAGGGTAAATTCGACCCCGTACTTAAAGGTGGGGAAATATACTAAAAAGTATTACCTTAACGTTTACCAATCGAACGGTTATATTACCCGGCCTATTTTTAATAAATTCCGGACCGAAAAATACCGCTATATATAATAAAAATAATAACCAAAGGATATACCTTAAATATAGCCTCACCTATATTATATATTATATATAATTATTCGGAGCTACATATTCGAATACGTTATCCTATTAGTTAAAATACGAGGAAATTATAAGTATTAATTAAACTGGACCGCTGCGTTATATTATACCCTCCCCAGCCTAATAGCCGCAACCTTAAGAAAGATATCGGTTAAATATTTTTAAGATTATTATATCCGCCTAGTCCAGTTTAACAATTTACCCAGGACCAGTATAGGATAATTTAATTATAAATTACTACGGAATTAAATATAAGCTTTATATGCGCGATAGTTACGTTTAGTAAATAAATTCCCATATATTGCCATTTTATAATTTTATCGCGGAATTAAACAATAAATTACTCTTTTTTCCGTAGCCCCTTACTGCCCTAAGGGCGATTCCAAAAGCTTATAAAGTTTATTATAAAAGTTTTTAATATTTTATTTATTAAGCTACTTAAGTATATGGCGATTTTTATCGATAAACCCAAAGCCGAATTTGAAAATTTTGGCGATTACGGCGCCCTTTTAATCCGGGCTTATTATTAACTGCTTTTTCTCTAATATTCTCCTTAATAATTCCTTTTTATTTTAAAATATTCCGTCGAGCGGTTACCATTCGGTAATTTCGGATAATACCATTATTAATAATTAAATATTATAAAATTAAAGAGGTTTTTTTGCCTAATAGGTGTTGGTAAATTAAGGACGGCGGGCGCGTTTAATCGAGAATATAGGGCTTGGTGAAATCTAGTTTTTCGTTAAGGAAAAAGATAAAACTTTTGGTCCGTAAGGCCATATATTAAAGCTTAAAGTAAACGTAAAGTGACCGGACCTATATTACGATTATTTTGCCGAGCGCGCGCCTTTTAACCGCCGAGGGCTTTATAATATTCCGGAGTATATCGCCGAAAATTATAAATTATTAAAAGTATAAATAAACCAGGCAGGTTTGCGGCCTATTATAAAAGAAGGATTTAATATTTAATATGCAAGCCTTTTCCAGCCGGTCCTTATCCGTGGGAATCCTCCTTTAAATATCTGCAAAAACTGGCTTAAAGAACTCTGGCACCGTTATTAATAATTCGAGTAATCTATCGAATTTATAACCGTCCTTAATCCAATTAATTATGGTCCGTCCACTGGGGCCTTTTAAAACCGACTCGGTATTAATACGCGGACTGGTATTTTACTTTGGCTTAATTTATATAATTAATTAATATTAACGTTTTATAATACGGCGGAAAGATAGACCTAACGAGCCCTTCCCGAAAGTGATGGAAAAAGGTATAATTACTTCCGCAGGCCTTTTAAATGGTCTTATTTATACCTTTATTGGTATTTTAAATAAGGGGGCGCCCGGGTATTATATATTTTATTAATAGTATTAACCTATTTGTAATTGGGCAGAAAGCTTTGCCGCGGGCAATATTATAAGGAATACTGCCAAAAAACACATCATTTAAAAATGGCTCCCTTTCCTATAATATATTTAATAATTTAAAGCAACGTTAACTATTTTCGATAATATTTCATATTACCATTAATCGTTTAATTAGGTATAAGATATTATTAAGTTTCGGCGGCAGGTTTTATCAGCTGTTTTATTACTAATAAAGTATATATTTCCCCGTAAAATCGCCTCCAATATTCGCTGTACTTATAAGTACTTATAAATCAATTAATTAGGGTATTATATATTCCAGGCAGCAACGACATCTTGGCTTACTTGCAATCGATTATCGAAGGCATTACCAGAATAAGCACTTTAAACGTTTTATAACCGTCCAATAATTTTTTAACCAATAATGCCCGTTATTTACAGGTAATATAATCCGCCTATCGGGTATACCTTTATATATATAGGGCAGGCCAATTATTTATCCAGCCGATGGCCTTGCGCTAATATTATATAATTAAATTACGGCCCTTATACCCACCAATTAATTCCGTGTAATTTAAAAAATGGTTTGGGGAAGCCGTCGAGAAATAAGTTTAAACGTTTAATCTTACTTTATTAAATACGGGAGAACAATTTGCATTGGATTATAAGGGGTCCCGTTTATGCCAAGCCATAAAATAAGGGATATTGGGAATACATTGGATTAACGAATTATATCGACCAATACCTGCAATATAAGGACAATCCTGTTTAACCGCCCGTTATTATAGGCCAAAGCCTTAAATCCAATTATCGGTATACGGGGATGTAAAAACCTTTACCGGTTAAAAAAATAATTAAATATAAAGTATTTTCCTTTAAATATGCTTTATTAGGATGCGACCCCTTATAACCCGATTTAACCTAATAGCCCCTAAAGTAATATTAATTATTTAATTATTAATATCCTTTTTTTACCAACGGAGATATACCACGCGGTGGGAAACGCTAATTATTTTAATTTTAAACCATTCCCAATGCCCGTATTTCCTATACCTTAAATATACTTTTCGATTTCAAGTACCGTTTTCCCTTTAATTGTTTTGGTACCGCTCCGGATTAAAACGGCGTATGGCGCCTATTTTATAATAACCCATTACACTTATAGCCTTTTTTTTACCGTTTGTTTATAAACTTTACCGACCTAACGGACCTTTTACGCTTAACTTTTAATTATACCGGTCGAATTACCTTTATATTTGGCTGCGTGCTTTTATTCCGTTACGTGGGCTAAGGATTTCCCCGGAAAAATATTATAACTCCCGTTTATATTTAATTTATAAGAGTGGGGCCCGCGGAGTAAATTATAATCGTTTTATTTGCCTAAGGATATCCCTAGAAAAATACTATTATTTACGCTTATATCTAATTTATATAAATTATTATCGCTCCGTTTACCTGGTTCGGAAGTAATAATAATCCAAAGCTCGTCCAGATAGTATTAATTTACGGAGTTTATAATGGGGCGTAAATGGGATATTTAAAGAAATTATTAAAGAGGTCGCGAGCCATTGGCCGCTAATCGGCATTATTGGCGAGTATAAATGCGTAGCGAGGTTTATATTACTTTAAAAGTATTTAGAAATACTAATACTATTACCAGTTTTAAATTATAGGCCTATTTATTTCGCCTGGGAATTTTACCAAACATTTTACGACCGTTATTCCGAGCAAATATATATTAATCTTTGGCGTTTACACACCGTTTTGCCAAACCTCGGGTACTATATACCAATACGTTTTAATAAAAATCCTTAATATATTAATAAATTTTATAATACCGAAATCCGCTAAAAAGAACTTATCGCCTTAATAAAGGATATTCGCAGGCTTTATATTTCGATGGATTATTTACGGATCGTGCGTATAAATAAAATCCAATACGTTTAAAATTTGGGAAAGCATTTTATTGGTTATATTCCTTATCGCCCGTGGTACCACCTTTAACCCGTCCCGTTTATATTACTCTAATTTTGGCCGTTAAGGTTTATGCCGGTTAGGTTCGAATTACCCGGGCTTTGGCTTATTAGGTTTATATTACCGGATTAATTTATAAAGGTTATCTTTATAAATTAATATAAAAATCTCAATATTTTGCCTAATTTTAAATCCCTGGGTATATGTGTATGGTATAATATTATCCTAATATAATATAAGCGTAACGAAACCAGAGAAATAAAGCAATAAATTTATATACTTTAATCCCTAAACCAAGTTCACTTTTATTTTAACCCTTACCTTAAAATCCCTTTCCGAATATATATTCCATTACGGTACCTCCGATTTTATAGCGATAATTTTATAAACGTAATGGTTATTATTATACTTATTAATAACCTTATACATTTTACCTTATTCTCCTTTTTTAAACGGTTTAAATTTCGTATATCGGATTATTTTATTATTTTTAGGCTCGAGTGGGGTTTAAAACCGGGTATTATAAAAATTATGGGTAATTATTAATAAAGGCCTGGTTGTTTTGGCTTGCAGGGATTGCAAACCCAAATTAATAAATCGCTTTATAATTCCTTCGAATATCCGCTCGGGATCGGGTTGGCCAGCAAATGCCAATTTTTCGCCCGCGAATGCCGCCTTATTTTGGCCCTACATTCTTCGTGGTTTAAAAAGAAACTTAGCATTATATATTTTAAAAATCCACTTACGGTAACGCTTATTATCGGGCTTATTAGGGTTACGGTAAAGGTTTAGGGAAAGTATTACGACGCATTACCGAGGGGTTTTCCATATTTAGGCACGGCCCTTTTGCCCTTTATCGTTTTTATTATAAATATTATTATAAAGATTCGTATTATTCTTTTCGGATATATTATAAAAAAGGAGCTTTCCGGTTTTTTTATTAAAATCGAAATAATATTAATCGTTTTTCGAAAAGCGGTTATTAAGGATTATATTATTACGCTTATACCGGTCGAACCGTATAAGGTACGGTGGACTTTTTAATTTTTGGTTTAATCCGATTCGTAAAATTAGCCCCGGTACAATATTAAGGACCCAGCATTTTCGGTTATAATTAATAGGATTTTAAATAATCTTTATAGCGTATTTATTTAAAGGTTCGAGATAAAAAACCGTCCCGGGTTTATTTATTTTTAGAAGGTATATTAATTAGGAAAAGAGATTCGAGTAAAGGGATTAAAAAAATGGCTAATATTTATTTTATGGGTAAAGAAAAAGGTGGGGATATTTAATTGGGTAAGGCTTAATATTGGTAACGGATTAATAAAGGCGGTACGGGGAAATATTAAATTATCGCCGCATTATAAGTAAAAAACTGGTTGGCAGAAAATAAACTTGGACTGCAAAACCTAAAAGCATCCCCGCTTAAAAATTATATAAATATATTTATTCCCTTCCTTTACCATCGCGGCTTTCGAGCATCCCAACTCGCCGTTAATAAATTATAATAATACACGTCTTTATTATTTAATTCCTTATTTTTAATTCGATGGCTTTAAAAACGCGCGTAAAGCGTTAACGCAATATCGTATTAATACTTCGCCCATTTATCGAGGCGGCCTCTAATAATATATTTCCGCTATCCGATAATAATAACCTTAGTATTAATCGTAAGTTTAATAGTACTAATTATAAATTTAATAAAAGCGAGGATCCTTAAAAATAAGAACTATAAACGTAAACGCTATAAATATATGTATATGTATTAAAAATGGAAATATTAATATTATAAATTTATAACCCTAATATATATAATTCTAACGGATAAATACCATGGACGCCAAAACCGGAATTATATGATTTCGAAATATATGCGGTTTAGGGTCGGAAGTATTTTAATAAAAATTAATATAAATAATGAAGGACCATATTTTAAAAAAGGAATTTTTATAAGGTCCGTGATCCGGTTTATAAAAAACGCCAAAAAGCCCTAAGGGTGTTGGAATATATAATTAAAGGGCGGCCGTTTAAACCAGGAGGTCGAGCTGGACGGATATTTAATAAAGGCTGGAAGCGATTATAGGCTCGATTATTAAAGGATTTATTATCGGCCGAAATTAATAATAATCCCATATTTTTAATATTATTAAATAATAACGATAATAATCTTAACGGGTATAATATATACCCCCCCACCCTTAAGCCTTATAAAAAGACACTACCCCTAAACGATTTATAAAAATGGCTGGAATATAAGCGAAAACGGTCCCGTTAAAATAAGGAGCGGTATTAATTCGAGAGAATTTTCCTTAAGGAAAGATTTATAAATAAGGTTAGGAGGGAATGTAAAAATAAGGAAGGCGATAGGCGATATAAGGAAGAGCTAAAGGAAATACGGAAGGTTTAATATAAACCAGGCATTTTGGTAAAGTCGGCGGAGTATAAATATCGAATAAGGCGCTTTAACCTTTGGGCAAAGGGTTAAACATAAGAGTAAATCGATACCAAGGAGCGGGAAGAAGCTACATATATAAGAGAATTTTTTAAACAATTACGAGTATTACCTTTACCCCCCACGGTACCCTTAATCCTAATAATTCGAGAAAAGATAAAAATAAAATACCGCGCCTAAAATACTAGCGGAATTAATAAAAAGAAATAGGCTAAACTTATTCGGATTTTTAAATATTATATAAGGCCTTTTAATATAAATAAAGGCGTTAAAAATAAAGTGGTATTACAACCGCGAGCAATACCACCTTAATAAACGAAAAACGTTTTACGAAAAATTTATAGCGGTCGAATTATAAAAACGGCACCAATATATATAAAAGCTTTATTACCCGGTCGAAGGCGCGATGTATTTAAATTTAACGCGCCCGGGGAATTTAGGGATAATATACGAATACCACCCTAATACCGTAAAAGGTAGCGTAAAATATATAAAAAGGGGCGGGTAAGCCGAAGGCTCGCGGGGCAATTGCCTAAATTTGGAATACTGCTAGGATAAGGTAAAATACCGCCACCCTACGAAGCCTTTTTATAATAGCCCTCGAATACACGTAAGACGAGCAGCTTAGGCCCTTGTAGCGGCCGGCCATCGAAGAAGCCAATAGCAGTTAAGGGCGCGAAGCCCCAAGGTATTTCGAGGTTTAGGTAAGAAGGGGCAGGCCGTTTAAAGAGATTAATGAAATAATAAAGCGGCTAAGAATTAATACGGGGAGTCTTTGGAAATAGAAAGTTTAAATAAATTTAATTATACAGGTATATAATAGCTATTTTACTCGAATTAACTTTAACTTCCATGCCTGCCTCCTAATGATTTTTTATCCTTAACAGCTTCCCTATTAATAAACTGGGAATCTGTCCTGCGTGGCGTCGCGATTTAAACCGTAATTTTCTGTCATTTTATATGGTTACGACCTTTCGGGGAGGGAGGTTTTAAAAACGGAGTGCGTGCGGGAAGCGTGGCCAAAATTACATTGTTTGCCTTACCTTAGGAGTGGGAATAGCGATCTTATAGGAATATATAAAAAACAAAAATGCCAAAAAATAAGGCAATTTTATTAGGTATGGTATAAAGACGAATTAATTAATTACTGGTATGGTTAATTAAACCAAATTTATGGTTAAAATACCATATAATTGTAATATTTATTATATAATCCGTTTATAATAGGCCAATTTTATTCCTATAGGTATTTAAAGTTGGCTTTTAAAGCAATTATTTCCGATTCGACCTAGTATTATTATGTGATTATATAAACGCCGCGATTAATATGGATCTTTGCCCATTATTTATTAAAATAATTAATTATAATTATTATATTTGTTTCGGTATACACTTACCTAAGGTGCTTTTTTAATAAAAGCCTTATAAATATACGTTTTTTTCTAAACAGTTCGGCTTTTAACGCCACCCGCCAAGTGTAAGCAGTATTAAAAACAAGCACCGATATTTATATTTTAAAAGACTCCGATAATAATATAATTTATTTTGGCGCTATCTTACGGGGGTTTCGGCCAGAAACAATAAGGTTTTTCGAATTTACCATAATAATAAACGATAACGAACGCGATACGCTTATTTTTAAAACCGGCCGTTTAAATCGCTTTTAGCGGAGGCGAAACGCACCTTTGTTAAATTATTAATCCCGCCATTTATAAAATATAGTAATACTTTATTATTCGCGTAATATTAATAAATAGGCAGCCAGGATAGCGATCCCCGCCGAAATTATAAATATAAATATTCGGCTTGGTTTGGTATAAGCGTTTACCGCATAAAAAAATTCGCCCACCGTTTACGGGTATTTCGATTAAGCGGGTCGCTTTTATTACCGTTTTATAATTGGGGGATCGAGCTTTTTAATATTCGGTTTTTTATATTATAAACCCGTTTCCATTATTTACGAAAACGTTAAATACCGCCAGCTTTTCCGAGGAATAATATAATAGGAAGTTCGAGCGAAGGCTTACCGCCAGTTAATAAGGTATTACGGTCCTTTTTTCGGCCCGGGTAAGGTGTGACCTTATAATGAATCGGTATATTACGCAGTTTTTAATAAATTAAAGCTAATCCATTTAAAGGCGATGCAGAAGATTATATATGGTTCTTTAATTGCCTTTATTTTTTTAATATATATAAGGCAGACTCCATAGGGTATGTTAGCGACGGAAGCTGCCCACTCGATTATACTTAATAATTTCTGGCCTCCTGCCTGGAGGCCTATGGATTTAAGGAATTCTGGCTATATATAGAAAAGGTATAACTCCCATATATTATTAAATAGGACTTGTATTTTTTATGATCGGCCATATTAAAAAAAAAGTTTTCATTATTACCCAGTTCGTTATTCTTAAGTAATAGTAATATATAACCTGTTCGGCGTTTCGATCTGCGTATTTTAAAATGGTAAGCTCCACGATGGATTTATCGGGATATAACGCATAATTTAAATATCCGTCGGCCATTATATATATAAGCCTTTTAAATCCCGTTTGGGGCCCTTATAATATATAAGGCGTTACGTTTCCGAAAGGGAGCATCGATTGCAGCGTATTATATATTATAAAAGTGCCTGTTTTGGGCTTTTTTATAAGGAACCCGTTTTAGTTACCATTAAAGGAGCCCTATTTTAATTATTATTAATTTCTATTTTAATCTTATAGTAAATACCACAGGTGTGGTATACTTTTATAGGGATAAGCGAAAATAAAGGTTATAAAATTATATATTAATGCCCCCTTTACCTCCTCCGTTAGTTTTTTTAAATATAATAATCCGGCTAGCCTAAATAAATAATCCGAAAAAACCCTATACTTTTTGGCCCTAAAAATATTTATTGCCGACCCGAAACTCCGGTGCCTTGTATCCCTTCCCTTTTATATTTCCGTATTCGCTTATACGGTAAGCCTTACCCCCTCGAATCCGCACCGACCGTATAATCCGTAAAATTCCTTTATTAATAACGCCGTCCGCAGCGCCGAAATAGCCTATTACACCGCCAATAATAAATCCCTTACCGATTACCTAACCATAATATTCTCCCTTATAATAATTTCCACTTTTTTTACCCGTATATACTTTAATATAATCCACATTTTTATAAACCACCTTAATTATATAACCCTTAATAATCCCGCCATATACTTTTTATTCCCCTCCCCCTTTTATATTTTATCCTTTTAAAACGCCCCCTTATTTTATATATATGGCCGTTTTTATTTTTATAATTTTATACAAGGTTTTAAACCTCGAATATAATAAATTATATATTTAAATTTCCGTATCCTATATAACCCTCCCTTTAATTACTAATATTAGCGTTATACCTCCCCTTTAACGTAATTACTTATTTATGGTACTATTAAATTATGGCCGTATTTTTCAATAATAACCCGAAAGGCCTATAAATTATCCAATAGAAATAAATTATTATATATATTTAATAACGGATTAATTTCTATTCTACTGGTCTAAAAAGGTGGCCCTACATTATATATCTCCGCGTAATGGTTTAATATTTTAAATCGGATATTAATAAGCGTAATAAAATCCTGTCTCTAAATTAACGAACTGAAAATAATAAAAGGGCAAACTGCTTATAATTATTTTGGCGAAGGTGGAGAAAGATAATAAGGCTTTAAGGCCTATTTTATTACCATTTATCTTCTAACCTAAGAAAACCAAACGGTCCATTTTTTTATTTAATTTTTCTGTATTTTCTCCTTTTAAGACTCGAAGTTATTGGCGAGCTGCTTTGTAAGGCGCTAAAGCCATGGCTGCAATCGACTAATAATATAAGGATGGCTGGAATAATAAACGGGGTAGAGTAATATTTAAACGATAATATTTATTTTTAATAGGTATATTTTTATAAAATAATATAAATATTAATGATATGGTTTTTATAAGAAATATATAAGTTTATATAGGAAGTTTTGGCCGTATTATTCGGCAAAAGGACGGCTGGTAATTCCTATATTTTATTCTAGAAATTACTTTGGCTTAAATAGCCAACCTTATAAAACTGCCGCCCTATTTTACTAAATATAATATACCATCGCGACTAATAAAATTAAATAATTATAAAAATATGCGGGGTATTTCCACCTTTTATTATAAAAAAAATAACCATAATCCCTTCGGCTATAATAATATAATATCCCGACCATACGTATACAACCTTATCCCTACCCTAATATTGGTTAATTTTATTTAGCCTAAATTTATATCCCTGGTATATATAGATTATAATCATTAATATGCCTATTTTCCTAAGTCCGGGCCTATATTATAGGGCGAATAAAATATTACAGGCAATGTATAAAAATCCAAGCCTAAGGTTTATTAGGCTTTAATAACCTCCAAAATTACGGTTAGGCGGTCCTGGGATTGGTCCATTTACCTTAGAAATGCCTCTTTTATTTAGCATAAGGCATATTATACCTTTATTTCTCCGGCATAATATTATATTAATTAAGAATATTTATTAAAAATATATACATTACCGCAGCGCCATCTCTCCATTAAGCATCGCGTCTAATAACCTTTAGCATCCAAGCATTCTATCTTATACTTGGCGGCCAACAATATATATTTATTCGATAATCAGCCAGCTTTTAAGCAATTATAATAAGCGGGAAGCAGGCCGTTTTGTTTCTGCCCTTAACAAATATTTTGCCATAATTTAATATTTTATTAATAAATCGAAGTTATTTGCCCGTAATATCCGGTTTAATATAAAAGCAAAGATTAAGCGATCGCAGAAAATACTTTTTATTAAATCCGCCAATACGATCCCGTAAAAGCGAATCCTTAAAAGATTTAAAAAAAACCCAAAGGAATTTTAGGAATACTGCATTAATAATATATATATATAATTTAATCGGAGACTTGCTTTTATAATACTGTACCTTTTATTTATATTAAACCCATACAATAATATTTCCTTTCCTATTTTTAATATTACGGCTTTCGTTTAATCGCCGGTAAATAAACCGGAATATTATTATACGGGAAAGAAGTATATTAACCTTACCAATTAATTAAGCGGTATCGGGGCAATATTTTATCTCCCGCTGGAAATACCATACTTAATATTAATATTCCTTCCCACCTTATTATTTAATATTTAATACTAATTTAGGACCAAATATAAAAAATATATCGGTAATAAAAACTAAGAAATTATTGGTTATTTTATCTTACTTAACTTGGCCCGTATATCTAAGGGTTATAATAATTTTGCCTAAAGCCTAATTCTAAATCAGCTCCAAGGTCAATATCTTAAAATCCTCGTCTTCGCTTTTACTAAACAGGTTTTAAAATTCGTCCCTTTATTTTTCGTACCTTAATCTCTCCGTGGATTTCGGCGTTATTCTTTTAAATTTAAACCATATACTTTTGCTCGTTTATACTTTTGGTAACTCCGAAATTCTAGATTTTTTATTTAGCATTACCGGTAATCCGCAAAAATATTAAAACAATAAAGGCTATATTTAAGAAATCACTACTCGTAATATTGGTTTCGATTAAAGGCTTATTTATTTATTATCGAATAACGAACGCCGTTTCGAGGCCATAAAACGGCTAGGCATTATCCCATAATTATTAAACAATGGCAAGACCACTTAATCTATTAACGACGAATTATATTCTCGGCTATCCAGCTCCCTATTTCGTATAATAAAAAAAATATAAAAAATTATAATATTACGATTAATTTACTTCGCTTATCCTCCAATATATAAAAATATATTCCGGTATATTATATTAATTTATTAAACTATAATACTATTTATATAAGATTTATAGGCCAGCGGGATGCAAAAAGGCGATATGGGCTTTATTAAAAGAGCTTAGCAGCCGGCAGACGCTGGCATTACCTTTTAAATATAACGTTTTTAAAGCAATCTTGGTTTTCGCGGAAAGCGGTCCTTTAAATGTCCGTCGCATCGCGGTTAAACGAGCCCGTTAATTATTACGAAAAAATATACCGGAATACCTCCACGCTTTAATAATCCTTTATAAAAGCATTATTTACCGTTTAAACGGCGATTTTAATAGGTCGGATGGTAAAATAAAAAACTACTTAAAGGAAATGCCACGGCCTACCACTCGAAAAGACCATACTTTAATAGGAAGGCTATATTTCTTTTAAGTAAAAAATATAATACAGCGCTATAACCATTATATTACCACCATTATTTATAAATAAGAGCCACGGAAGCCGCCGTCACCTTTTAAAATTAATACGAACCGAAGGCTATTGGTTACCGCGGGGAAATATTTCCAGTCCGAAGGCAGGTTTCGTACGGCACGGGACTTATTATAAAAATGCTTAAATATATTAAACTCCCATTAATTATTAACTCCGAAAAATCGACCTTTTATTACCAGCAGGTTTGCAAACATCTTTTACGAGCTCGATAAGTATAAGAATGCGTGCATTATTATTAAGCCAGAGATCGATACCATAAAAAAGCTTAAAAAGCAGGGGCGGCCATTAAAGCGTTTGCTTTTTGCATTTATAAAGGCTAATATTGGGCGGGGCCTTTTAAATAACGCGGAAAAGTTATTAAAAGAATTAATCGATAATAAGATTACGTATAAGCTGGATATTACCGACCAATTATTCCGCGTTCGCACGCTTATGGCCAGTACCCGTATTCCTTATTATCGAGGTTATTACATTAAAGCTTTAAGGCAATGGATAAAAACCCTGCTTAATATATAATAATATTTTAACTTTAAAAACGGTTATGGTTTTACCACGGCCATTATTTACCTTTTTATTATTTATGCCCGATTCGGCGTTAGGGATATATTAGGCGGGCAATAGGTATGGGAATCCGTAATAAAAATCCTAAAATATAAAAGGTATAATTTCTGGATTTTAATTATTATTATAAAATGGCTTTCGAAATTAGCCATTAAGATTTACCGCTGGGCGGGTTGGCCGGTTTATATATTAGCTCGGGATAAAAATAATTATAAGTTAAAATATTAAAGAATATAATAATGGCCATAATGGTAAGGAAATAATTATGGCGTCCTTTTTCCCTTTAGGCTAATTTAAATCCCGTTATAATATAAATTTTATTATACCCTACTTATTCTCCTAACCGTCCTTTATTACCCGTTAATCGTAGCCGTAAATATTAAATAAAAAAGGTGCAGTAAATAAATAAAAGAAAATAATCTCGGGTAATCGCATTATTATTTTAAAGCATGCCTATTTTTAGGAGTACTTTATTATACTATTAACCTTTCAAAGACTATAAAAGACTTTATTTTCCGTTTAGGGAATTCTTTGGCTAAATATACAGGTTATACCCGAGAATTACGGCGAACTGCAATATTTAATGGGGTTTTCACTATGAAAAAAGCAGCCACCATACTTTCTGGTCATAATAGCGCAATTAATATCCTGGCCGTGCATACCCCCCCACTCCCCGTATTAGACCCCGCTAAACGGCTCTGTTTTTAATCTATTATTTGCATTAAGATAAATGGCTCCTAATTAAATGCCCAATATTTATCGAAATAGGGATATTATATCGTAATCAACCAATTCGGTATCGTTTTCCCGGAAAATTAATAAAAATGGGAATATACTATCCCAAATACGAATTACCCATAGGCCGTAAACACCAAGGCGTTTCACGAACTCTTACCATTTAATAATAATAAAAAAATATTAATAAATCACGGTTTATAAATATATCCGAAGGCTGCGTAAATATATTTTAAAAATCGCTGGCCTTTAACACCCCGGTCGTTATAATAATCCTATACCGTGGAAGCTTAATTATATTTAAAAAATAAACCGAATAATTTTAGCCTTATTAACCCAGGGGAATGCAGGTATAATTATACGGTCCCCCCTAAAATGGCGTTTTTTCTTATGGTGAAAATAATTTATAAGGTTTATAAAATGGTATGGTATTATAATAATATTAAATTCCAGGGTAAGTTTTTATAATTAATAGGAACGAATAAGGACTCGAAAACGAAAAATTAAAGGCGTAAAAAGGCTTTATATATATTTCGATATTAGGGGTTAAATTATAATATTCGTAATTTTATATTGGTAATGTACGGCTAAGGTAACGATCCTTATTAGGCTGGGTTGCAAGATAAGGCCGGCTATGTGGCAAAGTTCTTAATATATCGCTAAGGCAAGTGCGCCAGCTTGTCTTATATAAGGGACATATCCCATGGCCTTAAAGAATGGCCGGCTTATTAATATGCCTATATATTATATACATAACTTCGCAGGACGGAGCATTAATGACCAATAATAAGGGTGGCGGGTTCGCTAACCTACCGAATTTATTAATATAAATTTCCGAGGCTTCGCTAATATATTATTCTGGTTAATATTTTATTATTCACGGTATTATATACAGTCCAACTTTGGTTTATAAAAAGTATAAGAATGGCTAATCTCCCCAGGTAAGTAAATACGTTAATCTTATATTCGATAATTAATTTTACCAAGCCTATTATTTATTATATTATATTATTACCCTTCTGCCTATTCGCCAACATTACCCATAATATCCATATTTAATAATATTAGTTTATTAATCCACTCGGCCCCATCCCACCCCATTTTTATTATAAATATTTTTTTCCCCAGCTCCATTTTTACGGTAATTTAATAACTTTTATTTAAAAGCTTGGATAATTATACTCGTATTCTGGTTATATACGGGCTGCTTATTTTTTTAGGCAGGCATATTTATAAATACTTGGGGGAATTTATGGAGACCTTTTTTAATTAGTAATTCCTTATCCCCGAGCACCGGTAACGCTTCCTAATAATTAGTAATATTAACAATCCACGTCTCCTTTATAAATAAAGCATACAATATGGTCTCCGTATAGTTTCAGCCATTTGCCCATAAAGCTCGCTCCTCTTTTATTAATATTAATACTAAGCGAACATTATACATCGACGGCGGCTTAAATATATTAAAGCCTTTATATTACTGGCCTTAAAACGGTATAATTTTCTTCCCTTATAAAAACCGTACCCTTATATATTGGTATAAGCAAAAGGAGATTCGCTTCCATATAAAAAATAAGATCACTATTTCCTGCTTCGGCAGTTTTCCAGGAATCCTAAGGGAGCTTCTTAACGAGTATCGAGCTAAATACCTAAGGCGTCTTTAAAACAAGACCTTTATCTTTGGGCATTTAAACGGCCGTTGGAAAATAATAAATATAAAACGCATTAAACGGTTTAAGATTATTATTATAAACAATGTGGTAAAAACCGGGATTATACGTAATATTAAGGGGTTCCTTAATAAAAAAGCTTATAAATGGTATTTAAGGCGCGGCTTACCCTATAGGAGAGGCTTCCTACTATACGGGCCTCCCGGAACCGGAAAGTCCAGCTTATGCTTGGCCATTGCCGGCCATTTTAAATTAAATATTTATATCCTTAACCTTACCAATATCGATAACTTTAGCCTAAAGCAATTATTTTCGAGTTTTCCTTGGCATTATATTTTACTTTTGGAAAATATTAACACCGCTGGCAGTATCCGATCTTAAAATACCGAGGCGGAAAATTATAAATAAGGTACGGCAGGTTTTATAAAAATAACCAAACCCTAGGGGATATTATTCTTATTTAGTCTTTTTAACACTATCGACGGCGTGGCATCGGAGGAGGGTCGCTTATTAATTATAATAACAAACCATATCGACCGTTTGGATAAAGCGCTTATATAATTTAATCGCATTAATAAAAAGGTCGAGTTCCAGCTTACCAATAAGAATATGGCTGCCAAAAGTTTTAGCCTCGTTTTTACGTAAACAAAGGACAATACCCCTAATTAAATAAAAAGGATTAATAAAAATAAAAAGATTAATGGCCTGGCAGAAAAATTTGCTTTTAAGGTGCCTAAAGATAAGTTTTTCGTGGTTAATATTATATCCTTCCTATTAAAGTATAAATATAGGCCCACCGCCGCAATAGATAATGCGGAGGAATGGGTAAAGAAAGCCAGGGAGGAGAAAAAGAAGCCAAAAGTGGGGACTGGTAATGGGGAGGGGGGCTAAAAAGGGGTGCCAGGGAAACGGGCATTATATTATAATTTAGCTTTCCTTTACGACCGGTATATAATTGGTGGGTTTTGCGCTCGTTTAAAGTTAAGGTAATTATTTATGGAATATTATATTGGTATTTAATTATAAGGCCTGGTAATACCGTTTGGCGGTATATTATTACGGCTTTATTATACCAGCCGCCACGCCCTGGCATTTGGCAAACGGTACGGGCGTATTTTTGGTTATTTAAAAGTATATTTAGGGCACCTTATATAGGTATAAGGGAAATAAATACGGATAAAATATATTTAAATAAACTTGCGTTATATTATAACCGGAAAAATTACCTTTTAAAAAGGCTTACCTTCGCACCGGTTCGTTCCCTTGGCTTATGCGCGGTACGCCGAAGGGATATCGATATATTAGGAGATTATACCGTGTACGCGGAAAGCGTGGTTTTATAGGTGCATTTTATAATTTAATAAAACGCCGCAAAATTTACATTTAACGGGGCCACCCCCCTTAAAATTGGACAAATACTTTTGGCGGAAGTGTTTTATTAAATCGCCGGGCGTGGAGAAAAAATAAACCCGTTTTACTATTGGTAAGTATTTATTTCCCAAATAAAGAAAGTATATTATAGGCCTTTTTTCGTTATATATAAGCAGTTTCGCCGCATTTAAAGCGGTATCGTTACGCGGGATTTTAGCCTTTATATTTAAAGGGCTGCGCGCCACGTCCCTTGGCGGAAAGGCCCAGTGCTCCTCGACCGCGTATAGGGCAATAACCGCACTAATTACGGCATCGCGGCGGCGGTAGTTTTCCTTAATTATGCCCGCCACCGGCGCCATTAATACCCCCATAAGGCGCCGCTGGGCAGGAAGCTGTTTTACATCGGGCCCCTCCGCTTTTACACCCTCGGTAAAGCCGTCGCCAAATAACTGGCGGTTAATATTAATTATGGCCTGGTTTATATCCTATATTTTACGGATATTATTCTTAAAAGCCCGTTTAAGGCGCTTTTTCTCGCTCGCAACTTTACAAGTTAATTTTTTATACTTACGTTTTATATTATCCGATATTTTGACTAAATGGCGGGCCTTTTCCTTATAGCGGATTAATTATTTAATACGCGGAGCGGAAAAATCCGAGGGCGCCGTGGTTAAAAGAGTTTTTAAAAATATATAAAAATATATAGGATTTAGGTATAATCTATAATAAGGGATAAACGGATAAAGCCGGTATTATAATTAATCGGGGTGGTAAAGTATTTTAATACTTTTAATTTTAAATATAATCCGATTATATTTTTAGGATTTATAATAAAAAAAATATTTAATACCACGGGCGTAAACCCGAAAGCGTATTTTAAGGCTTTATATCGAGTATTTTCTCGTAGCGGGACAAAGGGATTATACATATAATATATAAATAAGTGAATTTTACGCCCAAATCACCTTTTAATAAGGTATTAGGCTTTATATAATTATTTATTTATTTTATACGGATTACCGTAAACCACCCCACCGGTATATATAATGGGGCGAGTTTTTTAATTTTTAATATATTAAGAAGGATTAGCTGGTTTTATTACGGGTAATATCGGACACCGACATATTAAAAAAGCTCCATGCTTTATTAAACCATTACCTCTTATGCCTTGGGGGCCGGCCTGCCATTGCGGGCGATAAGCGGAGTATTATAACCCAGGAAATTATATGGCTGTTATAATTAAACCAGCCAAAGTATACCATAAGTATTTCTTGTATAAAAGCCTTATCCACGGATGCAGAATGGATCGCGCAATGCGTAAGGGTATTAATAATACGGCAAGGCTTAGCGCGTATAAGATGCTGGTATTACGGCCGTAAAGAGATATTTAAATTATATATATGGTATAGTATACGCGTTAAGCAAATTTACTTATATAAAATATCCAGACTTCTTTATAACGAATCGGTGCCTGGGGGAGCTGGCATTGCCATTATAAATGGAAAATTAGTAGGCAAAATATTATCCGGTAATATAACTTACGCCTGCCAGGTTTATAAAATAATTAACCTCGGGGTTTTATTAAAAAAGATAATAAAGGAGGAATTGGGGCGCAAATTTCCTTTAACCATTGGATAAATCTTTTATATTCCCCATTAATAATAATAATAAGTTTTATTTAAATGGGTAACGAAAAAAAATGGCCGTGTAATTATAACGGCGGCTTTCGAGTCGGCTTTATCCGGGCCCTGCCCGCGATACCGTTATCTAACGGTTTTTACTGGTTAGTTGTGATTATTACTGGCCGTTTTTATCTTTTTTATAAGGTATATATGATTTATACTTAATAGTGCAGCGTAATTAAATATAGGCAATATAGCGTAGCGCTTTATGCGATCGCAAATCTAATAGCTCAGATTCGGCCCATATTAAGGCCGTTATTCGTTATATAGGTACATATAATATTGCCAAATCGTATTGCGCGAATTTATAATATTTTGGGTAAAAAAGTTTTAATTTTAATTTATATTTTACCGCTCCTATCCGCCGTACGCCTATACTTATAATTAAAATAAAACTTATAATAAATAATCTTCCTGCGTATTGGCCACCTTCGAATTAAATCGATTACTTTTTATTACGGCACTTATTTTAATTGGCGATAATAACCTTACCGTATTACCATTGCGGTGTAAAATACTCGCACATATAGAAAAATAAATGCCTCATTTATAATATATATCCGAATGTATTCTAAAAATATACGGCGGTAATAATACTATATCCAAGTACACGGATCTAAAATTCAGGACTTTAAAATAAATTCCATTAAGATTATCCTCAAAAGTCCATTACGCCATAAAGGGAATCGTATAATATATGGTACCAATTTTACCTCTTTATAAGTACACGCTCCTTATTCCATACAATAATATTCGTACCGAAAAAAAACAATTAACGGATAAATTTCGAAAACGGAAATAAATATTTTTAAAAAACGCCTATAAATTATATATTAATTATAATACATAAGTATACGTGCGTGTCCAAAAGGTAAACAAAATCTGGACTTTTAATTGGCCTTTACCAGCAAATAATATAATAAAACAAAATGCATTTAATTAAGCTATAAATGTATTAATAAATCCGATAAAAATATAATATTATCCCTTACCGACCATGCTTATATTCGACGATTTTAAGGAGGTAGAAGTTATAAAAGCGAAGGCGCCGTAATATTTTTATCCTATAAATAATTTCGTACCTATTTGGAGGAATCACGGATAAGGAGCGGCGGTATTTGGGTATTATTATTCCTTAATCTTATTGGATTACCGGCGTATTAAATACGCCGTAGCGCCGATAAAAGTGGGTCCCGGAATATTAATAACATCACCGAATTACAGAATAAATAAGGGAGCCCGGTCCAATACTTTATATAGCGATATTCTTTAGTATTAAAATCTTTTTTACTTAATTTATTATAAATATGCATTCCTAATTTTCTCCTAAAAATATAAGGGTGGTAATCGTATTATAAAACATGTCCTAAATACCACGCCCGACCTAAGAGCTGTGGTATTAATAAGGGAGAATTATAATGTTATTTTAAGGATTTCGTGGGGCTTTATCGCCTTATTAATATTCTAACGTAAACGGCTGCACGTATATATTAATTCCGAGAAATATTAGCTCCATTTATACTTCGTACAACGTTAGTGGATTTTATGACCTTTTTATAAAGAACAATGCGATTATTAAATTACGCCCAGAATGGTATTTTAATAAAACGCAAACGAGATAAATAAAGTATGGTAAATTTAGAAAATAAGAATAAAATTTAATTTTATATATTCCATATTTGGCCCGCGTATGCTTTCTTTATTCTTAAAGATTTTCGGGGTGTCCTTTATCCCCGCCCACTTTATCCTTTATTCTTTTCTCTTTTTCTTAGTTTTCTTTCCTATTTAAGGGTTGCCCGCCCATTTAATCGTTCGTTCCCCTTTCTCCCAAGTTCCCTCCTTTTTTTGCGCCTTTCCCCAGATCTATTCCGGCTGACTTTTGCCCCTTAGCTAATTAATTGCATCTATTGCGATATTCATATAACTGGTCTACTTTAAAGGATTTATTAACCTGGCATGCACCTTATTACGGTGGCGTATTTATGTACTATTCTTAATATTACTTTATACTTACCAAGCCCCTATTCTTATTTGGACGCCAATATAAACGCCGTTAATCCTTAGTCCGATTATATCGCCGCGTTTAATTACCGCTGGCCATTATTAAGGCGGTCCGGCTAAGGATTCCATTTTCAGGTCCTTTTGGCCAAATTTCTTATAGTCTTACTTCCCCCAATTTTAATATCCGCTGTTTAACCTTATATACGTCCTTTAGTTTAATAAGGTTATATATTTCTAGGCCCCCTGCCCTTTAAAAATACTGCCAACTCGGCTTTGGCCTCCGTTTCCCTTTAATTCCCTTTAATTACTGCTCCGTAAAAATTATTATTATACGCCGGGCCGGCCCGCTCTGATTTACCTTTACCCTAATAATGCACCGCCATTGGTTAAATAGTTTGGAGAACTTCCTAAACGAATACGAGCCCTTTAATACGGACTTTATTAATAAAGCCTAAAGCTCCATTACCAATCTAACCGATCCCGAGGATTACGGTAATATTAGCGAGGATAATAATTGGAATAAAAACGAGGATAATATAAAGTTTTTTACGGGTAATAAATACCCTGCGGAGTATTATATTAAAGCGTTAAAAAAGTTTAATAAGTCCGCCTTTACAGCCCAGGATTATTATAAAAAAACCACCCTGCTTTTTAATCGTATTAAGGAGTAATGGAATAAATAAATTCCTAAGGTTTTTTAAAGCCCTGCGCCCTATTTATATATATTTTAAGGTTTTGCGCCTACGTTTAAAAAAATCCCGCGCAATATTATAAAGCCATCTTTATTCGCCTTTTTTATTATTTCTTCGATTGGTTATTAAACCAATTATACGGCAAAGGCGGGAGGAGGTTATGCAGGACCCGAAGGCGGAACTTCCTCGGGATATATTAAAAGCTGTTTTATTTTATATACGAAAGGGCCACCGGTGAAAAGCTGGACACGGAGCTAAACCGCCAAATATATAGGGTATATTTTTTATAATTATACCGCCATATAATTAATCCGTTTAAATTATTAGGAGTTATAAATAAGCACGCCCTTAATGGTAAGAAATAAGAAAAGAGATGTATAAATATTAAGGACCTTAAGCGCCAGATTTAAACGACGCTAAGCACAATAAATAAAAGGTTTAATCTCGGAGAGCTTCGAATCCTATATATTCTTTTCCTATTATTAATAACTCCTACGGGCGCACGTCCGACCTTTTTTTTCTTCCTCCGCTTCGGAGATATCCGGGTCTCCCTGGCTTATAACCCCGACGGTAATACTTATCTGATTTTTATTAGGTTTATCTTTAATTTTATAAAGGGTTACCTCGGCACTAAGGACGCGTACATATTCTAATTTTTTTATAAAATAATACTAATAAATTCTAATAATACGTTTCCCCTGCCGGAGGTTTTATTCGACCCGAGTTTAATTATCAGCCCGCATATATTTTTATTTAAAATTCTTTTCGCTAACCGGGCATTTAAGGCGAGCAGCCTAATATTCCCCGAGCAGTTTAATAAATTGAATATTAACCCTGGATAATAAAAAAAGCCTTTACCCCTAAAGGAAAGCTTGCGAGAAATCCCTATATTTTATAAGGTAATAAGCACGCCGGTCGGGTTCGAAATATTATAAATTAAGCGTTTACCATATTTAATTATGGTACCGTGGATTCGGATAATAAGCGAATTAATTGGTTTTAAGGTTCCCACCATCCCGTATAACCTGCGGTATAATATAGGAAATAAGTTTAATAAAAACGGTTCGTATAATTACCTTGTAAATGGACCGTTATTAATACCAGGCTTTTATAGGAAATATAAGCGATACACTCCGGAATTTAATAATATAGCACGCCGATTTGCGGACCTTTTTTAAGTATTATATCCCGCGAAATGTGACGGTAAATACGATGGCGATTGTTCGAGGTAATAGGCCCTAGCGCGCCGTAATGCGGGCTGCTTATAGTATAGGCCATTCGATAAACCTGCGGCGGCCAATAAAGCTAACACCCGAGCAATTATTGTTTATTAATAATGACCCGCGCATTAAACGGCTGATTTAATATAGGGAGAAGGCTCGCCGCCTGTTTAGAATATCGGCCGCAATAGGACGTAAGTATAAGAAACTAGTTCGTAAGGTTGCGAGCGAAAAAAGGCGCCTTAAATTGGTTTTTAAGAATAATATCCGTGAAATATGGGACGTAAACCAGGCCGTAATTAATATTAAGCGCCAATTATTTGGTAAAGATTTTGCAAATGCAAAGATGAAAATGCCTAGCGTAGAATAATTACCTGCCCAGCGGCGCCTTATAAAGGCATTATCGGCGCCGGTAATAAGTACGGTCGAGGAGAACTACCGCCGCCGTAATACCGTAATTAATATAATTATTATTTTTTATAAAATGGAGGAGCGCTGGGTTTTACCGCGCCACTCCCATTTATTAAGGGTTATGGTACCCAGCCTTACTGCGGTGAAAATTAAAACCTCGCAAAAGGATATAATATTAAATACGGCGAGGTTTCTTATGTATAATAAAAAAAGGCCTATAGTGTATTTTCTTTATCTGGGAAATAAGCGTTTATTAATAAAAAAACGCGTTTATTCCTTTTTTACGCCTGGTGATTTAATAAAGCACTTCGTCCGAAAGCATATGTTTAAACTTAAGGGGGGTGAACCTATCGAGTGCGAACTTTGCAGTATTTTATTAAACTATAAAATGTATTTTTAAAACCACGCTATCCGCGAACACGGCACTATATTTTAATATACCGATTTTCCGTTGGCGTACTGCGTTTAAGTAATAGGATAATATAAGTTTATTACCAAATATATTTTATCCTGTATTATTTTCTTCGTATACGTAAACTTTATCCGGAATATATTTCTTCGAAAAGCACCTAGAAAATACTCCTTCCGCTTTAGAACCGCCATGCACGATTAAATTAATGGGTATTATGGTTATTATTAAGGGATCGCTAAATCCAAGAAACATACCTCGGCTATTAATACGGATATATTATAAGTAAAATAATTAAGGCGTCGGACCGATATTCTGCCAGCTAATAATTTTACCAAACCGTGAAATAATTAATTACTCAGCTTTCTCTAATGCGATATTATCTTTAGCTTAAAATAGTATAAAACCCGGAAAATTTAATGCGGCTGTGCACGGTATTAATCATTTTATAATTTTTCCGAAATCGAAGGCCGCCTTTAATTATATAATTAAAAGCTAATTATTTTATGGCCGGGCTGAATAATTAGCTGGGAATAAAGCCATTGGTTAATATGGCTGATTACGGGTTTAAGGCCGCACCTGGTAGGAAAAAAAAAATAATTCTGCCGTTTAAAATTGCAAAATAAAGAAAAATTTAAATTAAAAAAGTATTAAATAAATATCGAGATTAAGTTTCCTATTTTATTTAATCCCATTCCATTCGTCCATTTTGTCGACGATTTTGGGGTCTCTTCGAACCCCCCTCCTTTATCTTTTCCCTTTTTCCCCTTCCTTTCTTTATTGTAAATTACGCAAATATAAGCGAACTTGGTAAGTATTAAACGAAACGGGCTATTATTACTTTTCCTTCTCGTTTATTTAAATATAACCAAAAGTATTTTTTATATTTATTTCTTAGGCTTATTTTATTAAAGCAGGTGTATATTAAAGATTAATATTATAACGATTTATAGCCCATATTTTGGGCATATCCAAATCGCAGAATTAATAATTAGTTTAAAATTAACCTTAAAATATGTATTATTTATAAAGCAATGTCGCATAAAAATGGTAGTGGAACTTATTTGGGCAGTATACCATCTCCCAGTCCTCTTTATTCTCTTTATATATTTGGGTCCCAAACCTAATACTTATGGGTTTATTTTATTATTAAAATTGCCATATGTTTTTAATTTTATATCTGGTATATTTTTATTAGGGGCATTATATAAATCGAAAGATATATTTTTAATACTGTAGGTTGGAGTATATTTAAAGCTTAGGGCTCGAAACCCAGTGCTAATATTTAGTATAAGTGATTATACTTGGATGGAATTAATATTACGCAAATTTTATTAATACCGAATTTGCAATCCCGCTAATGAATATATTTATACCGTATTATATATATCCGAACTTTATTCCCTCCTCCACCACTCTACTCCTTTGTTTTATTTTTGGATTAAGATTTTAATTATAATAACCATTTTTAATACCATTTAATTATTCGCTTCCCAGCCAAATATTAAAATACCATATTATAATCTCCGATATTACCTATTACTCCTTTAATAACCAGATTAGCGAATTCTTTAAAACCCACGCTTTTGTAATATAAGAATAATACGATAAATATACCGCCTTTATGGCTGGCGAGCCCGTTATACTTAAACCGATCCAAGGAATATGGAATTATACGGTATTTATAAGGCCGAAGCGGTTTATTATCTAATTCCGAGCCCGCTTATCGGTATTAAACTTAAAACTTTTAAAACTCGCCCGAAATACCTACGGGATTATTATGGCGGATTATATTTACCACGGAATTATTGGCCAATTAATATTAATACCCGTATATATTATAAAGAAATTTCCAGAAATCCCTTATATTTAAATACAACCATCGCCCGGTCCGGGCAGGCCTATATCTCCCGCGGCAGCGTCCCGAATTATTAATATTATGGCCGATTTTATAAAATTATTCTTAATCTCCTTTATATATTATACGGGGCACTGGGCTAAGCACTTGGTTAAAATTAATAAATAAATTTTTCGCTTTTTTATAGCGAAACCCGCAGGTATTAAAAGTAATGGCGGTTAAGGTCCTTTTCGCCGAATACCAGCGGAGGATTAATCTCCTGGCTAAAGTTTTGCCCTTCCGTTTTATTAATAAATTAAGCAATATTAAGGCAAAGTTTTCTTCGCTTTTCGCATTACCGTATCCCTTTATCCTTAGCCACGGCGACCTTTATAAGATAAATATCCTCGTGGATCGTTATACCGGTTATATTATAAGTATTATCGATTAGAAAAATACCCGTATTCTCCTATTCGGCTTTTCGCTTTGGGAATTCGAAAACGCCCTTGGCCATATGGATTCGGAGGGTTAGTATTATTATAATAATTATAAGGCACTTATTAATTTATTTTAAAAAACCTTTAATAAGGAGGTTAAATTAACCTCGGATAGGCGGGCCATTATTATGGCTAAAATGGTGGGTATTTTTTACCGGTACGGGTTCGCTTAGGCCAAAGGTCCTTAGGTCCCGACGGATAAGTCGAGTTATTCGATAAAATATTTTAACGCCTTTTTTAATATATTACTTTAGGCGCTTTTATATTTGGGAGCGAGCAGTTCCACTGGTTTTGGACGGCCTTATTATTATAAAAGTGCGTGCGAAAAATAACCCGTGGCGAATTATATTTACGGAAATGTAAAATTTTGGGGCACGCCTGACCGTATTCTCCGGCTTAAGACCGCGTAATATAATAAGCGCCTATTAGGATCTCCAGATTTCTTATATGCTTCCATGGGAAATTTATAAATAAAAGTATAAATAAAAGCATGGTTTTCTCGAGATAACGGTTTATATATTAATATGGTGGGACTTTTTAATTAATTAAAAGTTGGCTAAAGCAGGCTATTTTTTAATATAAACCTGGGTATTGGTATAATAAATATGGGGTTTTGTTTTTAGGTTCGTTGGGCCTCGTTTTAAGGTCGTAAATTATACCGAGGCTTAAACGCCGTCGCCTAATTTATCGAGTTAAATATTTAAGATTGGTTTATTATTTCGAGTCCTTTTAATTAATAAATTATTACCTCGAGCACCAACCTATAACTCCCGCCCGCAATAATACCTTTACCTTAAAATTTTATTTATTCCCTTAAAGGTTACCGTATATTAATATGGCTGCCGTTATACCTTTATTTACCCTAAATATCGCCGGACTTTACCGTGCCCCTATTATTAAGGATTTAATAATATTCTTAAACGCGTGCGTTTATGCCTAAAAATACGTTTAACCTGGTAACCCACGTAATTTTAATAATCCACGAATAGGTATAACCAATTATCTAATAATAAAGAGCAGCCCGCCGTCTTCGGAGACGATCTCGATACCCTTACCGCTTTATTTACCCGCCATAATATATGGAATAAATTCGGGCTATATTTCGTTTACGGCCATTTTAAAATCGCTGCCGATAAGGTTATATTAGGCAGTGCCATCGGCGATGGGCTGGGATTTTAGACCAAACCAACGAGTATTTACAATATTAATATTAACCGTATTTACGGCCATATTTTTATATTATTAGGCAATAATAATCTAATTGCCTACGAGTACCGCAAGGGTTAGGCTCCCCCCTGGACTGCTAAAAATACACTCTTCCTTTAAAAGCTGGTTAAGTATTTTCGGGCGCATAATCTTATAAAGCTTCTCGGCCTTTAGGCCTTAATACCTAAGGAACCTATAAAGGTTATGGTCGAGTTTATACTTAAAGGGAACTATGGCACCGTTATACTTAATTATAAAAAGGCAAACTTTTAAAGCATTTACCGAAACACCGGATGGCGTATTAAAAAAAAAGGCGGGAAAAAGCCCGTTTTTATTAAACTAAAAAAGTATGCATAAATTATTCGAGGTATTTATTAAATTTTTACTAATCCTAATAATAAGATTATTCGTAATAAAGCCACCCTTAAATCCGTATTAAAGGCCGAGGGATTTATCGAATATAAGTAAAATCCACGCGGGAATGGTTAACCCTTATTTCGCCAGTTTTGGTATATATAAGCTTATTTATTTAGGCCAGTTCCGTAACCGAACATAAAATCCGGTTATTAAAACGGAATAACCTATATAAGTAATCCTATTCCGGGTTACCCTGCAAGTAAAGGAATAATATTTGGGATTATAAAGGACCGAGCATAAAACGGCGGTATACGGGCGTTTATTTTAACTTTATAAATCCAATATAATTTTACCTTTCCCTAATACGTATTCGGCATACACCCAAGCTATATATGGCGCATATATATTAAAAGGTATTGGCCATAGTATATTAGGCAACCTATATATAAAAAATATAATCTCCAATATAATACCCTACATTTTTACTCACCCTTTAGGCATTATCCCCTTTCTTCCTGGCCTATAATTTAACCTCTGGCGTTTCTCGTTAATTATCCCTTTACTTTTAATCTTTAATTATATATATACCGTATTTTATTACCAAAAATATAATCGCCATTTTAAAACGGAAAAAGCCTTATAATAAGTTCACTTATAATCTCTGCCTATTTCCACCATTATCCGGCGTTATTTTATTATATTAAACCACTAAGGTTATACTAAAGGTAATAAAACATCTCCCATCGAAAAGGCATTTCGCCAGTATTTTTAGGATTCCCCGAATTAATATTATAATGTTTTTAACGCAAAGGTTAACCGGGGGCAGCAGGACCCCCTTGGACAAGTTTTTAAGGGGTTTTAATACGATGGCTCTTTACACCCTTCCAAGTCTTAAGTATTATTAATAAGCTTGGAATCGAGCAGGATTAATACGGATATAGCCGTAGCCGGATATGCCCTATATAATGCCATTTAATAAAACTTTTTATATCCGGGAATAATTATACACCACGTGAGAAAATAACTAAAAAAGCATAAAGGTATATTTAGGAAAAATAATAATCCAAAAATAAAATAAGTAGGAATTAATTTTATCCATAATTATTAAGGATAAAAAGCCATATACCATCCTTTATACTAAGGATTGCCAGTCTAGCCTATATAAACCCAATATATATTAATGGTAATACTTTATACTTATCCTTTAATTAATACTTCCATACTCCTTAAAAATTGCGTAATATTGCCTTATTTTTTATAAAAATGCTTAAATCCAAATGCTTTTTATTTATCTTTACTTAAAACCACCAAAAATAATAATATATTTATATTTTGGAATTCCGTTTAAATGGAATTATCCGAAGTACTGCCTTTAGGCCCGTTGGTATTATTCGTGGAACCTATATCGGTCTGCTTATCCGTTCTATTCTTTTCGGTGGACTTGGGATTATTTCCGGGGCTGGATTAATTATTAAATATGGGCGAAATACTGCCTTTAAACTCGTTGGTATTATCCGTGGGACCTATATCGATCTGCTTATCCGGTCGCGCCTCGTCGGTAAACTTAAAAGTGGTATTAAAAGGAGAAGAAAAAGGAAAAGGAGGAAAAGGAAAAAAAGGAGGAGGAGATATATTATTAGGGTTCGGCTGATTATTTAATATAATGGTTAAGCCTTACCCAAGGCAAAAGATAAATAATTTATCCAATATAGGGCTATATTAAACTAATCTTTAGGGAAATTGTTTAATTATTCTTATAAAAGTTTAAAGTACCTAATTAGGGAGGCGATATTTTACAGAATAAATAATTAAGTGGAAAAAGATTATATTTAAATAAAAAATATATGGTTTAAAATAATATTAATTATAAAAATTTATGGGTGAAATTAACCCTTTATATACCTATTTTAGGCAATATTCGTTTCCGGTAAGTTTCCTTTTTTAATACGTACCACACCCCTATAGGGTTGGCCGGGAAGGTAATTTATATAATAAATATTAAGACGCTCCCTATATAGATATATCCCCGTTTAAGAAGGCTTGTAAATTTATTAAAAATCGGTATTAAAATAAACTTAATACGCGGTCTTTTTATATTAATTTACTCCTCCCTTTTTTATATATAAAAAAGCCCCGGTCAGCCAGGTGTGCCGGATAAGGTGGCCATAATATAAGGCTCCGTGTATTTTATCCGGATATATATATCCCACCCTTTTTAATTATCCTAATATATATATTATCGATCTTAATCCCGTTAATTTTAACGGGATAATAGGGTAAATTCTATCGGTATGGTGTCGAATAAACTCCACCCAATAATTATAAAGCTTTTGCGGCCGTGAATAGTGATAAAAAGCTGGCCGGATATATCGCCGACGCTATTGGGAAATATACTACCTGTTTTTCCATATTTACTAATGCCTAAGGCTTTTATAAAAGTACCTTATAAACTGTTCTCCGTATTATTTAGCTGGAAGATCCTGCCAACGCTATTTACGGCCTTTATTTCGATATTTTCGGGATTAATAGGGAAATTGCTTCGGCTTAAGTATATACGGGCTAAAGATATCCCAGTATTATAAACTGCCCGCCTTATTTTACCTTGGGCGATATATTATTATTTTAAATAATAGGCAAGGATAAATTATTCTATTACCCAGAAAATCGGATGGAAAATATACAGGGTGTATGCGAGAATTATAATGAATTACGGTATTTAGCGGAAATTTTTTATTGTGAAAAAAGCAGCCATAATACCTTTGGGCCATAATAACGCAGTATTTTAATTATGCATTATGGCCCCACTCCCCGCATTATACCCGCTAAACGGTTATTATTTGCGGATTATATTCTTTATTCGAAAAAGGTGTAGCCTTTTTATTAAAGTATAATCTTATCGAATGGTGGGCCATGGTATTTCCTTTAGGTATTTTTATATTTTATTATCCGACCTATTAAAATCGCCGTTTAAGCAATATATAATGCTTTCGAAAAGCAATATTAAAGCGTGGAGGTATTTTAAAGTAGTTTTGCGTAATAATTAATGGGCTCGTTTAATTGCGATACAACGAACACCTAAAAGACCGCTTTTAGCAAAAACCAAAAGTGCCTTAAGTATATTATTTCTAAAAGGTAATAATAGCGTTTATCGGCTGTTAAGCTTATTAAATAAAGCCCAAATAACCTTTCTGGATTTCGCGGGCCTATAAATTTTATATAAATACTATTATGGTTTATAAGGTCGACGTAATATACCAGGAAAATATATCTTCGTGGATTGGAGGATAAGCAAAGCAAATTAATTATAATATTATAATTTCCTATGCTTTTTTTATTATTCGAAATAAGGAGTCGGATAAACGGGAATGCAATTTATCGTTAATAAACCAGGTGGTTATACCACCGTCCAATTATTATGGGATAATATATAACCGCTTTATGGTTTTATAATGGCGTTCGTCGTTTAATAATAAATGAATAAGCCTTTAATTAAAACCAGTATTTAGGG
This sequence comes from Zalerion maritima, assembly GCA_022664585.2. Lineage (NCBI taxonomy): Eukaryota > Fungi > Ascomycota > Sordariomycetes > Lulworthiales > Lulworthiaceae > Zalerion > Zalerion maritima. The sequence goes on from JAKWBI020000002.1 coordinate 51,411, forward strand.
CCATAATTTCCTAAATATAACCGTCATTATTCTATTATTTTTAAGGATTATGGGTAATAATAAATAAAAAATCCGGAATTTCGGAGCCACCAAAAGTATAAATAAGTAAAAGCATATGGTTTAAATCTAATAGGATATTTCCGAAATCTATAAATAAATCGAGGTATAAAGAATTCACGGAAAACTTTTAAAAATTTTTAGTAAAAGGTTAAAACGAGGATCTTAAGATATTAACCTTGGAGCCGGCTTAAAATCAGATTTTAAATAAAGCCATTATAGCCTTAAGATATACCGGCGAAGCCAAGCGAGATAAGGTAAGAAATAATTTCTCGGTTTTTATTACCAATATATTTTTTATATTTAGCCTTAAATTAATATTAAATATTAAATAGTGCGGTGGTAAGGAATATTAATATTGAGTGTGGTATTTCCAACGGAAAATAGAACACCGCCCCAATACTGCCCAATTAACTGGTAATTTTAATATACCTCTTGCCCGCGTAATAATACTCCGGATTATTTATCGGCGATTAAATAAAGGTTATTATACCAGGTCCGGGAAAGGAAGTATTACCGTATGGGTTTAATATTAATAAAAAATACAGCACCATAAAAGTAAATCTCCGGCCAAATTATATATGGGTATTATTGATGCGGCGTTCCCAGAAATTTTTTAAGTTTCTTTTAAATCTTTTAAAAATCCGCTCTTATGGGCTTATATTGGTGGATTTAATAAAAAGTATTTTCTGCGACCGCCTTATTTTTGCTTTTATATTATAGCGTACATTACGGGCAATTAATTTCGATTTATCGATAAAACATTTAATTACCTTAAGATGCTTATTTAGGTCGGAAGTAAAATTATCCGCTTCCCGTACGTCGTAGTTTTTTAACGGCTGGCTGATTCTTTAGCAGATGCATATTGTTGGCCGTAAAATATAAGATAAAATGCTTAAATACTGAGGGCTGCCGGACGCGACGCTTAATGTTAAGATATATCTGCGGTGCGGTGCGGTCGGGTTAATATATATTTTTAATGGCGGATCTTAATTAATAATATAATGGTTATATGGTATACCGGACAAATAAAGGGCGCTGTTCCCTGTACTAAGTACGAGGTATTATATAAAGGAGTATTAAATACATATTATACTTATTTTGCCCGCCTTTTAATAATACTTTGGAAAGGCTATGGTACCAACCCATGACTGCCTAACCGTAAAGAATCGTTGGAGGTTATTGGGCCTTAATTTCTCGTATATTGCCCGCAGTATCGATAAAAGATGAATGGATTGTGGTTATGGATAGATAAGCAGGTTTAAATAAAAAAAGGAGAAAAAAAAAAGAGAGATTGCCAAAATTTGCAGGCCCTAAAGGGACCCATATTAATTAACTAAAATCAACTAAAATATAGGGCTAAAAACCTGTTGATGGCTATAATAACCGTTAAAGGCGCTATATTCTACTTCAGTAAATAGTGACAGTGGGTTAGGAGGGGTGTGCCAAAAAATCTTTTTTTTATTAAATACCTGGACTTAGCCAAAGTAATAAAATCCCATAAAGCGATCGAGGTGGAGTCTAATGCGGGAAAGTGGGGTTTACGTATAGCCCCAAATGTATTATGGCTTTTTTTTTTATAATAAAAGGCGGAAATATCCCGCATATTTTTTATAGCCTATCCGCTAATCGTTTGAACAGGGTTTAATGCGGGGAAGTGGGGCGTACTTATAGCCCCAAATGCATTATGGCTTTTTTTTTTACAGTAAAAGGCGGAAATATCCCGTATATTTTTTATGCCTATCCGCTAATCGCCTAAACGGCACGGTGGAGTGGGGCGACAGTTTTAAAACTAATGTTTTAAGGGGTGTATAAAGTTTAATTATTTAGGGTATTTCCCGATCTTTTGCCAAGACAAAATAGTTAATTTCTGCGCCCTGGTCAATGGCCTATGCATTATATATATACATATTATACAACTTTTTTATGCAAATAATTATTATTAGAAATCAAAGTGATTGGGGAATTTTAGGGTATTTCTCGTTAAAAGAAATTATTAATTAAACTATTGTTTACTACTCTGATGATTTCTCCTCCAATGCCTCCTCCAATGCCTCCTCCAGTGCCTCCTTCAGTGCCTCCTCCAGTGCCTCCTCCAGTGCCTTCTCCAGTGCCTTCTCCAGTGCCTATTCTAAAGCCTATTTAAAATACCAAAGGATTTCTTATATGGGAAAAGTTGTTGTGTATGGGAGAAGTTGTTGTGTGTGGGAGAAGTTAAGAAGAGAAGTTGTTGTGTGTGGGAGAAATTATTATATGTGGGCTACGCGTTTAATATTATTACCATTGGTAACGGCGCCTTTGACGCGTAATCTATACACAATGGCATTGGAGGGGGAATTATAAGAATAAATATTAGCATAATTATTAATAAATTAAGCTTTTGCCAAAAATACCCTAAAATTCCCTAATAATCAGTAATTTCTAAAAATAATTATTTGCATAATAATAATGGGGGATAATTACCGATAATACCCTGATATTTCCCAATTACCTTTAATTTCCAGAAATCATTTCTAATAATACCCTGGAAAATTAAAGTCCATATACCCCCTTAAAACGGGGTAGGCGAAAGAGAATATAATTCCCTATTATTATTAACCAAAGAACTCCCCAGTAATATATATGCTTCGCTTAAAGATAATACGATCGAAATTTATATTATTTTGTAGGAATGTGCCCACCAAAAGTAATTATTATTGTTTAATTTTTATTTTACCCCGCCCATTATTCCAGCCGTCCTTATATTATTAATCGGTAGCAGTTATGGCTATATTACCTCACGATATAATGCATAAGTAATTTTAAGTGTTAAAAGGAAAAAACGCTAAGAAACTAAAAAAAGAAGTGGGCCAATTGGTTTTCTTGGGTTAAAAAATGGATAATAATAAAATGGGTCTCGAAGCCTTATTTTCCTTTTCCACCTTTGCCAAAATAGTTATAAATTATCTGCCCTTTAACCTTTTTAATTTACTAATTAGAAGACAGGATTTTATAACGTTTATTAATATCCGGTTTAAAATTTTAAACCATTACGCCGAGATTTATAATATACAATCTATTTTCTTGGATTAGCAAAATAAAAACGAACCCGCTGCTAGATATATAAGATGGTTTATTTCTATTGGACAACCCATAGGCCTTACGGGTTATCGTTAAAAAATACGGATATGGCCTAATAATACTATAAATAAGCAATTATACTAAAGGGGTAATATAATATTAATATTAATAGTTAAAGAGCGGGTTATATAAAATGCGAAAATCCGAATATATAATTAATTATATTCGAGAGTTGGGACCCGAGCTAATTATAAAAGTTTAGGTGGAAATATAATGTTATATTATCTTTAACCGTGATATATTTGCGCGGTGACCAAAAGCCATATTATAAAAGGATTAATTCTCCATCCAATTATAATTAATTGGCTTAATTTAGGGTGTGAACAGTTTTAGCTTATAGCCAAACTTATCCTTTAACCCAGCGCGCCCTTAAGATAATCTTATGCAAGTTTGCGTAAATAAAATATACGGACCAGAATTTTCTTATTATATGCCGCTTATATAAATAATAAGATTGGTTAAATATGCACCAGTTAATAGCCAGTGGTTTAATTATATAATATAGGAATCCGTCGGGCTTTTAAAAGTGCAGGAATGGGTGAATAAAAAAGTACCGGAAGATTGCCTTATTTCTTTCGGTAAGACGAATATGCAAAATTATATATATGGTAAATCGGTGCTTTTTTTGGCCAGCAATTTGCCATATATAGGATAAACGGTCCAGAAAGGTTATAATTAAGTTTCTCCAAACCAGTATTTTCGTATAGTACCTTTTAATAATAATAAAGTTTATTATAAAAGGTTAGCCTTTTTTTCTAATAATATACCATTATAATAATTCTTTTATACTCGTATAATTATTACAATACTCTTTAATATAATGGATATTAAAGCAAAAGTCGGCGGTTATACGATTATAATTAATAAAGATTTAATCACCAGGCTATAATAATTTACCTAGGGCCAATAAAGGATAGGACCAGCTTAAAAAGGGATCGCTAAGGAGCCAAATGCAAATTTCCCCCAATGCACAATAAACATATCTTTAGTAAATAAATCCCCATATATTACCATTTAAATAATAGGTCCTTTATTACCTTACGGGGGGTTTTAAAAGTTTACAAAGTTTATTATAAAAGTTTTTAATATTCCATTTATTAAATTACTCGAATGTTTTATAATCCGCGTTGATAAACCCGAAGCCGAACTTGAAAATCTCGGCGGTTACGGCGCCCTTTTAATCCAGGCTTATTACCAGTTATTTTCTTTTTAACTTTATCCTTAGCAACTCCTTTTCGTCTCGAAATACTCCATCGAGCGGCCGCCATTTTATAATCTTAAATAATACTATTATTAAGGACCAAATATTATAAAATTAAAAAGGCTTGTTTATTTGGTAATTAAAATATTGGTGAATTGGGGACGGCGGGCGCGCCTAATCGAGAATATAAGGTTTAGGGTTATCGGGTAAAAAAATAAAACTTTTGGTCCGCAAGGTTATATATATAAACTTAAAATAAATATGGAGTAATCGGACCTATATTACGACTTTTTTGGCGAATTCGCGCCTCTCGAATATTTTAATCTTTTCGGTATTCCGTAAAATATTACCAAGGCTTATAGGTAATTAAAAATACGCGTAAATAAAAACGGTTTGCGGCCCATTCCTAAAGGAGGCCTTAATCTTTAACGTGCAAGCCTTATTCGGCCGGGCCCTATCCGTGGGAATCCTTTTTTTAATATCCTTAATATATGTTTTAAAAGATTCGGGTGCCATTATTAAAAATTCGATTAGCCTATTAATTTTACAACCCTCCTTACTTTAATTAATTATGGCCCGTCGATTAAAGCCCCCTGGGACCGACTCGCCGTTAATACGCGGGGCCGGCATTTCGCTTTAGCCTATATGCCTTATTAATATTAAAGTTATATAATATGGTGGATTAATAAACCTGGCGAACTTTTTTTTAAAAGTAATAAAAAAAAGTATTATTATTACCGTAAGCCTTTGGTATAATCGTATTTATACCCTTGGCGTTTTAAAATGGGGGCATATGGGTATTTATATATTTTACTAATAATATTGATTTTTTTATATTTAATAGAAAGCTTTTATATAAAAGCTTTATTAAGAATGCTGCCAATATGTATTTTGCCTTGGACGGATCCCCCTATTACCATTTAATAATTTAAAATAGCGTTAATTTTTCCCGATAAATTCCCATATTACCGTTAATCGATTAATTAAATATAAGACCTTATTAAACCTACGGCAGCAGGTTTTACTAATTATTCCGTAATTAATAAAGGGTATATTACCCCGTGAATTCGCCACCAGGATATCCAACGTACTCGCAGTACTTATAATATAAGGTTGGCACCATATATTTTAGGCAGTAGTAATATGGTTTGTTTGCGATTAATTGCCGGAGGCACTGCCATCCACCGTTTTATAAGCGGCCATATACCGGTTATACGGACTAATAAAACCCTATTATTTCGCATTTATTAAAATAATCGCGCGGAACCATGCTTTTTATGCAGGTAATGCGATCCGCCTATCGGGCATACCTCCGTATAATAAAATTAGCCAATTATTTAATATACCGATGGCCTAATATTAATACTGTATTAACTCTAGCCCTTGCACCCACCAATTGGTTCTATATAATTTAAAATGGCCGGATAAAAGCCCCGTCGAATAATAATATCGAACATTGGTCTCCGTTAATTAGGTAAGGGAGTACAGTTTCGCATTAAAACGTATAGGGGTCCCGTTTACGCGAACCATAAAATAAAGGGATATTAGGGATATATTAGATTTATGTCGCCCAGGTCCTGCTTTATGCAGGATAATAAAGCATTATATAATCGGCCATAATTAAAGCCTTAGATTTAATTATCGGTATGCGGGGATGTATATACCTTTACGGGCCGAAGAAATAATTAAAAAAGAGGCATTTTAACGGGATAGTATTTTTAATTACCTGGAGTGGGATACCTTATAATCCGATTTAACCTGACCTCCTATACCCAATAGTATATATATAAAAATACTATAGGGTAAAAAACATAATTACCTTAATATTAGGCCATTCCCAATGCTTATATCTCCTATGCCTTAAAAATGCTTTTCGGTCTCGAGCTTAGCCTTCTGCCTAATGTTCGTTTTAATACAACTCCAATTATAACGGCGCATAATGCCTATTTTATAATAATCCACCACATTTATAACCTTTTTTCTACCTTTTGTTTATAGGTTTTGCAGATTTGGCAGGCTGGAAAAATTAATACTTTTTTGGCAGTTACCTTTAAAAGGCTCCAGAATAATGTATAAAGGCGGCATAATTCGGAAAGTAAAGCCTATCCGGAAAATAAAGCCCATTCGGAAAGTAAAGTTATTCCTAAATATTATCCCCAAAAACTTTACCTTTACTTTTACCTTTACCTTTACCTTTACCTTTACCTTTACCTTTACCTTTACCTTTACCTTTACCTTAGGCTGGCCCGTAAAGGGCCACCTTCCTGTATCTTTTAAAAAAGCCTTTCTTTTCCTCTTCCAATTATCATTTTCCTTCTTTTATAATTAATATAATAACTTTAAACATACACTTCTCACCGTAAATTAAAAGCCACCTAGCTTCCTATATTATAAAATTTCAAATAACGAATGTATTTTTATGGCCGTTATCTCGACTTCCTTATATATTCATTCTTTCTGCCTCTTAATATTAGACAACCGGAAAAAAGGGATGGTATTGGGTTTATATTTCTTTTAACGGAGGGATATTTTTCAATTATTTATATATAATAAAGGGGCGTGGAGGATTGGCCCATTATATATTTTTATTATAATAATATTTGGTATTATATAAAGTTATTTAACACTTTTACCTTATTTTATTTTACTTATTTAAATATGGATATAATTCCGATATAAATTTTATTAATCCGTACTTTGTATCCTAATAAGGGTTTAAAAACGAGCCTTCCTAAATAAACCGGTCTAATTTCAACCCTTAATTCCTGCTGGGAAAAAAAAAAAAAAATCGATCGGTGCTAAATTGCCGGGTCGAGGAATTTTTTAATTATTAATATAAAGGAGATTATAATATGGATTAAAAATAGTATTAACGCAAGATAAATAACGATGGCCTACCCGGATCTTATAACCGTCCTTATTCCAATGGAAATAAGAAATATCCTTATATTTTCCGTTTATATGAAGCCCAGACGGAATCCTATTAATGAAGAGCTGAAAAATATGATTAATAAAATCGAAAGGGTAATATACGCCATTTGTGCGAATTTATATAAGAAGCTGGAGATTATTATAATAGGGGACTTTAATAAATACGCCCCCCTTTAGGGCGGAGACGGGATTCGCGGAAATAAAAAAGGGGCCCCGATAATAAATATAATAAAAAACCTCGGATTATAAAGCCTTTTCCCGAGGCATACCGCCACCTTTAAAAAAGGAGAATAAAAGGCCATAATAAACCTTATATTAATAACGGAACGGATGGCGGTAAAAACCATAAACTGCGAGGTATGGCCCGAGGGATATAAATCCGACTATAAAACTATAATAATAAAGTTTAATGCGCGAGTTATAATAAAGGAATTAAAGTTAAGATTATTATTTAAACATATTAATTAGGAGGTAATACGGAGGATTATCCAAACGGGCCTAAAAAACCTACCTCCGGCCATAAATATTAAGCCATTTTATAATAACCTTATTATTTTTATAAAATTAACGGTGTATAAATATACCCCCCGGGCAAAACCATTACCGTATAATAAACGGTGGTGGATATAAGAATTTATAAAGCTAATATTAATATAATTGCCTTCGGGGATAAAAGGATGGCTGCGCTTTTAAAGAGCGGCGTGGAACGGTTTATTAAAAATTATTCGCCTTCTTTTTAATAACGGCGCCAATATTAATATTCCACCAGCAGCCGGGTATGGTATTTATAAAGCTTTACGGGCAAATAATTAGGGTCGTAATTTCGTTTTAATATAATACCCCGCCCGAAGACATTATAGAAGTAATAAAACCCTGGGTTTTTTATCCAAATCGGGATAAAATACTCGATATTTTTATTAAGGCGGGGGTAAGTATTTTATTTTTAATAAAAAGTGATACCTATTTATTTAACAAGGCTTTTTAAAGCTCGATCTAATTTAGGGACTATATACTAATCGATTTATTAATCGAGATTGGTAATATAAATAAAAGATTTAAACTTAACGATTAATTTTACGAATATACCTACCATACCGCCCTGCGGGGACCAGGTATAATTTGGGATTTTATTTAAAAGTTTTAAATTATTATTATATTAATTATATTATTATTAAGGGTATAATAATTTATATTAGGTATAAAACGGACTTAATATTATTTATAGGATAATAAGAAAATGATTTATATACCGCTTAATACCGGAATAAATCCCAATATATTAGGTGCCGTATAAACCTGTGTATATATTATAGGGAGAAAGTAAAGCTCCTTTATAATGCAGGAATTAGCCCTAAAAACTGGACCAATAAATTTAATTACGAATTACCTTTTATAAAAGCCATTACGATAAAACTTTTTCCCAAGTATTATATTGTGATTATGACTGCTAATTATCTCTCGAAAAATGGGATTAAGACAGAATATTGCTAATAAATTGCCCGCCTGCTTCTCGAAGCTGGCGCTCGCGTGACAGACGGGCCTCCATAAATAAAAGCAACCTTTCCATCGCCTTTTTAACCCGCTGTTATAACGCAAGACTACGATTTTAAGTACTTATTACTAAATACAGGTGCCAATGCCAACGACTTAGTCTTTAAAATACGGCTGCACGGCCCTCGGAATTATTATAAGAAGGAAAGAAAAGCAACTTATTAATCTGCTGCTGGAAAAAAGAGCTAATATTAATGCGCCAGCCTCCTATAAGTACGGCACGCCCCTTTAAACTACGGTGAGCCGGAACGATAAGCAATTTATTAACCTATTATTAAAAAGGTAGTTAATATTAATATTATAGGTATTGCTTAGAAAAACCGACCGTTTTAAAGTTAATAATTAATAGGGGTTTAGCGATTTTGCTTTGGAGTTAATCGAAAAGGGCGTTAAAGCGAACCGGGAGCCAGATACGGAATTATTAGGTGGGTTGGGTTTTAAGGTATTTAAAAAATATTTTAAATACGTTTTCTTAATATAATATATAAATCTTTTATAATTAAAGTAAAACCTTATATACGAAAGTATATTTCGGAGGAATTTAAAATATTATTAAATTATAATAAAGTATGGCCGCCTAAATATATGCTAATTTTTACTGGATACCATGGGTAAGGAAGGTCCTGCTTACGATAATAAGGTTAAGGTAATAAAAAGTGCATTTAAAATTAATTATAATATTATTTTAAGGTTAATCGAAAATTAGTGCGGTAAGGCTAAAAAAATACGTGGTATTAATAATTAGGCCTTTAATATTCTCCATATGTAATATACCGAATATTATTTTAAAGCGATAAAATATAAGGTATATATATAATAATATATACCGAACGGCCGTATGAATATTAAAGGCCTCGATTCCAGCCAATATTTAGCCCTATATCGCTTCCCCTTAAATTAAAGCTTTTTTGGCATAAACCAACGGCCGTTATAATCTTTCCGTATATATTACACCCTATATTAATTTTTAAAATACGGATACGGATAAATACTATATATTATATATATATAATTATATATGCCCCGAATGTATAGCGAGCTGCCGGGGTTAATTAATAATAATATCCATCCGATTTAATTTCCGCTCTTAGCCGGCTTGGAAATACCACCTAATACGTATACATTGCACTTATTTGCGCTATATTATATAATTAATATTTATTTTTAGTAATACACGCATTATATCTCTTTGCGGGAAATTTTAAAATTTACCCTCTTTTATTATCCTGCATACTATTTTAGGATTTCCATCCGATCTTATTGGTCGGGATATATATAATTAATTCGAGAGCGGAACACTTATTAATTTAAAAATAGATTAATGCCAAGGTGGAGTATTATACGGTATTTTAAGGCTTTAAAATTAATAATACGCTGCTAAATTTAATACTAATAAAATCGCGAGGGCCGTTTAAAACCGATAGCCTTCTCCCGTTTATTTTGGTCCAAAGGTAATATAACTTTCGATAAATAAACCGGGCAAATATAAAGTATATATATACCAAAAATGTTTTCCCAGGCTTTTTATTAGGTTCCAGGCTTCTTTTCTTTCGCCGTGGCAAAACCACCAATATTAACTCTAATCCCTATAATAATTTTTATCTTTCGCAAGACCAGAATTTTATTTTAACTTATTATATCTTTATTATTTTTATTATTATTTTCCGTATTTTCTCCCGCCTCGCCACCTTTTAATTCTCTAGTTATAACCCTAATTTAGGACCTTATTTAAATAAAATACCAGCTTAACTCCTCCGATAATTTCCAGGCTTTAAAGCAAATCTTTAACGAAAACAAAAAGCTTTAATTATAAATCCAAGACTATATTGGAAATTATCGGGTCCGCTCGAAGGAGTTAGAAAAAGCGTATAATAATAAGGAAACCCTTACCGTTTATATGGAGGACCAGTAAAAGCAATTAGAGAGTCTCGAAAATAATAGGAATATACTATATACTATACACCGAGAAAGGGATATAATAAGGGATAAACTAATAAAAATAAAAAGGTTTTGCCTAAAAATAAAGGAGGAAAGTATAAAAAGCTGGTATATATATTTTCCGTCCTTATTAATATTTAAATAGTTTATACTTACCACCTATATAGCGCCAAAAGATACGCAGTAATTAGGACCTGCGCGACCAATTTAATAACCTTATTCTTCGCGAAAAATACTGCTGTTAATAATACCGAGGTATTTAAAGCCCTTAAAAAATATTCCTATTTTAATAATAATATCCCTCTTTTCGCATCCAATATATCTATAGTACGGGAAATGCTTATTATGGCCCTAACTGCGCTATTCGGCCGCTCGCTATATAAATATATATTTCTTTTAATTCCGTATCCCTTATTCTCCTCTTTTTATCCTTTTATTACTACCACCACCATTAATATTATTAATAGCCTTATTTTTCCCACCTCCTTTACCTTCCCCAACCTTAAAGCAACTCCAATTACCGATACCCTGCCCACCCTTCTTTTAACCTTATTCCGAGATAATCCCTCCCATAAATAATTCCTTTATAATACCCTTTTTACCGCCCTTCTAATTCCCTTCCTAACCGCATTTATCTCCCGGGCAATCTTTACCGTAATAAATAAAATAACCCAGTGGGCATATCCCTTTTTCTCCTTTATAAAAAACCGCGATAAGTTTTCTAAAACTTTGCGTAAAAGCTGCGAAAAGGTAATATCCCTTTAGGGCGAGCTATAGCGGGTAAAATGAAAAATCGAGCCGGGGCTTAACCTAATGTATAATAATAAATAAAAAACTTTTACCCTAAAAACGGTAAGGAAGGTGGAGTAAATACAGGACTTTTTTTTTATTAAAGTAGCAGCTTTTATAATAGGACCGAAACCAGGAAAAGGTAAGGGTAAATCGATTTCCGCCGTAAATGGCACCAAAAGTAATAATAGCGGCTTAAAACCTATAGCCTTATTAAATAAATCTAATAATTATAATTCCCATTCCCCCACCATAATTTCCCTTACCCTTCCCTTTTTCCCCCCTCTCCACCCGGGGTCCATTCACTTTCCCTTTTTCCCTTCCTTTATTATTATACTAGCCGATAATAAACGTATCCTTTTTAAGGGCCTCGTGCTCCTAACCTCGTAATTCCAAAGCGCGAATAAGGAACGTATTACTACGGTGCAGTAATAATAATAATAATAGTTTTAGGTAATAAAATAATGTATAAGGCGGAATAAAAGGATAAGTGAAAGGTTAGGAGGGGAGGGGAGGATAAGCGGGTATGGGAATACGATAATTATATTTTAAGGTGAATATATAAATAAAAGTTTTATTAATAATAATATTAATAATATGGATGGTAATTTATACGGGGATAAGAAAAAAGGAAAGAAAAAGGATATGTTTTTTTTATTACCAGGTAAAAAAGGCGAATCCAGGGGTGGCGAAGCTTAAATTTATAATTACGCGGAGCGTAAAGTATAAAAAAAGAATTATATATTGGGCTAAATATTCTTATCGGCGTATTTTCGAGGGTTTATAATAAAATAAAGGGTTTAAATTATTATTATTTTTATTGGTTGGTAAAATTACCTACCTAGGTATTAAATCTATTAAACTTATAATTGGACGCCCACCCCTTATTTGGCACGCGTGTTTAAACTATATCCAAATATACGCCTTGCAATTTGTAAATACGTTATTATTACCATAATATATTATTAGCCTTTAAAATGCAATACAGGGTGTTAAATCTGGCAATTTCCTATCGCAAGGCCTTTATTAAAATGGGGCTTTTCACGTAATACCTTATTATTACAGTGTGGTTTAAGATTACTGCATTTTATATAAAAGGGGTAAATAAGTGGGGGGTATTTAAAAATATGTCCCCGTCTCCCCTTTTTCTTTCTTTTTCTCTTTATATATATGTGTATGCGTATATGTATACGTATATATGTGCGTATATATATGCGTATATATATGCGTATATATATGCGTATATATATGCGTATATATATGCGTATATATATCTGTCCCGCCTTTTTTTATGTTTTGTATTAAAGGCAGGACTATATATTAGTTAAGCATATTAAGGTAAAAATGCTTAATATCCAGTTATTTTTTCAGCCCGTGGTTTATATATTCCCGTATACCGATGGTTAAATATAAGGCTTTGGCTCGAAAACGGGTACTGGATAATGCTTATTATCCTGTATAAAGAAAAACGTAAACAGTTTATAAATCCAATATATTTTTGGTGTCCCTTATTTTTAGTTTGGCCTTAAACGGGACCCCTTACGCCCCAATGCGAAATACTTTTATATTTAATAAAATAAGATAAATATTAGCCCGCCTTTTAAAGTTATTTTATTATAATTAATTGGTAGGTATAATAATTAAAGTTTGGTATAATATTAGCGTAAGATTATCGGTCCCGACGGATAATTGGCAGTTTTTATTATATAAAGGTGTACGGATCGCATTACCTATAAAAAGTATATGCTGCGCGGTTGTTTTTCCGGGGGCGAGATAATGGTTTATACCCGTATATGGCCATTTATAAGAAGTTATTGGATGGTTATTAAACGTTCAGGTTTTGTTTTGGCGTGTCTCCGATAATTAATCGTAAGTAAAACTAATATTATTACTGCCTGGAATATATTAAGCTGGATTTATAAGTATTTATAAATATAGCGGATATTCCGGAGAAGATTTTACGAGGCGTCCAGCATTACTCGGGGCATCTATTACGGTGGCGACCACGGGCGAGCGTAATATATACCAAGAAATGGCGAGATTATAGGCCAATGGGTTTAGTTTTTTAAGGGTCCCTAAAGGCCGGGCTAAAAAAACCGTATTATACTCTTTAGGCCAGGGGCCGTAAAAAAACCCGTACCGTAAGGAGTATATTACCCACCGGTAATTAAACCTCGTTCGCGCGCAAATACCTTACCTATTACGTTTATGCTTTATTTATATCCTGTTATTATTTTTAGCCGAAGTATTAATACCCACTCGACCCAGTATATGTCCGCCTTATTTTTTAAGAACGCTATTACCATTTTTATTCTCTATTATATTATATAATGCTTTAAAGAAAACCGCCCTTATATAAGTATATAATTTTTAAAAGTATATTTATATAATTTTCGAAAGTACTATATTATATATTGCCCATATTATTTTTAATACTTTAGGTGCGATTTAATGGTATAAATATCCTAATCCAAACGGCGCTACTAATGGTTTATATTACCTTACATCGTTCCATTTATTAACCATAATGTTATATTTATTAAGGAATCCGTAGGAATCCGTTTATTACGGTTTTATTAAAGGTTTGCTCGGTAAGGTAAATTAAATATTAAAGCCAGCGTATTTCTTTATTAAATTAAGGTATAAGGTAAAGGTTATAAAAATAATATGGATTCGAAAATCCTTAAAGCATTTTCCTAGCCCGTTTATTTACCATAATAACCTAGGTAGCTTACCTTTTAATTACCATTAAACTTTATAATTATAAATAACCCTTACCCCGTAAAACCTTTACTTTTTTCCTAAAGAACCTTATAACCGAGCTCCGGAACTTAAATTTTTTAACCCAATTATATATTCCCATACCATATATAATAATTAGTCCTTTAATAATCGATCCATGGTTTATTAATATATTAATGGACCAGAAAAATTAAGGAGAGTAGTAATCTTTATATTAAGGAGCCCAGTGGCTGCCAAAAAAAATTTAAAGGGAATTGGGAGGTATATTATTATATTCGAAAATATTAAAAACTTAGGGAGTGGATTAATTAATAATGGAGGAAAATGGGTTAAGGATTAACCCGCTATGATTTAGGATAAATAAAATTATTAAATAAATATAATAATAATCCGAAGCCTATTATTTTTTATACCTATACCCCTGGGAACCAGTTTAATTTTATATTAAACGGCCACCTTCCACCTTACCGTAATACGCTAATGCGGGCGATTAGCCTTTTAACCCGTCGCCTTATTTCGAAAAGGCCCCAGGTATATACTTTTCCACTTATATATAAAGGCCGTGGTTTATATATTCCAGGTTTTAATTATTAATATATAGGGGCGTGGATTCGCTCGTGGCTGTATAATATTACCCACCCCCGAGTGGTTATATTAATTAAGGCTATACTGTATATTTCTCTATATGGTAATATTAGCCGTATATTTCCTGCCTCCTTTATATTACCTTATATACCGTGCTATCCGTTCGGCGCCTTAAAAGCAGCGATATATTAATGCCCATTTATTAAAGACGACCCCGGACTTTTTAAAGCAGTATTTCTGTCCGAGTTATTTTATGCTCGGCACGGGAAATACTTATTCTGCCAAAATAAAAAGGGATTATGGAAAGCAAGCATATATTCCCCAGTCAAGTTATAGGTAATGCATTGGCCAGTAAATATGTGTTTATTTAATAGTATTAAATGCCTATATTCTTTATATTTAAAAAAACACCGCCTTTGCCAATATAATATAGTAATGTGTTAAGCCCCTTCGATGGATCCTAAAAACGAAAGCGTCGAAGCAGTATTTAATACCAAGGCCCTATAAAGGAAGCCGCGAAGCGGCCGTAAGCCGGTATAATATTTTTTTCCCTAGCCTAGTAATACCCAGTAGGAGAAGGATAGCCATAATTTTTGGGTTATTAATATAATTATTTCCGTTATACGCAGATTTATATATTTTTAAAAAAACGTAAATAAATTAACCGGAAAATATAATATATTTTTCGAGAGTAATGTAAAAAATATATAAGGCAATTAGAAAAAACGAACCGGGTTTATAAATCGAACCATCATAAAGTTTAAGTATTTTATTAATTAATGGCCAATAAGATTATTATATTACGATTTAAAAATTTAATACTTAAATAAATCCTTTTCGTAAAAGGTAATAAACCTAAACTCGCTTTTATACCTGTGTAAGGTGATTAATATAACCACCAATAAATAGGTATTAATATCCCACCTAAGCTTTATTATATTTTTAAAAGTCCAAGGATAGACCCCCTAACCGTTTTAAATATTACTCTTAAAATAAAACCGAATACCCAAACCATATTGGGTAATGGCCCCGAGCCATAATATTTAACGCTACCATTTTAAAAATATTTCGAATAATTAGGCAAGCTAATCCATTTCCTTTTCCCTTATTCTTTCGAATAAACCTATTTTATATACTAACCTTATTCCGTAAATACAAAACGGGAGTATAATACCAATATTTATATCGGCCATTTAAAAGCCAAAACTCCCGACTTAAACCCCTTTATAGGCTACGTATTATTTACAAAGCCGAATTTAATATCCAATTAATTCTTTTCCTTTGCATACCCACCAGCCACATCCTATATTACTAAGCCGTACATATCCAGTAAGATTATTTAAATACCGCGTACCAATTATTCTTATTTACTTGGTCCTTAATTCGCCATCCTGCTTTTTTTTTATATTTCTCGCCTTTAGGCTTTAATTTTATTAGTATTACTACCGAGAAATATTTTACCATTTCTTATTTTATACCGAGCTAGTATTTCGGTCGTATATATTATTCTTTTTTTTTAATATATTAAGAATGGCCGTTTTCTGGTAAGCCTGATTAAAATAAAGGTAATTTTATAAAATAAGCCCAGAGTCCATAATCGCGGCGGGTCTGGGAAAAGGCTTGGGGGTCGCGAGGGATATATAACCAAACGACTTTTTAATGCCCAAAAAAGGGACTGCCGTATTTAAATAATCTCCATACGGTATAATATCGAATGCATGGCTGCAATTTTAAAAAATATACATTAACTCTTATATTCTCTTATATTATTATCGATAAATATTAATATTTACTTTGCTTATTATTATTATATGTATAATACCAAATGCGGTTAAACCTGGTATGGTGGACCGGCACCCAAAAATAAGGTCGCCGGAGCGGTATAATATTTTTCCCGTTTATTGGTTAACTTTCCTATAATTATCTGGTTTGGCGGCGGTATAACCCACGCGGGGAAGAATCCGTAAGGTAAAAATAATTTTATATTCCTTATTATAACTCCTTACCTTACCTACCTGGCCATTATACGTAAAATTATTGCATATTATTTTCCTTAAATTTTAATACCATACCTTGCTTTAGTAATCCCAATTAATATAAAACATTAAGTATTATATACGGGTACATGCAACGCGGGCCGCGAATATCTTTATTGCTTTTTAAAATATTAAGGTTAAAATTCACAATTTGGTTTAAATTTAATTTGCTTTATAATTTTATAGGATTATAAATATAATAAGCTAATCGGGCGCCGGTTTTGGTTTAACTAACGACCCCGCGCGAGAAAATATCGCAGGCGGCATCGCTCGCTTTATTTTTAATTAATATTATAAAATCGGTCCTAAAGGTTTTTAAATATAAGTTTTTATTTTTCCGGGTATTAATAAAATATTAACTTTTATTAATTTAGGTATTATTATAATTATAAAATTCCCGATCCCACCGTTAATACTAAACGTTAAATATTTCTAAGGATAAAAATATTAATAAAGCGCTTAAAGGCAAGTTCTAATTAATCTGGTATAAAAAGTTTATAATATTGGAGAATAAAATATTATACTGGGAAGCTCTTACCAATGTTTTTAATTTTGGTTTTATATTTATAGATGGGGAGGAAATTAGCGGTGCAGCGATTATTAGGGACAAATGTATTAAAAGCGGCCAGGAGGTCGAGATAAATAATATGGGTGTAAAATTTAATTAAATAAATACGGGGGGAAGGCTATTATTCCTAATAAAAATTATTATTTAAATGCCAAAAAAAATGTCCCCATTTGGGTATAGTTTTTCCGCCTCGGTAAGCCATTTTTTTAATTTCTCCTTATCGTGTAAGTCGTTAATGGGCACTTCTTTACCGAGGTTAAACCTTAATGCGTTGCCTAAGCCAGTCCAAAAACGCATTAAAAAGGTTATTTTTTTTAATTCTGGACTCCATTCCATACTTTTTAATAAAGGATAAAGTAATGGCGAGTTTTGGAAAACGTTTTTAACGGCCTTAGGATTGGCGGACCGGCCCCTTAAAACCCGCCTTAACGGGGGGGGATTTTCACCGTACGGGCCGGTTAATAGGTAAGGTTAAATGCCCGATATTGAGCCGGTGGTATGTATTAATTAGGAGGGGTTATTAATTTATAATTTGGTTATTTTATTACCGTATAGGCGGGTCGTAAAAAAGCCCGGTATTTGGTGCCCGGTCGTTTGGTATGGCTGCGGGGTTGGTATATAAATTATAATACCGCCGGTCGCGTTTTCCGGGAGTATAAATTAATAATTTAATATTAAGGCCGGTCGGTTAAGGGATATAATTAAATTATCGCTTATATATAAGCGGGTTGGGAGTAAGGGTTAAAGGCCGGATATTAAAACGGCGTTTATATTCGGTATTGATAAGGTATTGGTTTTATTTTTTCGATACCGATTAATTGGGTCGATTGTTAATAGGTTTGGCGGGTGGGTTATAATTCCGGGGTATTAGGTTGGTCGGTATGGTTGGCCGGTAATATAAGATTATTGGAAATATATTTGCGCTTATTAGATTGGTGGGTAATTAATTTTTTATCGGGATCCGGCCTATATTAATTATATAAAGGCGATGGTATATTTAAAAGTGTGGGGTTTATTCGGAAAAGCGTCGGTATATTTTAATTTAATGGAAAATTAGGGATTGGTCGATTAGGGATTGGTCGGTTGGTCGGGAGCTTTTATTTCGCTTAATAGGGTTGGCCGCTTGCTTAGATAATTGTATAAAGTTTTATTTTGGTGCGCACGCTTTTTGGGTTTATAAATATTAATGTAAAGGTTTTAATTAAATTAGCACCGTTTAAAAAAAATAAGGGAACGGGAAATTATATACCGTGGATAAATTATTTAAATAAATATTTGTCCCGTTTCTTAAGGGTTTTGCCAACCTTAGGCCACAAAAATAACGCCTTTTTGGTATTTGTAAATTTTTTCTAAGTATAAAGATCCTAAAAGAATTCTCTTTTTTTGATTTATTATATATTTCTTATATTAAATCGATGGGCGATTAAAACGAAACTGTAAAAATTAATATAAGCGAGAAAATAACTTTTGCCCGAAAGGTATCTCTAACCGGCGACCCTAATAATATTATTCTGCCAATGGTTGCGTTTTTTTTAAAGCTGTTAAAGTATATTTTCCATTTGGCGGTATTATATTAATAGTTGCGGAATTATGTGGGTATTTTAAAAATTGCGGAATTACGTGGGTACTTTGGGAGTTGTAAAGTTATATGGGTATATTGGTAGTGTGGGAATATTGGAGTTGCGGAGTTATATGGGTATGTTAATAATCCTTCGGATGGGTAATTATTCGTTTTTATATATATGGTGGCAGCCATTTAGCCCTATATTAGTGCTTTTTAACGCTCTTAGGCATAATCTCGCGGTCTGCTAACAGCGCTCGGATATGGAATAAGGTCCTGCAAAAATATCCCCGCTTATAAATATAAAACTCCCCAATAAAAATGGGCATAATACCAATTATTATTATTATTTACCAGCCCCTTACGTAGTAAGAATAAAAATAATTATACCGGTATAATAAAGATGATGGCCGATACGCGTAATATTAAGGCGAATAAAATATATAAGTATTAAATATTCATATAAGTCCGTTAGGTATATTCCGTACGCATTTATATATTTATTATATAAGGAAAAAGAAATACCCAGTAGAATTAATAGGCTTCGGCCAATATTATAAAGCAGTGTACGTATATAAACTGGCCCTAATATTAGGGCATGGCCCTATTAGCGCGCCCGTGGTATGCGGCTTCCACCTCCCTTATTATCCCTTCCGTAATTTAAACTATTCGGACACTTTCCAGCGCCCTTTTATTATACTTATTACCTTACCTGGGTTTATTGGTATATCTTAAAATATAGGGAAAGGAAATAATAATAGGATATACCGGTTACCGCCGTCCTAAAAGTGCACTTTTTAAATAAAAAAATTGCACATTATATTTGGCATTTTAAAACTTGCGGGCCTTTTGCTTTAAAAATAAAAACCGAAGAGCTTTCCCTCTCTGCCCTTTATTATTATATAAAATAATAATTTAATCTTAATTCCCGTAAGCCTTCCGCAAATTTGCTCTTTAAAACGTTTATATATCCAATAATAAGTCCCGGTAAGGCCTCCGGGAAGATCGCTTATTATTGGTCGACCAATTATTAATTTCTACCGGATAATTTATTTTCGATTATTGGTACCACCGGTGCCCATTATACTTTTTTTTCCTGGTATTTAATCCCTAAAAATTCCAGCCCTATATAATAATTGCCCAAATTAAAATATGGCGTACCACCAATAAAATATATAAGGATTAACGAGAAATAATTTATTATTCCGGGGTCGTTATACCGGCCAAAATAACCCCCGGCAAGCGAAAAAATAAAATTAAACCAATAATTCGATTAAAATATAAGAATTTCTAGGTGGTCCGTTCCCTTTAATAATTAATAACCTCTTCTTTTCTCTTATCCTTCCTCCGAGCAATACAATAAAGACTATTTCTGGCCGGCGCTCCCAACGAAATACTATTAAGGGAAAAGAAATATGGTTATTAACCCCAATAAGCATTTCCCGATAATACAAACTCCAGGGATAATACCGAGCGGCTTAGGGGTAAGTTGAAGGATATATTTAAAAAGTCCACTGGTATGCTAACATATAGGCAAGCGTAAGCGGCGAAGAGACGCGAGTCCGGAGACCGCCAATAAGTATTTAAAAACGCAGCCAAATCCGGATAATATAATCACCGAATATTTAAAAAAACAACCAAATTCGGGCGCGATTATTGCCTATAAGCCACCAGTTGGTTTAAAGGTAAATTGGCGGGCATATTTGTAAAGTTTATATATATTAATATATTAATTAAACCTCGAGCTTTAATTTTGCTAACGATAAATATAGTTTTGCACTTAAAGATAATTACGGATCCACCATAATTATTATTAATAATAACCACGATTTTGCCTACGGTAATAATAACCGCGATTCCACCATTAGTATTACCAGCGAGTGCACTCGATATTATAAAAAATACGGTCGGATTTATTATACTTATTACGCGGGGCAATATCCGCTTTTTAATAATAAAAAAAAGCGAAATCGATTTAACCTTTAATATTATTTTTTTAGGCAAACCTTAACCAAGGGCGAGGAAATATAAAGGTTATATATATCCCCGGTTGGTCGGGGTTAAATGCACCGCTATTTTAATATTGGGATAGGTACCGGTATATAGGCTATTAAATTTAGGGATAATTACCCTAAGATAAAAATTATTAATATTAACCTATTATTAATTTAACCGGTTTATATATTTTTTAATATTAAATTCCAGGTTAATAATTTCGAAAAGGATTAAATATTTACTTTTAATTTTAACTTTATCCACTCGCGTTTAATAATAATATTCCTTAATAATAGGCCTAAGTTTTTCCGGTAATTATTCGAGCATTTAAACCCCGAGGGCTATTTTAAGATTACGATTATCGGTAGGGTTTAATTTTTTAAGGGTATGGGTAAAAGTACAAGCCTAAAAAAATGGGACAAGGATTTTTTATATACGATATTAAAATATAATTATGAGATTATTGGCGTAAACGATTATTATAAAATGGTAATAATTACAGACTTTATTAATATTAATGTTTGCACCTTTTTATTACCATCGAATATTTGGCCTAGAGATAAATACTTTAAAAAACTTGGTAAATTCTACGGCCTATTTAATCGACGGGATATTAATCAATTTATTAGGAAAGTGGAATTAGGTAAATATAATCGATGGTTTATTCGGGCTTAATATCGACTTATTTACTCGCTATTTAAACTGGAGCGAATAAAAGCTTAAAATCTTCCTTATCCAGGTAAGAAAAGATATTATAAATATAAGGATTTATATATACTGGCCCGTATAAATACCGGCTCCGCTTTATAACCCAAATCGAGATTAATTATCCTTCCTAAATATTTTATATATGGGCAAAAGCCACGATTATTTGACTCTCCCTAAAGGACTGGCGGGCGACTCCTTTTTATTTAAGGCCGTATTCACTTTATTTTATTTACCGTGGCCCCGAATCCACGACCATTTTAATTCCTTTAAAATTTCCAATTAATAATAACTTTTCGTATTTAGCGTTCCTTTTAAATATCTCCGTAATAATTTATTTTAATAAGTATCCTAAGTGCATATTTATAATTAGGGTTATTAAATATAACCGTTATATTAAATGTTTAATCTCCCACGCGGGGTTTGCGCCTAGCCGATATATTAATAAAGCGTGTATAAAATTATTCCCGAAATAAGGCCGCAATTATATTATCGAGTAATAAGGACACCATTTGTTTATAATCCAGCGGAAATAATTGTATTGGAATTTCCTTTAGGTCCGCGGGCTTGTGCCTGGATATTATCGCGCGTGCTCGCAAATTAATATAATTAATTTTTATTGGATAATTAAGCAAAAAGCTTTATTATATTTATATAAACCTTATACTTCCGATGGTGGCGACCTATTATTTTATCGATCGGTAATAGCTTTCCTTTTTATAACTCTTTATAAATAGCTTATTATAATAATACCGATTAATTAAAATATACCCCCCGCCCACGCCGGGTATATTTTTAATATAATAATTCTAGCAGGGGTTATATATATCGATCCTTATTTAAACCCACGCTTATAGGGCTGGTATACCGTCCTGGGATTGCGCTAAAAATACCAGGTGGAATGGTCTGGGGTAAGGCTTAGGGATATACGGCGAGCCAATAATTTATTAAACGCTCGAACCAGTGCTAGAATTCTTTAGCCGAGAAATATACCTATTAACTGGAAAATTATAAATGGTAACGGATAATATATTTATAGCCCCCGTAAAGAGGAGAAATATTAATACTTCGGTTGCCACACCTCCCGTTAAATATAATAATTAAAAAGGTTTTTAATAAGGAGGTAGGCGAATTATATTATAAAACCCATTCCGGCGGAAATTTGGCCATATTTAATAATAGGTAATCTTTCTTTTAATTATCTTATACCTAAGGAAAGCTGCTTATATCCCTATTCTTTATAGGGTTTCCTTAAAAATTATTGGTTTAATTACGAAATATTACCTTATCGAACTATACGCACCGTAATCGAGTTCGGGGTAGGGGACCGAAGGAGCTAAATATCTCCTGGTAAATCTTCGACCTTTATAATTTATATTATTTTATTAATAATTAATCATTTAATTAATAATTAATCCGTCCATCCTTATTTTTCGATTTCTTTTTAAATATTACGGTATGGTAATATTATGGATATAAAATTGGCCCAAATCCTGCGATATCCGGCCGCCTTATAAATGCATATATAATATCCTTCATTATAATACCATATTTTAAACGGCCCACCAAATCTCCGGTATTAAAATTATCGTAACCCTAATCATTTGGGTGCTTACCATTATTTTTCATATTTTTTAATATATGCTTATTATTAAAAAAACGCTTTTAATCCTGGGCCTGGGACTGTTTATTATAGCCGGTGTAGGCCTTGCCGTCCTTTTCGGGACCCTTAATAATCCTAATATTACTTATCCCTTATTTAAAGGTTTAAAAATCGTTTATATAATCCATTTTATATATATCCAGATATTAATTATTATCCAGTATTTTATTAAGCAAGATTTTAACCAAATCCAGTATTATACCATTATATATCCTTTTATTTAATATGTCTTAGAATTTATGTCCACCGGTATAAAGAATATGGTATTATAAATTATATATATTCTTTTATTTCTTATCCTTATAACCGGTCTCCTTATACTGTTTATTTATAATATCGGAATAATCTGGGGGGCGCCTTTTGTCCTCCAAGCTACCTATTTTTACATTATAATGCATTCTTACCGTCGGATATTTCTTTTAAAATTAAAGAATAAATTATTATTATGGTTGGGTTTTTTTTTAATTATCCTTTTATTATTTATAGGCTGGTATTTGGGATCGTTAATCCCGTCGAGCGGATAAAAATTCCTTTAAAAGAGTATTATTCTTATATAGAATTTATTAAAATTAACGGAAATTGGTGCAGGATTATTTCGAATTATTAAATCCCATTAATAAGGAGCGGTATTATTTAAAATTACTAAGCTTATTAATACCCTAAAGGAGAGTTTATCCGCCGTGGCACTTTACCCGAAGGATTATATATAATATAATTATTTTAATCCTTAATATTTATTCCTTTTATTAAAAAAGGATTCTGTACTTTTGTTTATAAATTTATTATATAATACGTTGCTTTCGAATATATAGATCCTGGTTTTAAGGTAAAGCTGTATTATTTATATAATTAAGAAAATAAGTTTTAAATATTATAATGCCTTAATTAAAACTCGCCTTGGCGTATTTAGGTTATTCGGGGGTGCGTTTATTATTATACCATTATTATTAAAAATTATTATTTAACCCTACCCGATTTCCCATCTTACCCAAAACGAGATATCCGCAGTATATATAAAACGCCTTTTTAAATTCGGAAATAACCCTATCCCCATTTTAATACCTGGCCTTAAATAAATTATTATTTAAATGGTCTTTTAATTATATTCTCCTACGCCGGCTATACCTTCGGTATATAATTACCGCATACCTTATTATCCCTATTTAAAGGTTAAAATCCTTATACCGAATGCGAGCGTATAACTTACCGGTATTTAAAATAAGTAATATTCGGTTAATATTTTTTATAAGTTTTAAAGTAATAAGGGCACCACCTGCTTATAATCCAGCGGAAATAACCGCATTAAAACTTTCTTTAATTTAATATTAAACCAGTTTAGGTAAAATGGATCGGTAATTATACCTGGGTGTAATCGCATATATTAAAATATATTTAAAATCGAGATATTATTAAGGATGCCTATAATATATCCTATACTGGTCTTTTCCGCTTTTATACTTTAAAAAACCGTGCTTATAACGGTACGAGATATTTAAATATATTATATATAATATATAACCCTTACGCCATTTTATGCTTTATTAAGTCTAGTAAAAATCAGGGTAATTGGGTCCCGCAATGCAGCTTTATATCCCTGTGCTTATATCTAATATAATACTGGCCGCAATAATTTAAAATAAGTTTATAAATAATTATTCGAAAGGACTTAAGTTTGGCGGGGTACGCGTATAAGTTCGCAAGGCGTCGTTAAAAAAGCTAAAGGTGAATAAATAACTAGTATTTCCTAACCTAATTAGGAGAAGGCTTTCCTTGATAAAAATTTACTTTATTTTTTAATAAAAACGCTTTTGGAATCGCCTACCAATAAACCAACCCAGCGAATAGTATAAAGGAGATCATCTTAGGCGACGCCCCATACGTTTATTACTGGCGGGACCGCCGTAGGCCTTAATTTATCCCTATACGGTGCCACCATACTAAGCACCTTTTCTTTTTTAAAACAAATTAAGCTCGATTTGTATAAGGGAATACCACGAATATTATAATTAAAAGCTAAAACGGGATATGGTGGTAAGAATTTATACTGGAGGGTAGGCAAGGTATATAATACGCCTTTTTTTATCGCCCCGGATTAAAAAAACAGTATAATATATAATATATAATAAATAAACCAAGCAGGTTTAAAATAAATATATTTTAATAATTAATGGAGCTGGCGTTTACCCCTGGGTACCGGAATACGGGCTCGCCATATAAAAAGCAGGTGGGATTAATATTATAAACTGATTATATACGGCCAAAAAATAAAATAAAATTACCAGTTAAGTATTTAATAATAATTTATAATTAAACTGCGGTCATTAATACCCTCGGTTTTATAAAATACAAAGCCCCAATCCCCCGGCCCGAAAAACGGTACATTTAAAAAATATATATAAAATACCTTTTCGAACTTTATAACCCCCCGCGAATACTTATAACCTAACTTTTCCCCCCTTTTTATACTTAAAACCACTTTATAAATTAATAATATAAAAGTATAAAATATTAAAAATATAAAAACGGATTTGCGGTATATACATAATAAGAATTCCTATAATTAATAAGGGCTATTATTTAATCTTACCGTAAATCTCATTTTATAATATCCCTATACACCTTAGGATATATTATTAAAAACAAAAAGATTAGAATTCTATATTCCCCCGATAAGCAGACCCGCGAAAATAATTAAAGTTTTTACGTCCCCGCTGCCTGGGAAAGGGACTATTATTTATAAGCTTAAACCTATAATCTCTATATAAATTCTCTATTTTACATTTATACAGGAAATACCTCCCCATCTTATATCCTTTCCTTATTAAACGGCGTAAAGACGTATATTTTATCGACCGAGAAACGGGTTACTAGATTAATATTTATTATTTTTAATAGGAGTTCGTTACAAATACCCAAAATAATAAACTCGAATACTATAATTAAAATTAGAATAAAGGAGTAAAAATATAAGAGAGGGGACTTTTACTTATCGATAATATAGAGCTTTTTTTAATATTAAAAGTAACCGGGATTATGGAAAAAAGCGCCTTTTTTAGTTAAAGTAACTTCGATACTATTAAGCTAAGGATTGGGGGAATTGGGGTTCCCTAAAAAAACTATACAATACTTCTCGCCAGGCTTCTTATAGGTTATCCAATGGCGCAGGTCCATCGTTAAAAATCGAAATAAATAATATAATTATTATATTTTCCCAGATAATTATAAAAAAAAGCCTGTATACCTTTAGGGAATTGCACACGAGTAACCTAAATATACCTTTTCGACCTTCTATTTATAATCCGCGATTTTTTGTGCGGAAGTCCAGCACCCGTTAAGGAATTGGAATATAAGCTAAAGGTATGGTTTGGGATTATAATTACGGCGTATTTCTTTTTCTCTGGTAGGCATAAACCTCCTTAATCGTTATACAAGCCAAAAAACAATATTAAAAGCCGCCCCCCACCCGCCGTTATATAAGCCAAAAAACGATCTTTTGTATTTATATTATAAACCAAATTATTAAACCTTTCGAGCTTGCGTATACTCGAGATCTCGACTTATATAAAACGACCTAATATCGATAATTTGAATTTTCTAATATTACCTTAACGCAAGACCGGCGTTAATATAACTACCACGGTATTTATAATTATTAAGCAATATTTACTCTTATTTATTATCTTTTTTATATTTTCGTTTCCACGCTATAAAACCTACCATTTTCTTCCTTTTTTTTACCATCCCGTTCTGCGTGCTAAACTGCCTCCTAATTATAGTTTATTATAAGGTAGCGCGGCTCCGTATTCCATACGCTATGCGGGTTATCTTATTATTCCTCCTTTTTATTACAACCCTTTTTAAAAAATATAACCCGGTGCTTATTCTGCTTTAATGTTTATTACTATGGATAACCCTACCCGGCGACGTAAGTATCTTTTCTAATAATAAAAAAAACAGGGCTAAATAAGTGCAACCAGGAATTATTACTATGGATTATACTAAGTCCGGCGTATATATTCTGCTTTATATTTAAATTCTTAATAATATTCCTATCGCCTATTATTTCGCTATCCCTTTTTATCGCATATTCCCTTGTACCTATACCGCTAGCGACATTATTCCTAATACTATCGGTTATGGTCCATCGAATCATTATAGGTTATATATTTTAAAAGTTTAAGGCAAAATAAAAAGAGTTTTATTTTCGAATAATTAATTTATTTTTAATCTTCCGTTTTTTTTTCTTTATTCTTAACTGGGTACTTTATAATGCTATTCGCTTATACGATTGAGATATAGGATAAGCTTTATAGGTAAATTGCTTATTAATTGCTTATTATAGGAAAGCGTAAATTAATAATTATAAACCCAGTTCGCCATTTACATGGCCCTTAAATTTCTTACCTTTTTTATTTGGTCGTTCTATGCAATAATAAATGGCATTTTGGATAGCCGTTTTACACGGGTAAATAACACTATTGGGTTTTTTGCGAAAATATACAAAGAATAAAAGGCGAGTTATGGTTTGGAAAATTTATATATAAACTCGATTCGTGAAATAAAGAAAATAGCCTAATTATGGCATAATGTATACCTCGGATCTGGCTTAATTAATAATAATATGGCCGCTTATAAATAAATTTATATAAATATAATATTTACCAGCTTTCTCCTTTTTTTCTTATTCTTTTATCACCTGAAAATAACTTCTGTAAAGCCAATAAATTAATTTTCCTCCGAGATTGCCCATTTATTCGGCGTTGATAATAGTGTGGATAATTATATAACGAATATAAAATAAGCCAAAAGCTTTGTTAAAATTAGGCGACGGTTTAAGGATAATAAGGAGAAGCTAACCTTTATAATAAAAGAGGCGTAAAGGAAGTCCACTAAGAAAAAACTCTTCGAAGAAAATATGGTAAAAGTTATAAAGTGCGAGGAAATAAAAATGGTGGTTTTCCCCCTTATAAAATAGGCTATTCCCGCCGTTTATTTTCCGAATAGTCTATTTATTTTAGCTTATTTTTATCTGCGTATAAATAACTACCGCATATTAATAATAAAGGGTTTAACGGGAATTTTTCCTTTGCTTATAATAAAGGCTATTAAACCATTTATAATATACTCGGATATACTCGATATATTTACGCGTATTATAATTAATGCCTGGGATAAAAAAGTAATTGCCAGGCCATTTTTCCTAATTACCTATGGTTCGATAATATTATTATTAGTACTATCGGACGGGGACGCGCGGCCTATTTTAAATATAAATAATCTTAAGTATTAGCCTATAAGGGACACCTTTAAGTAGCCGGGTTTTAGCGGAATAAAGGTAAACTTCCCAGCCTTTATATAGTGCCTCGTTTTTATTTTAATAAGATAATTAATTACCATAAAGAAAAAGGCTCCGCGCGGAAACGGATTATACCAATATATTTTTGTCCACCCCCGAATATAAGGTGTATAAATTTAGCCTTTTAAAAGTAAACGTTCGCCAGGCGCAGCCTATTTTGGGCCTAGAAATTTTCGAGGCTATTAAGATTAGCCATTAATGGAACCGGGAAAGGCGTTTAGCGGACTTACCGAGAACAAATTATATAATAATATTTATTTATAATTTTAAATAAAATATTTTATTAATGATTAAAGTGGGATTCGATAATAGGGCGAAGGTGGTAATAAGGCTTAGGTTTGGCCGCAGCGATATTCTTAGGGAACTTTAATTACTTTAAGAATATAACGATCCCTTTGAAAATATACACTATATAATCTTTCGAAATAATTTTTTTTTCTTTTATATTTATCCCGCTCCATTTAGCATTTTCCTCGTTAGGGCAAAAGATTATTATTATTAATGCTTTTATTACCACTTTTCCTAAGCAGGTAATAAAAAATTTCCGGAATCCTAATATTTTAATTATTTTATTTTATAAGGTCTTAAGGTCTTTAATTTCGGGCATTTTTAAAAGCCAGAAATTATTACCGATCTTTCCTAAACATTTATTAATTTCCATGCATTCTCGGGATATATTTTATTTATTTTTATATATCTCGTAATATATTAATAAGGGCAGCATTAATATTTAACGATTTATTTGGGTTATTATATATATTAGGTTTGGTTAAACTTTGGGATTTAATCCTTGGAAATAATAGGCCGCCCCGGGTGCAGGCACCGGAGCTTTTTATTTATATTAAGGTTATACCCAAACTTAGGGTAAGGGGTTGTTTTTTTGGGGTTAAAATTACAGCGGTTGGTAGTTTATTAAGCCTAAGCTGGAGCATGGCCGCGGCGGAGATTATAATGGTATATATCCAACGCCCCGTATCCCGTTAATATAATAATAATACCGGTATTATAAGGAGGGATTGGCCAATTATATTTGGCCCGACGGCTCGGGCAGGGAGTTGGCCTTTTCGCGGCCTAATATATTTGGGAGCATTATTATAGGCGCCTGGAAATTATTAAGGGCAAATATACGCCAAAGCGTATTTGGATTCCTTGCGCGTGCTTATTTTTAAAATCACGCGCATAAGTCTGCCCAATTCTCAGGGCTTAAAAGCCTGCGCCGGGGATACGTTTATAATTATGAAAATTCGCAAAGTTATATAATAAAAAGGATAATAATATATAATATACCGTATTTACTCCGGCTATAATAATTCTCCGCATAAGGCAGGGCCCCTTAAAAAATCGGGCAGTAATATAATTGGGATATATATTAAATAATTATATAAATAAAGCCGCATTATTATCATATACACCCCTGGTAAGGTCCTTATAAGGCTAAATAAATACGTATATATTATTAGGTAAAGCATAATATAATAAATATATTTCGAGGTATTAAGATTATTATAAATAATAATTAACCAATCCGATAATTTAGCCTGTATTTTTAAATACACCGATTATAATACTTATTAAAGCCCCGAATTATTTACTTTTTTCGCCATTTTATACCGTACTTATCCCCGTTTTTTAATTAGGTCCAATTATCACCAATTTCTTAAAAAGTAGTTTAATATAAAAAGGTTATAAATATTTATCTGCCAATTATATAATACTAGTCTTTAATTATTTTTTTTTAACCTCGATCCACCTTAATTAATAATTATTTTTAATTTAAACGCATAGGCAGCCACCAGTCCTTCACCATTTATAACTTAATTATACCTTTAATACCCTTATATAATGTCACCGTTACTTAATATAATAAAGCCCATGGAGCTGGTCGAAAAAAAGCTGGCGCGCCCCTTTACGTATAATTGGACGGAGCCAAAATGCAATAGGGTATATCCTTAAAAGTTCCCGTGCTAATGTTAATAATAAATAGGTATATATACCCATTATATATTTAATGTTTTGCGTAATATATTAATATATCCCTTTTTCCTTAGAGTTATAGGATATAATATAATCTTAAAAGGTATTACCGAATTTATACCGGCGAATGCCCTTATAAATATAACCGGTATAACCGTAATTTCCGCCTTTATAATAGCCTTATAATCCATATCCGAATATACACTGGTAATAAGCCATACCAGTGCGGGTATATTAAATATAATAAACGATTTTTAAATATACGTAGATTATTTTATTAAAAATAAATGGGAGGGCATTTTTATTAATAAACCTTTAATTATTATCCGTCGCCCGCCACCGATATAATCATAGCGGTAAACGCCCCTATTAATGTAATTATAAAGGATATGGTAAAAAGTTTACCGAAAGGAGTAGCCTTATCCGCCACCGATTAAAAATTTATACCGGCATTCCGGTACTTGCCCTAAATAAAGCTTAATAAATTAATATAGGCCAGGCGGTTATTATTTCTCCCTTTATATATAACTAAAAGGAGCCAAATTATAATAAGGTATACCCTTTAAATATTCCCTATACTAATACTAATAATAAATATGCATTTATATTTACTGCATATTTAATATTTTATATAATATATTAATATATCCCTTTTTTTTTATTAAAACTTTAGCACGTAATATTATCTTAACCGGCATTACCAAATATATACCGATAAGCGTTCTTATAATTATAACCAGCCTAATTATAATAAAAGCTTCCGCCAAAACTCCCACCTTAAACGCCATATTAAAATTCACTTTAGGGAAAATGCAGCTAATAAATCTGGTAATATTTCCCAGGCTGCGTAACCTTTACGACTGGAGCCATTATAGGAGGAAAAGGCGCAGGATAGAAAATTATAGAAAAAAGTATCGCAAATTAATATAGACCAGGCGGCTATTATTTCTCCCGCCGATATACCGCCAACCGCCGCGAATAAGGGTCCTATAAGTATTGCCATACCCTTAATATCCATATTATAACCTTAAAATAATATTAAAATAAATATGGCACCATTTTCGAGTATACCACCGCTTAAAATATTGAGTTCTAATTTACGCCGTTATTATTATCGGGATTAAGATTCTATTAAGCCTAAGCCCGATTCCGCATTCGATATTAATAAAAAGGGGTATTTATTTAATTGTATTATTGGTAAATGTATTAATAAGTGTATTAATAAATATATTAATAAATATATTGGTAAGTGTATTAATAAATACGTTGGTAAATATTTACCAATATAATATTGTTTTTCCATTAATAATAAAATAAAAGTTCGTATTAATAGCCCATATCCCTTATTTTATAGCCCGACGTGCCATCCTATAATTACGCCTTTTAAGGCTTTAAAGCCGAGTATTATAACCCCCGGCATAGCAAAGGCGAAATATACGGCGATCCGGACGCCCCCTCCTCCGCCGCTCCTCCCGGCTTACGCGCCGCCGCTTTACCCCGTTTTAATCGGATAATTATTACGATTATGCCCCGGATTACGGGCCCCGGTATCCTAACCGCGCTATATTAATAAAATACCACACGGGGAATTATATAAATCCCGAATATATTAACCATTATTTTTATTGGCCGCCGTATAATAATTTCGAGGTTTTCAAAACTTATAACCGTAAAAATGGTATACGCATCCTATTACGATTATATAAGGGGGTCTTTATACTTAAATATACGGGCAAGAAAATCCGCGCCGTAAAAATAAAAAATAGGTACCGGATAAATTTAAAAGGGGAATGGGTATTAAATGCGGAAAAAGTTTAAAATATAATAAAGTATATTAATTATAATTATAAGCTTAATTATAAGGTATAAAAATGGTAGGTTAATAAGGGCGGGTATCGGTTTGGGATTTTTATAAAGCGAAATATAAGAAAAGGGGAGAAATTAATAATTAATTATTATAATATAACCGTTTTGGTAAAGGGTAAGGTAATAATAGGAAAGGGGTAAGAAAAAAGGATTATAAAATATTTATATAAAAGTAATAATTATAAGGGGGTATTAAATATATAAAAACCACGGGCGGAAAAGGTTCCGCTCCGGATATTTTAAGGGGGAATATTTAATATACCGCCTTTTCCTGCCCGGCCCGGCCACCAATAATTATAAATATTAATTTTAATTTTTAATTTAACGGAATTGGCCCATTAATATTAAATTAAAGGAGTAATATTAGAATTATACCTATATTATATAACCCTGCGAGACCGAGGAATTTTCGAATAATAAGCGAAAATATTTCTTAAAAGGCAAAAGGATGCGGAAAAGGTAGTAAGGGCGGCCATGGAAAATGTAAAATCTTTCGAGAAAAAGAATATTTTATTAAAGAGTAATTTGGTAAAAATGCGGGACCTTTTGGCCAATCTTAACCCCGACTTTTTAAAATTAATAATAATGGAAAAGGCATTAATATTATAGGTAATTAATTAAATAAATTTATTAAATTTATTAAATTTGCCCGGAATAAAGGGCTCCTGCCAGAATATAATGGTGCCCAGCCTTTATAAAGAAAATTACGAAATATTTCGATAAGCTTGGACTGGATTAATTAAACTGTAATTTAATATATATTTCTCGACGGGTTTTAATAAGCCGGTACGTACCTTAATTTAAATTATTAAGGCGCGGGTGCCAATTATAATTATACTTTCCAATTAAATTTTAATATTATATAAGTTTTCGCGAGCCGGTACTTTATACTTTATCCTTTTTTTATTTATATTGCCGCCGCTTTTTATAATTATAGGTATATAGGTAAAATGTATATTATAGGGCCGATATAAAGGAATAACCCCCTTAAGAATATAGGGTTTATACTTTAGCCTTTTACCTTTTACCTTAAATTATTTAAGTGGCTATCCCACCACCTTTAATCTGGCATTATTAATTTAAACTTATTATTTTATATTTATATTTTAAAATATTTATCTTTCGAAATCGGTTTCCATATATATTAACTTATTTTCCTTTTATTTTTTCTTAACTCTTTTATACCCTTAATAATCTTCCTTAATTAATATATATTAATATTTTTTTTTAATACTTAAACATTTTTATAATATACCACGCTTAATAATACTAAAATGCGGTCGTTATTATTATACCCGCCCTAAGAATAAACTTTAATATAAATAGCGCTTTCGGCCTATTCGCCCGCCCTAATAAGGATTAAACAAAGATCTTAAATCTTATTAAGCGTAAAAGGATATAAAACCGCATTATTTAATATAATTATCGTACGTATAGGAAGATATAAAACCATATTGCTTAGCGTAAGTATTATATGTACAGCTAATAATAATTAATTGCTTAAAACCCAAAATATACGAGTTTTAATATATATTAACCAGATTTAAAAAAACAGGTAAAAAGCTCCAGTCCCGTTTATAAAAACTCGAGTAGGAGTTCGAAAAGGGTATTGGAACGGATGGATAAAAGCCCAAAAAGAATATAAGCCCTAAAATAAAGCAGGTTTTTAAGCCGGCAATTCCTCCCATAAATAACGCTCCCGTTTTTATCACCACTCCTCCGCAAATGCCCGAAAACGTCTTCCCCATTATTAAGCGCGACCGCAACCAAAGCCCTATATTCCCTAATGCCTATTCTTTATAATATTCGAATTATCCTTTTTTCGATAACCCGAACCAGTACCTTTAGCCTTTCCCTTATTACCCCGTTACCACCATATTAAATTCCCAGTACTTTTTAATAATAATAATGGCTACCATATGCTCGCTTCTAATAATAAGCGAACCTATAGAAAATAAGTACTTGTTTGCTCCTTATATAAGCAACCCTTATTATATACCTAGCATTAATATTAATACCCCCTACGATTACTCCAATCCTCACGTAAGTACCAATCCTTATATAAATAACCAGGGCTTTTCGAACGCGTCCTTTTAAGAGAAGTAAATATTTAATAATGCACCGATTAAACTCCTCCTCTTTCTTATTCTTTCGACCACTCGATAACCTTAGAAATTAAATCCCAGTACCCCATAGCTCCTCTTTTAATGCTGTCTTCTGGCATGATCTAGAATTAGAAATAAAAGAGCGAGAAACGGAGTATCTCGATATATTGGAAACTCTGGTAAAGGAGTTTTATAATAATATTTATAAAAGTGGTATATAAAATGGGTTTAGCAAGGGATGGACGGCTTTTATTTCTTCCTTAATTATTATATATAATTGGAATTAACGGGCGAGAGAAGTAATTTGGCGTTTTATATTTTCAATATTATGCGGATAGGATATTAGTATAAAAAGGTGAATAAAAATGCTTTGCCCTTTCGAGTTATATTTATTATTTACTTGTTTTTATTATATTATAAGGAGTAATATATATAAATAAGGAATCTTATAATATGGATATGTTTATTGGTCTTCTTTTAATAAATACTTTTTTTTTTTTTTTTTATATAATTGCCTTAATGCTTTATTGGTAATTTAATGTGGGGATATATAATAACCTATAAAGAGTAGGGTGGTAACCATGGTGTTTTTATCTGTATATGTGGTTTTTGGTATAAAATATTATTCGCGACAGGCATTGGTTTTTAAAGGGGTTATAATTAAAGGAGAATAACTGGTATTATACTACCATTACGGGATACCTTTAAAAAGTTGGATGAAATTAGAATAAACGAAGTATATTATTAAAAGGAAACTTTTCCGTAATTATATTTTAAGGTATAAGTTATTATAATAAGGTTTATCCATAGAATTTATTATCCGGAGACTTGGGCAGTATTTAAAAGAACGCCCGCAGATGCGGAAGAAAAGGGCGGGGAGGTATTAGACGAAATTAACGAATGGTATCTTTTCGAGGTTAAAATTAAAGAAGTTTATTATTTCCCTTTCGCTAATATAATTAAATGCCTTAGGCCACGATTAAATATATGTTTAAAATAGTTATATATATAATATATAACCCATTATATTATTTATTAAGTAATTATATATTAAATACCCCCCTGCGATTTACCATAACCGAATTCTAATATTTTCCTTATTTAACCCGAACGGCGATACAGGATTTATAATCCTATTATATACTTTTAATAATTTTCTTAGTATTATATAAAACGCAACTGGTGGCCGGGAATAAGGTTTATTATAAGTATAGGATAACCGCATCCTCCTATTTTTTTTATCTTTTTAAACTCCTCCCACTTCTCGAGTAAATCATTATATAAACGGCGATCGTGGATGCCCAGAAAGCAGAATATATTAATGAATTAATTATACACTTAATATATATTATCGTATATATGGCGTCCTTTAAATATATCCATGTATAAATATTAAATTATTGGAAATATTGCGCCATAGGCGGGAATAGGGGTGGGAAGAAAAAAAGATTAAAATTTATGGCCATTAATAATTTTACCATTAACCCCGAATACTCTGGCCCCGGCTCCCATATTACCGGAACAGATATACTTCCACCTTAAATTAATCGATAAATTAGGCCCGAAAGGTACGCCGTTAAGCTAGTTAAATAATACCCCAAGCCCGCCCCAAGCCTAATATTATATAAACTTTAACGACTTTTTTAACCCCCTTCCCACGTACGGACAAAGAAAATCGATCTCCCACCCTATATAAAATTATACAAAATTGCAGAATAAGTATTAAAAAGAATATTAAATAATAAACCATAATGCCGATCCATTAAGCGCTTTATCGAAAGTATAAACATTTATAATAATAGCAGGCCATATTTACCCGCACCATTAATCTTCGCCCATTAAATTAATAATAACGCGCTTCCCCTTGGTCGAGCCCTTATATCGTTTTACCGGTTATATATTTCCTAGGCCCCTATTTCTCCCGGGCCGTTTTTTCCTGGGTACGGTATCTTTATCTTTAAATAGTAAATAATTATACTTTTTATTAAAATCCCGGTCGTAATTTATCCTTTATTTATATAATTATTTATATCCCATCAAAATATAAATAAAATAAGCATTATAAAACCGATTTCGCAATATTATATAAGGTCCGTCCCGGCAAATTACGCAGCGAGCAGGCATTTCCTCGCCCCAGGTAAGGTATATAATAACTATCGTTGCGGCCTGGTCTTAATTCCATAGGCGGAGGCAAATATCGCTTATTTAAAAGGGTGGTCCGCGAATCTTTCTTTATTAGCGTATACCTTATTAATTACCAAAAAACGAGATTTCGGTTTCATTTATATTAACCATAATATCGAAATCTAATATTAGTATTAAATTTCTTAATGGCACCGTGGTATAAATCCCCGGTATTAACTCGAAAATTACGGCTTATTATATGGCGTTAATATTTCCTTAAAATATAAACTTGCAATATTATACCAATCTGGTCTGGATAAGGTTAAAAAGCTCCGCTATAAATTTAATATTAAATGGCTTGCTCGGTTTAGGACACTGTGTAAGAACATAATATCCCAGCCTAGGCTTAATAATTATTACTCGCTATTAAGCATTAATATATATTCTTTAATACGAACCGGGTAACCGTACCATTAAGCGAAAAAGAGCATCCATTTCGGGGTATATAAATAGGAGAATTATTTGAATATTAGAAAATAGGGAAAAAGGTGGAAAGAAAAAAAAAATGGAAAGATAAAAAGGATGGAGAGATAAAAAAAATAAAAAGAAAAGGATGAAAAGAAAAGGAAGGGAAAGGGATTAAGTACTTGGCCATTTCCCCCCTCCTTCTTTTTCGGCCCTTTAAGGACCAAAGTTAACCACTCGGGTAAGATTTTAATATTACAGTATAAGGATAAAATTAAACTTTATAATCCGGATCCTCCTATATTATAACGTTTTCTATCGATTAAATAACTTTTATATATAATTTCGAGGTGGCTGGGAGGGTGTGTTTACGCCTATATGGCCAGGTAGGCCTATAAGCGGCCTAACCTTTTAGGCAAAAATGGCGATATATTATAAAGCACGAATTATAAAATAAGCGGAGAATTATTTTCGAAACTAGTTATACAAGATTTTATCGATATATTTAGGGTAAATGTTTTTTCGATAATATAGGATAACGTTAATTATTTATTTTATATCGATTAATTAGGATAATCCGACCCCCAAGAGCCCAGTTAAAAGGCCGGCAGGACTAAGAGAACGATAATAATTGGGAAAGAGGAAAAAGGTAATTATGCCTTTCTCCCTATTCTGGCGGAGCAAATATAGGACTGGTTATAAAATAGGCCTTTAAACGGGGCATATATACCGCCACCTTCCCCCCGCCAGTTTACTTATCCTTTTTCATATTACTTTATCTTACTCCCGCCTATTAATAGCTTTTTTTTTCCAAACCATAAAAACCCGAACAATTATCGACTTAATTACGGACAACCCGTTATCGATTATTAAGTCCGCCAAACGGAAACGATATTCCCTAAATATTAAATTAATTAAAGCAAAGGAAGGAGTAATAAGTTTTTATTATTATTAATAAACCATAATATACTTTTTTTAACCCCCCGTAAAAAAGCGGAAAAAAATTAAAGTTCCCGAATTACCCCCCTCGCCTACGCAGCCCGTTAAGCTTATTATCCCACCCGAAGATTATATTTCTAATAAGGCTTTTCTTCTTTATTTTTCCGACAAAAATAAGCTCGCTATTAATAACGTGGATTATAATAATGGAGATACCGCGAGGGAAACCTGCCCTATATACGGTACCCCTGTGGACGTAGGATTATTAGCCAAATACCTATTTAATCCTTCCTTTAAAATAAAAATACAATAATGGTTTTGCACGGCCTATAATACCGCGTCGGCCGAGCAAATTTGGCAGGACCGCGGTTATTCCTCCATTAAATGGGAAAAACTGGATTTGCGCCTTAAAAAATATAATAAGATTATACGCTCCCTCCTTTTTAATTTTGGCTCCAAGGCTTAAAACTCCACTTTCCTCCGAAAGTTTATAAAAAAGGTGCGTTTGGGTTAGGAATACATACTTTAATAAATAAAGTTAAAAAGCTTAATAACGCTAGGGTATTACGGGCCCCGGGGGTTTCGGTATATTTTAAAATTCGTAATACAAAGGTTTTACGGCAAGATTCAGTTATGGGTTTTGGAAAATAGGCTTATTTATATAAGGGGGAAAATGGCGTTCCTTGGGTCCGTTATAATCCCAAAGCTTATTATAAGGCTTATTATAAAGAATATAAATATCGGAAAGGAAAAGGCGGAGAAAATATTAAAGGATAGTGGGAAAATGGAAGAGCCGTTAAATAAGAACCATAGTAATATAATTAATAATAATAATAAGGATAAAAATAAAAATAACCTCCGGTTATAATATTTTAGATTGGGCAGTAAGAATCCAATATTTAAAGCCTAATTAATTAGTAAAAATAACGAATTGGTTATCGAGGTTATTCGTCGAGTGCATTTAATTTTATTATCCATTTTACCGAAGAATTCGATACCAGCGGTGTTTAAAGGCGGGTAAATACTTGGGCCATAGAGAAATATAATAATGGAAGAATTTATTTATAATTTTATCGGTATTATGGAATTTTAATTAAATATACGTAAACCATAGAAATTTTATGCGGTAAATGTTTTATTTTCCTTCTTACGTTTTATATAGCCACGCCTATAATAGTCCTGTAATGCGGCCCTTATACGTTTAAGCTATACGTTAACCAGCACAGCCGTATTTAATTTATAACCGCACTTTTGGTAAATAATCACTTTCTTTTATTTAACCCTAACCAGCCCTTATCGAAAACTTTTTTTATTAACCATTATTTTCTACCAAAATTGCGTCGTAATACGCACCCGACCAGTATCCGAGGCCCTATTTATTACTAATCCAGAGAGAATTTTAAGGGAGTGTTTTTATAGGAAGCGCGATACGCCAGAAATTATAATGGAAACCGATATCGCAGCGTTATAAAAATGCTGCATTTCCTTCTTACGGTCTACTCGGACGGCAGATTATAAAAGTTCCGCTGAGAATTTAAATAAATCACGATTTTCGAGAGCTGGGTTAATTCTTTTAGATTTTATGGATTTTTTTATTTTTATAAATAATATTTTTAAAAAGCTCCATTATATCCGTCTTTTGGGAGAAGTTTCCTCCGCCATTAATTATAAAGCAAGTGGCTGGCACCATCCGCAATCCTTATATTGTCCGGATGGCGGGAGGGGAATATAATTAAGATTATTATAATATTATAATATCGAGAAATTTTTGCAGAATAAGTTAAACCTTAAAGGTATATTAATAATGCAATTTACTTTTTATACTTTATTTCCTTATTAATAGTGGGATCGAGTTATATATTAAAAAGTATTAATAAGCCGGTTATTATAGGTCCTTTCTCGACTTTACTTACTTATACTTTAGGAGAATTTTAAGCTAATCCAGTCTTTTTAATACTAATTTTATTCTTTTAAAAATATTTCCAAAATATGCCATTACCACCTGGCGCTAAAAATTTAAAGAAGAATTAAATAAAGGGGTTTAGGCCAGGTTCTCTGGTCGGTTTGGTGCCTCTGGGGGCTCGATTAATATAAGCCTGGGAAGAAAGCAATTATAGCGTGGGGCATTAGGTGATTTTATTATAAATTTAAATTGGCAAAGGGGAGAAAGGCGGCGAATAAGGTATTAATTATATATAGGACGTTTTAATTAAAATAAAGGGATAATAATATATAATAATGCGTAATTATATGGTATAATCCGTAATTTATAGCTTTATATATACTCTTATTTTATATAAAGAAATATAATTAAATCGTTCTAGGCTTTACTGGTAAATATACGACCAGGCCATATTATATATTATATATATAAGGTTTATATAATTTTACTTTTTTATTTTTTTATTTTCCTTTTCTTATTTTCCTTTTTGCATTTTCCTTTTCTCATTTTCCTTTTCGCATTTTCCTTTTCTTATTTTCTTTTTTCTAATTTTCATTTTTTACTTTCTTATTTCTGTTTTTTCCGTATTAAGAACACGGGTAATTCGGCGTAATGTATACGCCGAAATATATATTTAATTGGTTATTTTAATATTATAAGGGGTTTATAAAGTCTGCAGCCCTACGTAATATAAATAATGTACATTGGTGGCGTTTATTTAACCTATTATATTACCGGCGCTAATTCTACCCAATTAAAATCCTGTTTTCGTGCGTGGGAATCGATCCCCCTATTTATTACCGGTACCATTTAAGGCACTTTTAAAAACCAATAACTTTTATCTCCACAGGTACCACTTTTCTTTATTAGTACGATTTACTTATATAATTAATATAAGTATTTTATTTACAGTTTAACCGGGTAAGAATTATTAAATTATTGGTATATATTATTACTTTTCGATAATATCTTCGTTATCGGATAAATGGGAAGTTTTTATTATAATATACCGCATAGGTTACCTACCAACCGCCTTAATATACACCCTTTAATACTATATAATTATATTATAGGCTTTTCGGGCTATCCGCCCTTATTAT
Organism: Zalerion maritima; assembly: GCA_022664585.2. Lineage (NCBI taxonomy): Eukaryota > Fungi > Ascomycota > Sordariomycetes > Lulworthiales > Lulworthiaceae > Zalerion > Zalerion maritima. The sequence continues at coordinate 92,724 of JAKWBI020000002.1, forward strand.
AACTGCCGTATAATTTGCCGGTCCTTTTAACGGCTCCGTATACCCTATTATTTTACCACACCATAATTTCCGAATAATATTAGTTTTACAAAAAAGTTATTTTCGAGAAAAGCGGCGTTTATTTAAATAGAAAATTTATATTTATTAAACGTAATATAAATAATACCGTGGATAGAATATAATTCGAATTAGTAATTATTTTTTAGGTAGCGAATTTATTTCCCCCATTAAGATATTATATTCTGCTTTACTCCACCCCTTTCGGCCTTTATAACCGAGAAACCGAATATTAATTTCCCAAAGCCATGCGATATTTATTAACCTAAACCTTAATCCATCCCATTTCGAGTCCTAATATTTCTGGCGGGTTAGGAACCGCCCACTCCCCCGAACACATTAAAGGATTACCATACCAAAGTAACTTTAATCTTTAATTTTAATCCTGTCCATTTGCCGGATTTCGGTTATAATAATTGCCTATATAAGGGGAAATTAAAGGAGCTTATATATACCATGGATATTATAATTTACCGGGTAAATAAGCTAAAGGTTTAAATATAAATATAATAGGTACTCCCTTATAATATCCCATTTCGGGGATAACGGCTTATTATATATTTATTATAGTATTTTTTATATAGGGTTAGTTAAATAATATTCGAAACTCCGCAAATTTTCCAAGCCGGTATAACTTTAAAATCAACTGCCTTTCCTAATTTTTAAGCCTTTTTATAATTAAATTTTAATAATATACTTGGGAAAAGCATTATTTAACGAATTCCTTCCTTAGTTTTTTTTTACCTGCCTTGTTTTTCGTGCATAGCCAATATATATCGATATGGATTTTCGGGATTATTAAAGGGCTAAATAGGCCATTTTTTAAATAAATATTTATATAAAAAGTTCCTATTTTTATATATTTATTTCCAGGTATAATATAATAAGATTAGGGAACCAATAATACCGAATTTAAGGCCCCTTTTTTAATGAAAATTTATTATATAGGGCTCCTATATAAGACAGTCTCCGAAGCGGGAGCCGGCAGCCAGTATATATTACCCAGTACTAAACGTAAAATATACCTTCCGCTTTTTATTCCCTTTAATTATAATATTATTACTCTTATATTAGTATTACTTTGTCTGGATACCGGATCTCGGCCAGGATACTTGGAGAAATACCACATCGTCCTGGCATGTCTTTTTTCGCCCTCGTATTAATATTATAATTAATTTAATCCAAATAAATACGTTTAGCGTGGCCCAAAAGGCGTTATTTAATATTACAAGTGCTGCAGGCTCTACACAGCCAATTATTACATTTTACGATTTTTTCGATAATATCTATACGTTAGCGATAGTATTAGCTGGAAATATGGCGGATAGCGTTTTTGATTTAACCAGCAATAAAGCTAATGAACTTATAAATATCCTTAAACTTTTAAAGTAATACTTATTTTATTTAATGCATATATACTAGGGAACGGTTTAATATAACTCGTTTATTTTAAAGGTTACCTTAAACGTAACCACTTATACCACTAATAAACTTAACGCAATAAAATTTCTTAATTATAAATTAAATTTCGGTCCTTCGAAATAAACCTAGGCCAATTTATTCCCGGGTTTAAAACAGCTATACACCGAGTTAATATTACCATAATTATGGTTACGGGGCTATATAGGACAGGGATTTTTCTAGCCGGAGCTTTTACCCTACTTGTAATAATATTAGCCTGGTACCATTCTAAAAAAAAGGCAATAATTATAAATCTCCTTTTTTTTATAAACGGAGCCATTATCCTAATGGCTGCCAGCGTTATAACGACCAAGTTTGGGGAGGAGGCAAGTTTATTGGGTAATAAGCTTTAAATTTCGGTGATTATTAGGCAGCCATTCCGGATACTTTCTTAATTCGCTTTTATTATAATTTTTATAGGAATAATATATTAGGTGGTAAAGTGGTGGAACACTATATTTAAGTTTTATAAGTTTATTGCGAGCTTTAAAATGCTCCCAGCGAAATCATTAATCTTCCGCAAAAGTCGCGGCCTTGCCTAAATTATAATACCGCATTTATTTATTAAGACTTATATAATTCGGCCGCAGGCGGCCGTAAATTAATAAAAGTTATATTAACGCCTTAAAATGGTTCGAAAATTGGGGATAATAAGCCTAATACATCGATAAGGGATAAAGGTTTACCATTACTATTATTTTTCGTCGGCTTGGGGCACAGCGTATTATTATGGGATTCCTAAAAGTGGACCCATTAAATTGCTAAAAATAAAGTAATAAGAATAAAAATAAAAAACCTATATTATAAAAAAGGATATTATAAGAATTAAGTATAAAAATTTGAATTAAAAAATTAAGAATTAATTTTTAATATTTCGTATTTTAATATATTAAATAATGGAAAATTATCCTCAGTTTAGGCGATTTTTAAGGTCTCCCCGATTTCCCACCCTTTTCTATCCATTTTCCCTTTATTATATATTTTTTATTTTCCATTCCACTTTCCTTTTTAGTATTATTCCTTAAATAAAACACTTTTTTTTTTTAAATATTAATTAATACCTAACCATATATATTATTTAATTAAATCCAAAACTCTTTAATCTTAATCCTTCCGGTTAATATTTCGCATTATAAATATATTACCCAGTATAAATTACTTTAAACGGCCTATTATCCTTACCTTTATTATTTAAACCTATTTATATTATATATCCTGCTATATTAATTGCCCGATAAAATGGCGAATTTATAAGCGTCCTTGTCCGGAACGGCGGCGCTGGAAGCCTATAACCTATAATAAGCGTAATATTTCGAAAAGATTAAGTCCTAATATAATAAAAAAGAAAGCGTCGAGATTTTTATATTCGAAAGGGAACGAAATACCCTTTGGGATAAAATATAAACGCTTTAGTAAAAGATCCACCAAATCGAGGGTGAATTTAAGGCTGCTGCCAAAAAAAGGCGATATACCTATAAAAGAAGATTAAAAATATATTTAAAAAGTACTTTTAATTATATTATAATTAAATCCTTTTATTTACTTAAATATACATATCCCTCCGGCCTAATTAACGTGCACCAGTTTATAAATTAAAAAAACTTTCCCGTAAACCAATGATAAGCCGATAGCCTTATTTCAGCTTTATTAACAGCCGTAATAAAAAATAAATATAAAGTCCCATTTTAAGGAAGCTGGGAGGCCGAGAACAATTGCGCCGTTCCCTTTGGGATAGCGCTGGCGCAAAATATTAATACCCAGCCATATATCTCGCCAATAAAGATTATAATACCGGAACGGCAAACGCGATATATTATAATACAGTTTATATAATCCTTATATTCCGCTTATATTATATATAAACTTAATACTTTGGGAATCTTATTATTATTAACCTGCTTTTAATAAAGCCAATATAAAATTAAAGAAAAGTTTAGGCCTTGGTAAGGATTACGGTAAAAACGCATTCGAATAATAAAGGCCCTCGAAAATTTTTTAAATTCCGCGCCCCTAAGGAAAAAGCGTATAATCTAAAAAACGATCGATTTCGACGATGTTTATAAAAATGGGAGGGCCGAAAAGAAATATATAATAATTTAATTTCCGAAGGGTATTAATAATTGGTATATTTTTCGTTATAATAAATATGGAGTTTTTTTTGGGTTTAATTTAATTATTAGGGCCTCGAATTACCTAAATAATATTAAGCATAAAAAATTGTCCAAAGATTATAACTTTATTATTAAGCAGTTTGGTATTTATATTACGAATTATAATTTAAAAAGCGCAGGGCGTAATAATAATGCGTTCCGGAATGCTTTGGAGAAAACAAAGGGATTAAAAAGGGCTCGTGATTTTTCTGGCCTATACCCTTCGCCGCTTAATAATATTAAAGACGCCGGTGTGTATTCTAAATGAACTTTTTAAACTGGAGCTAACGGTATAATAATAAGTAAAAAGCCAAAACCAATCGCCGTTAATTTTATGCATTCCCCGCAATAATAATAGTAATAATAATATAAATATTATTTAAGGTAGGCGTTAATTATGCGTACATTTAGGAGCCGGCGAAGAGATAATTGATATTATAATAGGATATAATAAAGATGTCGATTTATCCCATAATAACCCCGGTAATCCCAGCGTCGATTGCCGGTATAATATAGAAATAAAAGGTAATAATGCATATTTATAATATCCAGATCGCATTACCGAATAATATATAGCTGGGAATGGTTATATAATTACCTTAATTCCCTAACCATTTTAATTAAAGAATTTAAAAAACAGTATTCCAAAACATAACTCAAAACTAATATAGCCATATAACCCCCGGGCATTAGTAAAGGCGAACGGACCATAATTTATAAGGGGAATAATAAATAATAATATATCCGTAATAACGAAGCCGGCTATTTATAATATACCCCCCACTTTAGTTCCAGGTTTAATTGATTTATAAAAAGTATTTATAAACTATTGGCAAATTATCCGGACCATAAATATTTTCTCCCCTCCCCCTAAACAGCCGCCATTTCGCATAAATTATTTATTTACCGCCGTTTTTAATAACCAGGAATTATAATATATTAATAAAATACCGAGGCGGAATTAACTGCCGATCGCTAACTCGGCCTTATCGGAAGGGTTTTAGGCCTTCCGATACGGTAAGTCGGACCTTAAAAATATTCCGACGATTCGGGAAAAGCGGCGAAGCCGGGTTATTTTTAGCCCCAACCAGTTATTATATCCTTTGGCGAATTATCCTTATATGGATGGCATGTATAAGCACGGCCGATTAAACACGCCTGCATTGGTAAAGGGCTTAAAGGAGAGTCGTTATTTAATACGTAATAAACCAAGCGTAAAGGTTAAAAACTCCAGTATAAATTAAAAAGATAAGCGTTTAGCATTTACCTTAAAACGCTATACCGCTGAGTAAAAAGACGGCAGTGTGAGCCGGGCAGACCCGAAAAAGGAAAAGCATAGGCGGATAAAAACCGGCTGTTTTATCTATAGGAAACGCAGGAAGAAATGCAAGGAATTAAAACTAATATATAAGTTTTTTTTTGGTATAAAATATATACTTATATTTAATATTAATATATTCGCAGGCGGAAATTATACGCGTGGTGGGTTTACCTGCCTGGATTATTAAATCTTATAATAATAATAAGCAGGGCTATACCTAAAGGTATAAAAAAAACCAAAAACCCGATAATATTAAAATTTTTCTAAAAAGGTTAAATTTAATAAAAGTGGATCTATATACTAAGGAATAAGGGTTTTTATACGGGAGGGTTATTCGGTTTAATTATATATAATGCCGCGAGCTTAAATGGTTTAATAAAATAATTAATAATAAAAGAAGTAATAATAATAATTTAGGCCCTTATTATTATTACGCGCTCGCTTTAATTTACGCCCGCCCGAAAAGTATTTTTGTTTGGATATTTTGGTCCTGCTTGCGTGATTAACTGTTTTGCTTAATAAAAGGGAGGCCAATGAAAGGAGAGGCATAATGATTTATTAAATACATTTAGGGGGTATTTAAGCGAAAGTATAAATGCTATAATGGCCATACCTTATTAAAGTAATTAAAAAGATAGCTGGGGTGTATTAACGGCTGTATGGTTGGCCAACCGCAGGCCAACCGATATTAATACCGTGTTAATTTATTATATATTATTATTTAAAGAGATGCCGGTACCCTTTCGACCCCTCCTTAGTATTAGGGAGCGGAGACTGCTTAATTTAAACTGGGGCAGTTATTAAACCAGCCAAATATATATTAACGCTTTTTATAATTTTACCCTCCAGTAAATTAAACGTAATTATATTGGTCGAAACTAAGTGTATAATTATAAGAATTGTACGCGGAATAAAATCGACGCTTATTATATTATTTTAATGGCCTTTTCGAGGTTTATTATAAGGTATAAGGTAAAAGGGTTTAAGGTATATATTAAAGTAAATATTATTAGACTTTTTAACTTTATATAATTCATTTTGCCCTTTTTGGGAATTATTATAATTGGTTTATTATTTTACCGTTTAGATTTTTTAATCGTTCGGATAAAATTAACCAAACTATTTACGGCTCCAGTTTCCTTCTATTCCCGTTATTACCGCCAGTTAATCTTATATTCCCCTTTCCCCCTTATCCTCCGCTGATTGCATTTGCCTACCACCCCAGGGGAAGATAAATATATGCCGGTAAATATTAGCGTAATACGTTTTCTCGTATTTTCTAATGCCTTAATATTAACCAGTTTATTATGCCCGGATACGGTGCATCTTATAATAAATCGTGGATAATATTAACCCTAAAAGTTATAAGTTCCACGTTTTTTAAATCTGGCATCGGCACCACGCTTTTATTAATATTAAGAAATATTTATACTTTACCTTTATTGGTAATATTTATAAATATATATATATAATTATTATCCCAATTAAAATCGCGGTAAAAGGTTTTTTTTAAAAAATCGTTCGCAAGAATTATGGACCGACCCAGCGGTGGGCCCGGAATATCCTCCATTTATAATCTAAAATAATATCGAATAAGGGTTATTTTATTCGCTGATTCCGCTTAAAATTGCTCCGTCGGTTTTGCACTTTTCGCTTAAATTATTAATTTTATTTGGGGTTTATAATATTTATTATTAAGTAATATGCCAAAGGCGAATAAAGTGGGATGGTTACGGGGCTCGTAGGTTATATAATTAATTACCTTTTTAATATAATTACGTTCCCGGCCTTTTCCAATATAACACCTGACTTATTACCTAAACTTTACAAAATAAAACCCTTATTATAATTAATAACGGCCAAAAGCTGGATTATTATTTTTAGCGTAAGGTATAATTACCCCTTTATTAATAACCTTATTATTAATTGGTATTAAAAAATGCCCTCGATTATATTTAATATATACCAAAAATATAATATAATTAATATTATTATTTCGAGGAATACGAATATGACCGGGCCTATAATATTACTTAATATAATAATGCCCGTGCCGTATAGCGGTATTATCCCGCGAAGTAATGCGGATATGCCCAGCAGGCCGGCGAAATAAAGCCCGGTAAGTGTAATATTTACACTGGGGCGTTCCCGGTATTAATAGTATAAGTAATAGGGAATAATAAAGTAATGGGTTAGGGCTTTTTAATTAATAATAAAAGTATAAAAATATAAGGAAAGTCCAGTTCTATTATTATACGGAGACCTTAGGGGGATAAAATTATTATCTCGGTTAAAGATATATATAATATTATATAAAACGGGGATTTTAATATAAAAGACCGTCTCCTGGGGCGAGTTAGGCAAAAGGAGTTTTTTATTATAAAATATCCGCCAAGGCCAAAGGCGTTATAATTAATATTTAAAGGTATAAAAATAATAATATCCAAATCTCTTTTAAATTAAATCTGGTGGGAAGGGGCCAAATCCTATATTATTACCAATATTGATTACCAAATTAACTTTTTCTATTTTATGGCTCCCGGTTTTCTAATAATAAAACATTATTATATCCTTTTATAATAATTTTATTCGTTTCCCTAATCATAAACTCGGAATAATTTAATTTTTTATAATCCGATCCGATAATATAAATATAGTTTAAGTTTCGAGACCCGTTTTAAAAGCTGGTTCTAATACTTAAAGGAACGGTTAAGCGATAACTCGAAGGCCTCTTCCTCTTTTGCGGTCGCCCACGGGGCTTTATATAATTATTATCGCTTCCTCCATTATCGAAAAAGCATTCGAAATAAATATCGTCCTTTATAATTAAGATTAATGCAATATAACTTTTATAAGAACTTCTATCGCCAGCAGCCCCTGCCACCCCGCTTTATAACCTTTGCCTTTTTTTAGGGCTTTGGCTCCTATTCCTATTAGGCTTTATAAAATTAATATTATATTATACACGGGTAAAGTCTTTAATCTTATACTCGGTACCTTTTAATATAACCAGTCGACGGTTAAAACCTTATTTAATAAATATACTTTTATTAAACAGAATTACCAGCGCAAAGCGTGTAAGGAGGAATTCACGTCCCAGGCCCTTTAATGGTTATATTTCCAAATTATAATACTCCTTATAAAGCTCGTTTATAATATTGCTCTTAAAAATATGGACCACCCATTTCCCCGCTTTAGGCATTATGGAAAACCGATAATTATCCCAAAGCTTATACATATTATATTAAAGGAGTAGCGTAATTTCGGGGCAGTCGGTTTCCATACTTATTTCGGGGCTAATTATTTTAAGGTATATACCGTTTGCCACCTACCAGTATTATTAAACGACGGGGATAATATGGGCCACCTTAAGGGTTAATAATAAATTGGTTAATTTATATATTATATTGCGGCCGATAATTTTATTATTTCGGGGAGGTTCGATGGTCGCGTGGAGCTAAAAAAACGGGATTTTATAGGGAAACTTATAATAATCGAAGGAAGGAATAATAGGGTAGGTTATTTTGCCCTCGATATAAAAATAATATCGACCGTTTATTAGGATAATATCCGGTTAATCCTGGGGCGGGCGGTAATTATCCCTAAAATCTTGCATTATTGAGAGGAAATTATCCCAGCGGGAGTTGATAATAATGGCGTAAATAATAAGGGCGGTATTATAATGGATGCCTTTTAAATCGTGCGCGGGAAGGACGAGGAGGATATTCTCACCGTCGCGGTAACCAGGGTGTAAAAACTCGATTTATTGATTTTTATGCGTTCCCTTTGGGCCCTGTTTAGGTGGCTTTAATTAGAAAGGTAGGGAGGGGAATAAAGAAACCGGTTATAAATTTATGGCCGGCCAAAACCTGGTTAGGAATTATTATTTAAGTATTAAAATCCGGGGGAATAAAGGCGGGTAAACCTAAGGTAAAACGGAAAATGGAATAAATATATTAAGCTTTTATTAGTGACCCTTAAAGGACTTATTGTATATAAAGTAATATATTATTAGTACGGTTATTTTTCTTTATGCGCTTAGTGGAACTTTAAAAGCGCATTGGCCGATTTATTAATATATTTATTAATATTATTCCGGGACCATATATTTTTAATAGCGACGGAACCTATATATATAAACCGATATATATAGCACAGTACCTGTTTTAAAACACGTGATATATTGCGTGCTGGCGATTTACTTATCGCGGACTGTTTAATATCTCCACTTATATTTATATTTTTTATATTGCTAATTTTAATACTCGCTATAATATCCGACGACCTTAAAGCTGTTGCTGCCTTTTCGGAAGAAAATTACTGCATTATTTATATTATTATCCCGTTGATAATTAATATTAATAATAATCAGTGGACTATAAAGGTAAGCCTAAAACCATTAAAATATATTACGCTATCCGTTGGGATTAACCGTTAAATGGGTTGCTATTAATATAGGAAACAGGTGGCGAAGGGCGTTAAAGGTAACCGGAGACTGCCCTTTCCAGGCGTTAAGTATTATTCGACCGGCCAAACTTTACGCTTTTCTTGCGATTTCGCCCTCCTATGGTTAAAAGCCATTTTTTACTTATAAAAGGTTATCTTGCTTACGAGCATTTGGTCGGTATTAAGAAAATTAACGGGAATATTAATGGGAAGGGTTTATTGGTATTATTTTATAAAATTACCCGTAATATTAGCCATTTTTATCGAATAATATATCGATAATACCTTAACCGAATAATACCGGTATTACTTAGGTTGGATATTATTTTAATATTTCCATTATTAAATAAGGGTTAGCCGTTTTATTAAGGGGTATACTGGTATAAGGGTTTTTTTATAAAAATCGCGAGGTTGGTTTACCCGGGCTCGCGTAATTACCCTTTAATAAATACGGATAGCTGGAAATTAAAGCCCTTTAATCAATTAGGGTAACCGGACCATATAACGGACCCCCTAATTTTAATACTTTATATTATAATGGTAGAATTTATCCAATTAAAAGGGAGTATATAGTTTTTTTTATAATAATAGCGGGAGGCGGCCATAAATAAAAGGGCTCGAGGTATTTAAAGCCGGCCTTTTCCCCCCCTTTTCCTTTTTCCTAATTTTATCCTTTAACTCCTCGTCCTTTACACCTCCACCTTTTCCCACGGAGATAATTATCCACCCTTATAAATACTATCCTGGGCAGGACTGCCCTTTATTATAGGACCCATTTCTTTCGTTTATAAAGGTAAATAATGGTTTGCTCAAAGGAGATTTAAACGCTCCTAACATTTCCAAGCGTTCCGATACCGATAATAAAAAATTCGACTTTTTAACCTTCTCCGGTGGAGATTTTAATATAGCCGATTTTTAGGCGGAGGCCTTCCTTAACACCGCAGAAATCACCCAGCTTATTTAAAAAGATACCATTACGCATAAAATTCTTATTACTTTGAATAATATTACCCTTAATTTTATTAATATCCCCTTAACCGATTATAAGGATTTCGTTATAAACCACTGGGAAATCTCCCCAAATATTAATGCCTTATTAAAAGCGTCCCCTAGCCAAAATATCTTTTACGGCGAGGACAACCAATATGGCGAGGCCTTTTTTAATAAGGAAGTTTTATTTAATAAGATTTCTTTTAATAAGGCCCCTTCCAAAAATGCGTCCCCCATAAAGAACGATCTCCTACGCCAAGATGGATGCGCTATTATATCTTATAAAAGCTCTCCAAACGAGAATTTTATCCTTTCCAAAAACCCCTATAAAAATCCAACTTATAAACTTTCGCCGGCCAGTATTAATTCGCCCGTATATCCTATGGGCCACGGAGATAAGAGTTCCTATAACGATTACCGTAATAGCGATCTCGAGGGGTATCCTTATAGCGGTATCGAGTTATATACCAAAACAAGGGCCAGTAATAATTATAATAATATTATTTTCGTACGCTCGATTCCAAAACCACCTTAATAACCAGCCTCCCCTTTAATATATAGCGACCCTACTAATCGAGTAATATTATCCATTTTTAAAAAAAGGGGCCGCTGGGATAATTTATACCAGGAATTCTTTTATAAACGGGTTAAAACCGTAATAATATATCCCGTAATATTTATTCGGATTAAAAAATTAATTTTACGATTAAATAAAGGACCCTTGGAATACGTATAAAATAAACACTATAATTTTTAACAAGGTAAATATAATAGCTCCTATTAAAAAACCATACCGACCAAGTTTAAAGTACTCCGAGACTTTTTCATTATTATAATTCGGCCGGGTAGGATTAAGTATTTTATTAATCTTTAATGGAATGGTAATAATAAAATATTTAAGGGATTCGATATTATAAACGGAATACGCCGTATAATTAGGGAAAATATTATAAAACGTTTAGTTAAAAACCCAGGTATAAACCAAAAGGTGGATTAGTCTTAAGAAATAGCTTTACTTTATTCGTTTATTTAAACCAAACTATACCTTTAATGCTGCGAGCGCTTCGACCGTAATTACTTAAAAACCAGTAAAACATTCGTGCATATATATTTCCTAATAGGACATATTAACGCTTAAAATATTATATAGGATTAATATTTGGCAGGCCTGAGATAAGAATTTAAACTATCCGATCCGGCGATTACGCCTTAAGAAAGTGATAAGCGTTCCCTTTTTCGTTTTTACCATTTATTCGTGCTTTAATTAATATTAAAAATTTATCCAATAAGTAATTAAAGGTTATAAGTAAAGACTATTAACTAGATTTTACGGGGCATATTGCTCGGTATATTCGATATTCTCCCGAGCTTTTTATATATATAAAATGGTATTTCTAAAATACTTTAAATAAAATATAAGGTTAAAGTGCCGGTTTAAATTCCATTATACGATATATTTAATCCTTTATCCAGAATCGACGTTTTATACCGTAAGTGGGAGCAGCAAAACCGCCTATAAAGCAACTAAATAAATATCACGGAATTGGTCTTTATCGCCAATACAAGGGATATTAACGGGCAGGTGGAGCCCAGGAGCATTAATATACAATAATTATACGCCTATTACCGTTACCTAAAAACAGGGGTTCCACCGTATAAAATATAATTATTTCGCTCTTTAATAAATATTTATTAAACTATAAAAGATGCCGGGCTTAATATACACCGTGTTTGCACTTTATTACGTCGGTGTGAATTATAACTGCTTTATCCCTTTCTATTTATCTTCTTATTTGCTTTTTACTCCCTTACATTTTCCGTAATTGCTTAATTTTCCTTAAATCGAAGGAAATATATTAATCCTAGATTTGCCAAAGGGCGGCATTAATCCTTAAGCCGTGGCGACTAGTTTATTATTAATAATTCCGAAGCTCTATACTCGTAATTAATATAATAATTAATCCCCGCATTCCCCCAGTAATATACCGCCCAAAATGTATACGCCACAAATGCTTAAACATTCGGATAAGAGAAAGTCCGCCATTATATAATAATAAGATTTAATTATTCCCAAATATAAATAAATATAACGCTTCCGACCCGATAGGCTGGTCGAACGCAACCGATGCGATTTATTTTACGGGGTATAAATTAATGGAATCCGGTAATAATAGGAATAATATTATACCGCTAAAGGGTGGTAATCCCTATTGGATTTAGGGGAATTAGGCCATACGTATAATTAATTATTTTTATCCCCCGGGATAAGCTTTAAAAGCTTTGGCGTATAGGAATACCATTACACTATGTATTAAAGGATATCCTTCCTATACTATTAGGTAATCCCAAAAATGGATATATTAAAAATTATAATATTAAATATAATTTAAAATATTATTTATTAGCAGAGTGCCGATACGATTTAATGCACTAGGAGAAATTGGCGCGGTAATAAGAAAGGTCTGGCCGGCCTGCCTTAAGGCCTATTCCCATTAACATAATACTTTATAAGGCCACCATAATATAACCACCCCTATAATTTGGTGTATAAATAAAGGCATACCCGCTGCCGTTTTATATTAAAACTATAATTTCGTCGAGCGGCTATTAATTAATATAAAGCGTTTATCCGCTCGTACGCTTTTATTAATTATTAGCCTACCGCTTTGCCTTCCAATTATTAGCATTTAAAAGTGCTTCTCTTAATTTCTAGGCTTCCACTGGAAAAACAATTATAATAATAAGTAATATTACGGCGTTCTTATCGGTATAGGCCTATAATTTACGGGTAAGTAAAAAATTTAATATGGACCAGGCAAATGAATAACTATCCTAACACGCGCCCATTCCTGGAGAAATGGCTCTCCATAAGGGGCCTTAAATATATCCAGTCACATGCTTATACATAATTTCGCTTATCCAGCCGATATACGTTATTGCCTAATATAAAGCCCCGTAACCCAAATGGTATTTAATTATAAATATATAATAATTCTCCTAATAAATAAAAGAATATTTACTTTTAATGGATCCTGGGATCGAGACCTTTAAAAACGCCTTCGGATGGTAAGTTTATTTAATATAAAAAGGGTAAGGGACTTTTAATATAATTTTTAATTACTTTAATAATACTTTATTCGCCGATATAATTATTAAAAGCGGGGAATATAAGTTTAATATTTATAAAATAATCTTATATGCGCACTCTCCGGTATTTAAAAAAGCCTTTGCTGGAAAATAAAAGATATGTAATGGTTTTAAACCATTTAATATATTAATTTATTCCCACCGATTAATATAATAAAATAAGGAGGCCAAAAAAGGGCAAATAATTATTAAAGATAAGCCTGCGGTGGTAGAGGCCATATTATATTATATATATAATTTCTATTATAATACCGGAAACCTTATCCATGCTCGAAATACGCCCCTGTTTTTTTACGCCCAGGTATATATTGTAACCCATATATATAATATTTATTTGTTTAAAAGATTTATAAAAAATAAATTCGAAATAATTTTATAAACCGTATGGAAAACTAATAAATTCGGCCCAGCCATTATTAAGGTATACGGCTCCACCCTAAAAAACAATCGAGGATTTTAAAATTTAATCGTCGAAATTTCGAGCAGAAATATTAAGGCGCTCTTATAAACCAATACCTTTAGGCAGGTTTTTTACAAAACTTTCGGATTTGCCGCCAATATTACCGAGGCTTTTATACGTGAAATGCCTAGCCGGGCTTAATTTCCCGTCCTATTATATTTAAATAATTGCGGAGCCAAGTGGAAAATATCGGGAATATTTAAAGTATTAGGTTACGGTATAATTTATTATCCGAACTGCGGCGGTATTATGGTATTTTTATTAAATACCGATATAACGCTCGATCCGTATAAATGGGGAAATCCAGGTTCGGTTTCCTTTCGTTTAAGGAAAGGAAAAAAAAAAGGGCAGTTTATAAAATATAATTCCATAGGCTATATTTATTATGGCGGCGAGTAAAACTAAACGTGTCTGATTTTTATACAAATATTTAAACATTATTAAAAGGAGGTAATATGCAGGGCTTACTAGTACTTTATATTAATTACGGTTATATTAATAGTATAATAAAGTTGGAATACCAAATATAATTAGAAGAAACTATTTAAGGTCCTTTTATAATCGCTATTGCCTAAATTTAAATTAATCTTATCCTTGCGATATTTGCCCCATAGCGTATTATAATTAAAATAATATAATCCTAAAGCGGTGCCTTATTAATCGTGCCAATACCTACCACCCATATATTACATAATGGATTAAATCCTACCGTAAATTTAACCCTTTAATTTAATTTTAAATGCATAATGCTTTTTTATAAACCGTTAACTTTCCAACCCCAGCTTATTAAAACCGTCCAACTCTTTTTCTGTGTTTGTGCCATATTCAGTGGTAATTAGGCTTTATACAATAGTGTCTAGTACCTGAATTATTTCCTTTAAACTAATAGCAGCGAATTCTTAATACTCTTTATTCTCCCTAATTATTTTTTTTATAACCGAATATTCCCTACGCTTTAAAGCTGCTCTTTAAACCGCAATACTTTTAAAAATCTCTTCGAGCTTTAACTCGAAAAGGTGTTTATTACACTTTAACTTATTAATTATAAGCTTCGTCTCCCTTCGTAACCGTGCCAGAAACCTTATATAATTTATATCCCCAAGGAGTATTACCATTAATTCGGTATCCATTATAAACTGCTTAATTCGAGCAGTATTAATAAAAATCCTATGCATTACTGTATATCGGAGGTCGGTTATAAAGCGAAGAAATTTTTCGTAAGATTTACCAAGTACTGCCACCTTTTTTTTTGGCAAATTTAACCTTACGCGATATAAAAATTCCGGTCCACCGGTTAAATTTGCCAGCCTTAAGGCACTCCCAGCCTTTATTTAATAAAACGTGGGGCATTGTGCTTTGGTTAAATTTAAAATAAGCGCTTTTTAACTGCCCTTATACTTTTACTAATAAACGGTGCTGGGCCTTAAATGGTAAGTATACTGGGAATAATATTAAAAAGCTTACTTTTAATAAAAAGGGTGGTTTACCGGTACGCAATATAAACTTTAATATATTTTTAATATATCGATTATATAAATAAGGGTATGGACTACACTATACTCTTTTCGGCATTTAAATTTTCCGCTTTTTTAATAAAGAAAAAAGTGGTCTGGCCATCGGTGGCCTGCTTAATTACGGTGGCTTTATTTCGCACGGCTTCGGTTTCGAACACTACTTTCTCCGCGCTTTACGTAGGAGAAACCTCGAAAACTTTAGGGAAGCGTATTTTAACTTTTAGGGTCGATTTAAATATTTATTCGCTAAATAAGGCCTTTATAATGGCGCATATATTATCCAACGTGTGCTTTTAAATAAAACCGTAAATATTACCATAATCTTGGTTATTTTAAATAAGCCTCCGGACTTTTTTAATCTGGCGGATTTACGTATAATCCCCTTTAAAAATATTCTTAAATACCAGGTAAATAATTCTTTTATTAGGTGGGTTTTTAAGCGGTATATTGGGAAAAAGTGTTTATAATTTGGAACCGAGTAGGTAAATATTACCTTAACGGGAGGGTCGTTTATAAATATCGCTTTTTAACCTTAGGACCTAACGCGGAATCGATATAATTATTAAATTAATTTAACTTATAAATCTATATATTTTATATTTTATCTGCTCTATTTACTTTTAAAAGCGGATATATAGGCTTTAAATATTTCTACTAGGGGCGCCAAAATAGTACGGCTATTATAATATTTTTTAGGCCCGAAATAATTTGCTCACCTGGAATAGGTTAATGCCACGGTCGATATTGCCTATACTTAAAAAATAAATTTACGTTTTTAATACGGGGCAACATCCCACTGACCATTAAAATCGCGAACATCTTAAAATAAATTGGCCCTAAACCGAATCTCCGCACCTAAGAATATACTACCTTTACAGGTTAACCATTTAATTATTTACGGCTTTAGGCGTATTATTAGTATTAAATTCCATGTGCGGGACATTTGTCTCGAAAGCACCGCAGCCAGTCTTCACTTAATTTTTTTTTAATAAAAGCTATACGAAAATATCCCTTAGATTATTTAAAATAAAGCGTTCGTTTATTGGTGTTTAATCTTATACATCGAGCGCGGGCTTGGTACTTTTGCCCTCCAAATACTTATACAAATGCAGACCGCGATTTAAATTAATGATTTGCCGCTACTCGTTATAGGAGCTTAAACACCGCATATAAGTTTGGACATATTATTATATTTACCAAAGCCCAGCTCCAAATAATTATTATATTAAACCTTAAAATTGGCTACTTTATAGGGATTAGGTTTTTAACCGAAATTTTAAAGTGACTGGTATCCTTAAAGCGCCGCCTTTAATACCCCGAGATACTTTAAACAATAGGCAAGATCCTTCCTTCCCTCGGTTTTTACCTCGTCTCGAAGTTATCTATTAATAATTATTAATTTAATAAATACGTCCCACTGCCTTAAAAACCTAGTTATCTGATTCGTTTACAAAAAATCGGTTATCGAGGACCGATATAAGTATTCCTTCATTAATTTATTATATTCGGTAATTAGCCTAATAATCTTTATATAATTACTCGGAGCCATTTCTAACCCATCGGAAAATAATATTAATCCCTTATAAATTAATTGGCGAGCCTGGGCGATTAACTCAAGGACTTTTTAAAGTGTTTTCGGAGGCCTAAAAATATTAAGCTGGGAAAACCGGTCCTCCAAGGATGGCTATTTTATAGGCGTATTATTAATATATATAAAGGGAAATTATTTAAGCTATTTATTTTTATACAGGTATAATAAGAATAAAACTTAATTATATAAAGGATTATTTTTAAAATGGTGCTCCCAGTAAAATAGTATAATCTTTATAATATAAAAAGCTCTATAGGAGCAAAGCTTCCCGGCCAAATATTAAAGCCAATGGTTTATATTACGGAACCGGTGCTCTTATTTTTAAAATATTTTGTACGGTTTTATTATAATTGGTTTACGGCGATCGTATTCCGTTTTAAGCGCTTCGTATATAGACGTGGCAGCCTTCTATAATTTGGGTTTTGGTATATCCTTTCGCCGGCGTTGCCCTGGCTTGGTGTATAATACTCGGATTTTTTCCACGTATTCGGAAAATTTATACTGGCCGTAAAATTTTGCAAACACAGCGACGAAATGGTGAATTAATAACGCGCGGTACTTTGGTCTGCATTTGGTATTATTGGCCGCACAGGACGGATAAAAGGATTTTATAAAAATAGTCCTATGGCCGTTATAATTTATATCCTCTCGCATAAATTAATAATCCTTATTAGGAGGTTTAAATTATTTTATCCACTCGTCCTAATATATATCCGTGTGGTAATGTATTATAACCTTCGGCTTTTTAATCTTTAGGATTTGGCCGAATAATCGGTAGTATTTTCCGTCGGAATTTTTAATATTCTTATTTATTTAGTATAAAAATATATCGAGGATTATTATAATATAAATACTCCGTACTCCTTTGGTGGCAAATCGGATAAGATTATCTACGGCCTATAGCGATTTATAATTTTAAATAAAATTATCGAAGGGCGTATTATAGTTTTAAGCGCGGGGCCGCTTTAAAATAATAATAATATTTAAAAAGCCGGACGCGAGATTATATGCCTAAGTGATTTTATACTCGTTAATATTAAGGCCGATTTTAAAACCCTTAAAAAGGTCGACGGCTAATATATTTCCTTAAAACGGTAAATAAACTGGTGGGACCCGGAGTAATTTTTATATATATTAAGGTACCGGTATTCCGAAAACCTTAAAAAAGGATATCGTTCCGGTATTAAATGGGAAATATATAGGAGTATATTAAAATTTAGGATAAATTAAAAAGAAATAAAATGGGTTTTAATAATGGTTTTTATGCTTTCGTTAACGGAAATGCGGGGAAATTAAATAACTAACATAATTGCGGGCCGGCGCAGAATCGAGACCACGATAACTGCTTTTAGCGGAGACTTTAATAGATAATATAGCGCGGAGAATTAGGCTTATAAAAGCAACGGTTGGCTTTTATATTAATTTAGGTTTTAAAGGAAAAGTTGCCATTATAATTTAGGTAAGCATGCTCGTCCATTATAAGCAAGTCTAAGCCTAACTTAATAAACCTAGCTCGAAACTCGAAAGTACCTTTTTAAAACCTTACTCCGGTTAATTTAAAAGGGCTTAATAACCCATTCCCCAGCCCATTATTTTAAGGTCGCATATTTATAATATAGGTACGGCCAAAATCCTTTACAAAACCTGGTACCAGAATATTTAAATAAATATAATATAACGCCTATTATTATAATGGGATATTTTAATATTAATTAAAAACCCCAAAAGCCGCTAGCGAGGTTTAGGTACTTATATTAATAATAAAACTGCGCGTTATAATGGTGAAATACCTTTAATTGTTTAAAAGTATATATTAAAAAGATTACCATAAAATATAAAAATAAAGTTTAATTTCCCGCCTTATTTTTATAACCACCGACTCGTAAAAGCTCCCGCCTTACCCTTATATATATCTTAATAAACTCCTCGTTCTTTACCTCTTCTATAATTATATGCTTAAATTTTAAAACGCTTTTAATTATACGCCGCAGGCCTTTTCGCCCATTTTACGGTATAACTTCCCATTTCTCCCCGTCCCGTATATTATAAAGTATAATACGTGGTACCTCCCCGGATTATAAAAATAATAAATAAATATACATATATGCCTATATAATATACTCGTTGGAAAGCTGGGAAATAAACTTAATCTCCTAAAAAAACTCGATACTTCCGCCGTTATTAAGGCCTAAAATGGACGAAATCCCGACAATATCGGCTTAACCGTAAAGTCTGGTCTTTTAATTATTAATCCTAAATTTTTCCATTTCGATTTTAAACTTAAATATAAGTTCCCTTATTAAATCTTTTAATTATTCCTGGAATTGTTTCCGGGCCCGAGTAAGGTCCGCAGGATCGATCCAGTTAAATGTATAATTTTCCAGCTGGATATTACGCGATTGGTAACCGGAAAAATAAGCCTTATATTTATACGCGCGTTAATAAAGCCAAATAATATGCTTTTATAAAATTACCGGGGGCATTATATTATTAATTATAATTTTATCCTAACCGAGCGCAATTAATATACCAGTAAAATCGTACTTATATACTGCGATAATAATAAGGCCATTAAGGTCGCTTATAATCTTATGGTATTTCCCTGTTAAATCCGAAGATATAATATTGGGTAGGTTAATGTGCTCCTTTTCGGGTAAAGGCGGCAAGAGCCGTTTAATATAAAAATAATAAATAATAATATCGCCGAAAAAGTTGTCCCGCGTATATCGAGCCATATCCCGGACGGCGATGGAAAACGGCAGGGTAAAGCCAAGCTTCAAAGGCCGGCCGGATGCGTGGGGTGGCGTAATTTTTACGTGGTTATTTATTAAATTAATAATCTCGGCTATTTTATATAAAGCTTTAACGAATATAAACGGTATAAGCCTTTTATTATTATTATAAACCAAAATAAATTATTTTGCGGCACGCGTTATAATAATAAAAACCTTATTAGGGCAGCGGTTGTCCGGAAAACCGCGGCCAAAATACCTAAAGAACGAATAATCGATATTAAAAAAAATAATCAGGTCCCGCTCGCTGCCTTTAAATTAATAAATAATGGAAACACATATTTTACCCTTAATTATCCTATTATTTAATGGGGCCTTATTATCGGTCGATACGGCAATCGGTACGCCGTATTTTTCGGCCAGTATATTGGTTAACCCTTATAGCGGCCCTTTATTACGGATAAATAAAGTTATAATTGTATTATTTATGGCTCCGTGCCGCTTAACCAGGGTAATAAGCTTTTTGGCCAAATTATAATTTTTAAAGGGGTTATATTATAAAATAATAAATTTGGGACCCGGTTTAAAACCAATAATATATGGTTTACCACCGAGAAAAATATTATTAATAAACCGGATTAATTAATCTGGTAATTGAAAGCTTTGGCTTAACGGAACGCTGGCCCAGGGGTAAGGGGCGATGGGACCTAATAATTTGGGGGTAAAAATAAGGTAGCGGAAATCGGCGCCACAGAAGCGATAAATAAACTGCCGCTTATCGCCGAGCATAATAAGCCGGGCATATTAACCCCCTGTCGCCTACTGGTTGGCCAGAATAAAATAAAAAACTAGCCAAAAAATAGGCTTGGTATAATCCTAAAACTCGTTTAATATAATAATATTAAAGGGCGCAAATTTTTAATGGGGCGGTTAATTACCATAGAGAACTCTTCTCCTTTGCTTTAGTAGTTTAACGTCGTTATAAACGTCGGCCCTAAAAAGCAGGCAGGCCATTTTATGGAAAATAAAAACCCGGCAATTGGAATAGGCCCGAAGGCGGCGACCGGTTTTAAATCGAAATCGCCTTAAATAGGTGGGCACGGTTACTTATTTATTTAGGTGGACGGCCATAATGGTTTATATTATGGCCGTTTTGCCCGACCCCGGCCGCGCCAATATTATAATATTATACGCGCGGGAGATTTTAATAATCTTCCGTTGCTTCGGGGAAGGGGGAAATAAAGGTTTTCGCGATTAAAGTAAGGCATAATTGTATATAAAGAAGTGGGAAAAATACCCCTGGAAATAAATCTGGCAATATATTATTAATATTAGCCTAATCGTTATACATTCGCTATAAGGTATATTATCTTTTACCAGTAATCTAACTGCGTATAATAATTATACTTGCGTGGTTTAACGCCAAATTATAAATAATTAAATAGCCTGGGCAATTATTCTAATTTTTGGCCCGTAACCGTGGTATATATATTCGACCCACGGGCAGGGTTAATTAATTTTAATCGGTAAATAAACTTTTTTAAAATTTGGGACCGAATATATATTTTAAATATAAACTTTTTTCCTTCTTTCTCCGCCAAATTGGTCTTAAAACGAAGCCGTACCGCAAGCAGGCTCCCACCGCCTAGGCCGGTTAGTGCGTTAGGCACCGTAAAGGGAATCCAAATATTTATAAGAACCTTTATAAAGATATATTGAAGGGATTAATGGCTTATAATTAGCGGTATTAAGGCCGCCATATTTTAATATATAAGCCACCACCAGTGCTTATATTATCTTATTACCCATTATAATAAATTAAGGGTACGATGTCCTTTAAATAAAATGGCGTATATAATAGTAGGTTCGGATAACCCCACTTAAAGCGTACCAACCCCGTCGAGTTAAAATACGAAAAATGGCACTTTAATATATGCTTTTATATATATTAATCTCCAGCCTAACGTAATAATAATATTAATTGTGATTTATTCTCCCTGGTATATACCCTATGGGTATTTATTAGGTTTAAATTGGCAGAAAATACTTAGGTGAAATCGGTTAGGCAGTTTAATTCGGCTTAAAATATTGTCCTATTATAAATATTATTATATTAACCTGCTCGAGTTATGAAAATGCGCCGTTTAAGCGTTTCCGGATGGTAAAAGGGTTAGCCCGTAATCAAAACGGCTAACCTATAATTATTAGCCAGAATTCTGGGTATCGTAATACCGTGGCACGTGGTTTATATTTAAAGGACTACCTTAAAATGGTTTATTAAAATATTTAGTATTATAATAATAGGTTTACGGTGTTTGGGTATTTAAACCTTTCGTACCGTTATTTAAGGCAAGCCTAATATAAGACCGGTTTCTTATTAACGGAAATAACCAAATACATTTGGCTACAGTCCATTATTAAAGTATAATATATTTTATAACTTATTATGCATTTATTATAATATAAATATACGGAGTTTCTACCTATCGCCTTATATAATAACTTACCTTCCTTATCGCGCTTAAAATACTTTTAAAAATCCTTAATAATTAGTGGTTTTAACGAATCGTCCCCCTTTCGATGCGCCTCCTAATAAATTATTGCTCGATCGGTCTAAGCAAAAACCATATACGGGTAATAATTAATGGCTGCCGATTATATTATAATAATAATGATATACCTATATATTTGGTTTTATATTAATATATAATAATCCCTAAACTGTAAATAATAAAAGTATTATAAAGTATTTACGGAGTATTTTATTTAAAGTTTGGCGGCTCCTGCGGTTAGCCGAATTGGTTATGCCAGATCGAGCTTGTTCTGGCCCTAATTAAATATCGAACAATATTAAATAATGCGAAACTTTAGGGTTAGGTATAATTTACCAATATTAATTAAGCGTTTGGTGGATATATTAATACCAAGGTGGTTGTATAATACTGGGTAATATTCCTAATTATTAAAAATATAAAATTAAAGCCAAATTAAATCTTGGTATTTAGACGGAAATACGGAAATTCTATAGGCTAATCCATAAGCTATTCGATTATATTACCAGCCCACCGCTCTTATAATTCTTCCAATCCTTACGCTAATATTAACGCAAATAATATTTCGCCATCCGATATTGCGAATAAGTAAAAAGGGCCCCTATTATATTATATTCTCTTTTGGCTATAAACACGGCAGGGCCCGATAACTCGGCGTGGGCAAATTTTTAAAAAAGACGGGAGTATAGGGGAAATTTAACTAGGCCGTTTATAATTAAAGGCAGCCTTAGATTATTGCTTAATACCTGGTGGGAATAACTATCTTAATATTTTACAGCTTCTGCTAGTATCTTCTAAGGACAATTAATAGCGCTTACTCTTATATTTATAATAAAATTATATATTAAATGGCTGCAGTTTATATATAAGGTGCCGAATTAGACATTTTAAGGCCACCAGCAGTCCCGGAATTAAATTAAATGCAAAAATAAAGATTATGGGCAGGGTTTATATATCGGCGAAACTTTCCGCTATCCTAAGATTTTATTCGTTATAAAGGATAAAGATATATAAGAATTACCCTATAATTTTCCGTATTTTTTGGTACCACTTATCTTTAACCTTCCCATTTTTCCCCGAGCAAATTATATTTATATTTATTAATTACTCCGGTCAAAGGTAATAATAAAACCTTAGGGAAAATTAAAATTATATCCCGAATTATTATTTGGTTTAAATAATAGACTTTATTATTACCTTTAATATACCACTTTTTTACGCATCGCTGGACCTTAATAAATTTAATATTATTTTCTTCGATCTAAACGGAAATATCCATATTTTTATAAAAAGCTTAAATAAATTTAAGATATTTATTATATACTCGAAAGCGATAATACGAGCTTATAAGCCTTAAAATCTAATGCTCGCAGGTCCGTTCGCTAAAGCGCAGCTAGGTTTACTTAACTTCTTTAATAATAACTATACCGCTTTAAAAATCCTACTATATATTATTCATTTAAATTTCAATAAAATTTTTAATTAATTATTTATCGAAAGCTTTAAAGATTTGGCGAGGTTAATTAATAAATATATGGTTATACCGCTTATAGGCCCGTGGGTTACCCGCTAATTAAGCCATCTCCATAATACCTTAACGCAGCCGGGGTAAAACGCAGCGTAAACCTAAATAGCCTGGGAATATGGCCGCTATAAAATCTTTGGCAGCGTTTTCCATAAAATAATAATAAAAATATCCGCCGACCGGCTTTATAAACTTTAAATAAAAAAAAATACTAAACAATTTCCTCCCGGTATTTTAAATATGGATTATTTTATAATTTACCTGCACTTTTTTGCACCTAATTAAACTACCAGAGAATATTACAAATTTAAGGAAAAAACTTCTTTTAAAGCTTATAAGTCCAGTGCACCGTTATTATAATAATCTTATTACGGCTTGCACGGTTAATTTAATAAATAAAAGTGGGACTGGATTTTTTAATAACGCCACCCCTAAAAAGTTTTGCGCTAAATATAACTGGAGGTGTATATATAAGCAGGTCGGGTCCCTTATTATAAGCTTAATGCGGGGTATAATTTTATAACGTTTTATGGCTTTTATAGTTCGCTGGATTAATCGTTTTGGAACGACCTTAATTTAATCATAATTAGGCATTAAACGGATATATGGGTCACCATAAAAAATAGCGTGAATCTTTTTTTATAAGCATTAATTCTTCCGTAATAAGAGCAGAAGTATTTTTAATATTATATAGCGGAATTAATTACCGGGGCTCCAATTATAATAATATTATTTTTAATTTATTCGCCAAAAATACGGTATTACTTAATTAAGGAATTTTGTATAAATTTTATCCCCAGGGGGATTTATTATTTGCCAGAGAAACTTTTAATACCGGCGTAAATAACCGTAATAACGGCTTATTATTCCATTTATTACCCTTTTTACGCGTTTAGCTCCCCCGCACGTTTTATACTTATACCACGTTTACGCCTCCCCGAAGCTTCATTATTATCCAGCTTCGTACGCAATATTAAAATAGTATTAACCTTATTTAATATTAATACCTTAAACGGGCTACGTTTAAAGGATTAATTAAATCTACTAGATTTTATTAATCGCCTACGTTTATTAGGCATTAATCATTACGTATTTTTACCTTAAATTATCGTGTATGGCGACCAGTCCTCGGGCAAGAGCTTTATCTTGGAGTTTATTTTAGGAGTATTATTCCCTATACGAAGTAACCTTTGCACCCGGTTCCCAATTAAATTAATTTTCCGCCAATCGCCAAATAACGGTATAATTATTTCAATTATCCCTTATTATTTTCGCAGCAAATCCGAAAAACTCTTTTTTACCAGCTTCCATAAGGGGTTGGATGGCTTCGGGGGGCTTTTAATATTAATCGAAAAGGCCAAGGCCGCCATAGGAATTTTAATAAATGGTAAGGCCTTTTCTAAAGATTTTCTCCGCTTTAAAATCTCCGGCCCCGATAGGCCTTATTTAATCATTATCGATTTTCCGGGTTTTATATATTCCGAAACAAATCAGTAATTTATTTTTAATATCGAGCTTATCTAAAACGTGGCTCGGGCGTATATAAACGAATCAAAAAGCGTTATTTTTATAGTGGTTTTAATAAAAAACGATTACGCGAACCAGATAATATTAAGGTTAGCCCGGAAAGCGGATCCGGACGGTAATCGGATTTTAAGCATTATTATAAAGCCCAATATTTTTACCCCGGGATTAGGCAGCGAAGCTACGTATGCGTATTTTACCAGGAATTAAAATATACAGTTCCGTTTAAAATAATATATTTTAAAAAATATGGATACCGAAACCGGGATATAATTTTTAACCGATCGCGATATTAAAAAAATGGAGTTCTTTTTTTAGGGCATATGGAAAATACTTCCTCGATTTCTTTTAAGTATTAATAAGCTCCGAAATAAATTAAGCAGGGTCCTTTTTTATTAAATCGCGGAAGAATTTTCTGGCCTTATCGAGGAAATTAAGACCAATATTATATTTTATTAGGAAAAGCTATAAAAGCTGGGAGAGCCAAGAATATCCCGGAGCGACCAGCGAATATACCTCCTTTATATTAACCAAATATTCCGGTCCCTAATAAAAGTTACCGTGGATGGTATATATAACGACCCTTTTTTTAAAGACGCAAATTCGAAGCGAGGCTATTAAAAACGCCTTTGCGCCGTGCTTTAAAACTATAACTCGGACTTTGCAGAATATCTTACTTAATAAGGCCATAGCCTTAAGATTACGGATTTTATTAACGAAAACCTCGATTTTATAGGAACGCCTTATTTATTTAAAAAGAAGTTTATTGACCACGTATAGCAGTTTATATAACGGACGCGAGGAAAAGAGTTACCGGGGACGTTTAATCTTATAATAATGGCGGATCTGTTTTACGCATAATCGAAGTTTTAGGGTAAGCTTGCGCGGAATTATATCAATAAAGTATAAAGAACTATTAATATATTTCTATATTATATTATTATTTATATTATTAATAATATAATATCCCGTGCTTTTTTTTAGGAAATTCTCCATTCTTTTTTAGGCGAAATACTTAATATTATAAATGAAAAGACGGCCGAGCTATTTGCCTT
Source organism: Zalerion maritima (assembly GCA_022664585.2). Lineage (NCBI taxonomy): Eukaryota > Fungi > Ascomycota > Sordariomycetes > Lulworthiales > Lulworthiaceae > Zalerion > Zalerion maritima. The sequence continues at coordinate 119,249 of JAKWBI020000002.1, forward strand.
ATATTAAAAAGGCCATCCAATTATATATAATTATAATTTCACCGAGACTTTTTAATAAATCCGCGAAAAATATAAACGAAAAGATTTCTCCAGGATTATTAGGATATTTTTCGAAGCCCCCTTGCTTAAAAGTGTTTATTTCCGCGGCCAGAATAAGGACCTTCGCGGCCTGGTGACGGCTTTTATTAAGGGGATAAAGCCAAATATGACCCGTTTTACTGCCTTAAAGGCGGTGGATTATATAAAAGTATATTATAAGGTCTCGTTTTTTTATTCGTTAATTTATAATTCTTAATTAATAGGTTATATATGTATATATAGATTATTTTAAAGCGGGTTATTAACGATATTGTTGTCGAAGTAATTAAAGCCAAGCTTATTTTTATATTTCGCAATATTTTATCTTTAGTATTTGTTTCCAATATACTAAACGACCTTATTTAACGGATCGCGGGCGAGTCCGAGGAGACCCGTGCCCAGCGCGAGTAATTAAATAACCAGCTTAAGATCCTTAAAACAGGCCTTAGCACCTATAAGCGTATTACCGGTATTAAATTATAAGGTATAAGTAAACTTAATTGTTCCTAAATCCGAGTGCTAACGAGGTAAAAATAAACGCGGATATTTATTTAACCCGGTTTTTAATTAATTATAATATCGAATAATCCGACTTTCCCGAGTTTAATTCACCCTTTAAAACGCCTGCATTTTATAAATATATACCCGATTTCGAGGTTAATTATATTATAATACGCGAGGATTTTTTATTATATTAAAAAAGGATCGATATATTAGCGTATAAGGAATAGGCATATTATGGTGGTTATACGGAGGCTAAACCTTTAATTATAACTCCGGCTAAACCTACCCCTAAGGAATTTTATTTTATTAAAAAATGTATAATGCCTTTATGCCCGAAAAAGAAGGAAAAGAAAAAAAAACGCTTGGTAGCGGGAGCCTATAATGTTTTTATACCCAAAAAAGGAAAGGAAAAAAAAACGCTTGGCAGCGCCTAAGGTTTAAGGCCCTAAAGATTAAACGGTAAATGGTGGAAATAAAATAATAGGATATTAAATATTAAATTATTTTATTAAGTTTATTAAAAATTATTATAGGTATTATATATATTAATGGTAATTAATTTAGGGTATACCTTCGAGGATGGCCAATTATATATTATTATTCGTGCGAAATAGTTGGCTGGTTTTAAGGTAAAGGATGGTCCACGTGGATTATTAATAAACAGAAATATAAATTAAAAAATTATCCGGTTTTGTAAATAGCACCTTGGGAAGGGAATACCTGGAAAATCGACCCCTTTAATAGATTAATATAATGGGGGAGTATAAAGAAAAAGGGCATTATAACGGGCCTATAAATAATTAAAATTCTGGGTGCCTAATTTATATTAAAAGGCTCCATATATTATTTCGAGTTTTATTAGGCGTACCTATATATAATTTAGCGGATAAATAATTTAATTTCCTAAAAATAATAAGCATTAACCTGTTTTACCTAAAGCCATCCCAGCGGGAGCTTACCTTTATCCTTATTATTTTTATTATTATTATTAATTATTATATTATTATGCTCCTTATTTAATAACTCCCCTAATTCCCGACTATCCTTTAATATCCTCCGCGCCTTCACCTTACCCATATTCATATTCTTTATAATAAGTTTTACGGCAAGCTCGGGCACGATAACGGATTTAATAAATGTTATTTTGCCCTTTATAAAGACGAGCTTATTGGAAATAGTAAATTGCTATATTTTATCCTAAAATCCACGCATTACGAAGTCGGAAATACGCCGCGTCCCCTGGGGCCCGTAATATTCTGGTATTATTATAAATCCCGATTTTAAAGCCTATATAACCGTGCGTTCCCGGCCGGAACGAATCTTATCCGCGAAATCGCGTAGAAAGGTAAAGTCCTTAGTTTTAAAACCAGAATTAAAAAGGAGGGAATATACGACCGCGGCGTGCCGGTAAAGGCGCAAATCCAGTATATTTCCCTAATTAATGAATGGGTAATCGTAATCCTGCCATATTTTTTTGGCCAATATAATACGGTAAACCGTGCAGAACTCTTATTATAACCGTACTTCCTATTCGAAAAAAATATTAAATGCGTATTAGGCCAGCAATCCAATATTTACGGGATTTCCGTATATTGGGTATTTTACTTTACTCCCGGCATTTTTATCGCTAGGGTTTATATTCCCAGTGCCCTTAAAAGCGAACTCGGATAAATTATCCGAGAAAAGTGAAATATCGAAAGGGGGTTTATTAATAAAGTTTTTTAGGGGTTCCGGAATAATAAGGGACTTGTATTACGCGGTGGTGCTTAAGGCTTTCGCCTTTCGAACCTTATATCGATTAAACCGGGCGTTCCGGCCTAAAAGCCCGCGCAATTTATTTTGATTAAAAAAAAAATCGTGGGTGGCAATAACTAAATATTTTTATATATTTAAATATCGATTATATAAGGTATTTACTAATCCGATCACTTTAAGCAAGGCAGTCCTTTTTAACCTACCGAGTTATTTATGCGATAACCATAAAAGGTAGTAATAATAATAAGCCGTCGAGAACTTAGGCGTAAACTATATACTGGTATATCGGGGTGTTATATATAATATACGCCTTTTTAAGGATTTTTAACTTTAGTATTTCCCATAATATTCCACGTATTTTTATATATTATATATAAATAAACACTTCCGCCAAATATAAATTAAGGATATTGGTCGGCCCGTGCTTAAAAGGCTTTAATACTGCTCTTGCGAACTTATTTAAATACTGGCCATTTTTTAAAATACGCGTTTTCGGGATTTTTTGCCCGGTACGTTTAAAGCTTATGGTTGTATTATTTAGGGTTGTTCTTTATATCACACCTTAAATGCCCAATCCTGCCTTATCCAAACTTAAATTTATGCGCACAAAAATAAGCGGAAATTTACTTATTATCGCTCTTATTTTATTGCCCTATATCCAAATGGTAATGCCAGAATTACGTCGAACATAACCAACTCCTGCTTTCCTGCATTATCCGCTACTCCTAAAATATTACTAAAATATATAATAAAGTTGCGAAATTAATACGCGGGTCGTGCCTATATTATTTCTGGTATTAACGCCTTATAAAGGTATATGGTAATTATGGCGAGCGCGGGTATGGCAAATTATAATATTTCTCCCAGGGGTTAATATTAATCGGGCTATTTTTTTTTACCGGTCCATTAGGCTAATAACCAAGATTATTTAAAGTAGGCCCACCCCCCGGTGGTTATAACGGATGCCAGGAAATCTTTATATAAGGCCCAGAGTTTTTAAAAGTTTACGGGGATTTTTTTTTATCGGAAAAAAGTTCGCTAACCGTAAATGGCTTTAATACTGGTTATTAATTTGGTCGATATTTTAATCGCTTTATATTTTTTCGCGTTTCCCATATTCCGGTCCATTTAATAATCGTGGATGGTAAAGTGGCCGCCCTTATTTCGAACTTATTAAATCTTTTTTCGTCCAGCCCTAAAATAATAGCCAATGCTTTAATAACCCGGCGGGGATATATCCTTATTACCTTTTCGAGCAATATATATTTATTAAAGCTAATCTTATTTGGGTTATTTTTATTATTATTTATATTAAAATCGATTAACCACCTTTGGTAGCCTTAAATTTTATAGAATTTAATAAGGTAAATTAAAAGATTTTTATTACCGTTTATTTTTGGTTATTAAAGTTTAAAAAATGCCCTTATAATAATCGGATACCGGCGAGGTAGGATAAATCCTTTATCGGGATGGTGTATTTAAACAGGTTTAAATTATATATAAAATTATACTCGACCATTATATAAAATGGCATCGCTCTTATTGGCTAAATTAAATAAGTCTTAACGCGCGTAAGCGTGGACGATATATCGATTAAATAAGAAGGTAGGCTGGATAAAAATACTACCGCCTTGGTAAACGGCGGAGGCTTCCCGGTTATAATAACGCGGAATGGCTATAAAGCTTTTAATAAAATAATACTCCTTATATTAGGGTTAATAATAATAATAATTATAATAATAATAATAAAGGTGCTTTATAATTAATAATAACGACGACGGGATATTCGTACGCTGCGTCCAGCAGGATTGGTAAGCAATAATTTATTTAATTAAAAGCCAGAATATGGAAGGGCCCCATTATTTAAACATTATAACCCCTTTCCACGCCCCACGTTAATAATAATCGCTGTTGGATTTTTTATCTTATGCGTAAAATCGAATGCGATGGCTTAAAGAACCACCGATTTATAAAGTGTGGTGCTGTTTAATAAGGATATTTATATATAAAAGGTTTTAGTTTTATTATACACCAATGGTATATTGGCTATAAAACCACATTAATTATTAATTGGTTCCGTATAACTTTTTGGATGGTAGAAGCCTGCTACTATTAATTAAACTGGTGCCATATAAATCTTTATAGCTCCCCATTATTTTTAAGTGCATTGCTGCACGTTAAAGCCTAAACCGTGCAGATCGTTATATATAAGCGCCTAATATGTGCAAATGATTAACCCCATTTTTAATCCCCCGAAGGTAATTAGAAATGTTAAAATAAATACCCCGCCTTTAAGGGTTATATTATTATCCTGTCGCCCTTAATAATATCCCCGGTACAGCCCGACATTTAAATACGGATACTTTAGGCCCAGAATGGGAAAATGGCGTAATAATAATTAATCGGCCAATACTATATAACGGGCCTAATGGACCGTATTATTATTACCGTAATATATTTAAATCCAGCTTTACCGGATCCCGGGAAATATATTAGCCGAAGCCGCGTATCCCGTATTTCGATAATCGCCAGCCATATTTTTATATACACATATTATATACAGGTTTATATTATTAAGTTTAAATATATATTTATTACGGTGCTTATTATATTTAGGCATTATATTTATAATACCTAAGCTTTTTGGTTTATATCGGTTTTACCAATTCCTTTAAATAAAGCGGGGTAATTTTTATATAAATTAAGGTATTGGGATAAAAAATATAGAATAAAGGATTTCGGATTTAAGCGGTCGGTTTTAATAGCGGTCCGGCCCGTATAATACGGATCGAATTAATAATATAAATATAATTTATTACATATATTAATATATAAATTATAAATAAATATACGGCGAAAAAAGGTAAAAAATATTAATACCAAAGTTTATATCCTAAATACACGCGACATATTCCGAGTAAAATTATATGCACCTTACGCGTTTAATAATACTAAATCTGCTATTTTATATATTAGGCAATTATATTGGTTTATAATAATACCGTTACCCCTTATATATACGCGGCGGACGTACGAGTCGAGATAGGGGAAAAGGCGAGTAAAAACGGTCCCTTAATCTTATTTCCGTAATGGGACCCGTATTATAAATAAATACTCGACGGTGGCGCAGGTATATAATATATAATAAGGTATTAATTATAATAAAACGCGGGTACTTATAAATTTCCGAAACCGAGAAACTGGTATAAAACATATATGGCCGTATTTTTACCTTAAATCCTCCCTATTTATTCTTTACTCCTTTTTATATATTATAATATATAACTGGCGCTCGGCTTATATTAAATTATTAATACAATTCCATATAATCGACCTTAACGCTATAAAGCACCAAACCCCTTTCATTATCCCATTTAAATTAAAACGAAAAAATATCCTAAAAAATAACCTGGCTTTAACCCAAGTCTGCCATCGTTCCCCCAATCGCCCTGGGTCGCGGCATTGTATTAATATTAGCCTAGGCGGATAGCAGGTGCCTTTTTTCTAATTATTATTATTACCCCATTATACCGTATATTATATTTAAAATTATTTAATTATATATCAGCTTTTTCGAGGAGTATTAATAAATTCTTTTTAGGCTTTAAATTGGCGATACGGCGGGAGTTCGGGCTCTAAAGGTCGAGTGGCCCGAAATACTTTACTGGAATATAAATAATTCCGCCGAAGCCCTAAGTATATTACTAACGCGCCAGTAGTATAAAAAACAGGGAATATATAAGCTTTTATAATTATTTTTAAACTTATTTGGCAACTTTTTAATGCCTTTTTGGTTCGAAAACTTATGCAGATTAGACTTATTCTTAGGTATGCTTAAATATTGCTTAAAAATAAATAAAAATAATTAACTAAACCTATTATACCATATTAGCAATACCCTTTAATTATACCTTTAATTTTTAAAGGTAGGCTTGCTCCCGCTTTAATTTTTAAAATTCTTCGCAGCGAGGAGCCGCTTCTTCGTAATAATCTTAATATAGTTTTAAATTAATTGCTGGACATATGCCTCGATTATTTTGGTCTCGGGAGAGATAGTATGGGTTAATTTGTAATTATTAAAATTAGGCTTTTAAAATGCTAAGCTAAGCGCCGACTCCTTACTATACCGTATAGCTTTATTTATAACGGCGGGTGGCCACTTTAAAAGTTTATATATAAACGGGGGGCGTAATACGTACCAGCCCTAAGACGGAAAAGGGTATTAAGGTATTCGAAAAAATATTTAATATAAGCCGCCAATTAATATGATTATTTTCATAAGCCTATAATGCCACTCTACTGGGTGCGCTCTACCATTAAATTAAATATAATTTACCAGGATTAAGAATTAGGACCTTTTTTGGCTTTCGAGGCCCTCGGAAGATCCTTGGATTTATAAAATAAGGGTCCTTTTTGGTCCTTAATTAAGCCCTACCCAAGCGTTTAATCTAATCCTTACCCTATTGGCACCAGATTATGGTTCATTTATTAAAGGGTATTATTAAGCGTTTAACGGGATTATTTTCTTTTTCGATTTTTTATCCCGTTTTTTATTTGGAAAGATTATTATTTGGTGATGGCTATTCCCTAGGCTTGCACACTTTTTTATTTCTTAGTATTCCTGTAATAATGAAATATAATCGATTAAGCGATTTAAATTCGGTGGAAAATTATATACCGTCCGATACGGACTCCGTTATTATTAATTGGAGCTCCAGTATTAACCTAACGGATATCCAAAATTATGGCGATAATAATAATTATAATATAAATATTAAGGATAAGGCGGTGCTTTTCGCGGGTAATAAATACCCCGCGGAATATTATATTAAAGTATTAAAAGAATTAAATAAGTCCGCCTTTGCGGCCCAGAAATACTGCGACGGGATAATCCTACTTCTCGGTTATATTGAGAAGTAATAAAACCAATAAATTACCAGGGTTTCTTAGGCCTGCCCCGAGCTTATAATATTAGGTTTTATAAGTATATTAAAAAAATCCCGTATAATATTATAAAACCATTTTTATCGGATTCCTTTATAATTTTTTTAATTGGTTATTAAACCAGTCGCACGGGAAAAACGGGAGACGGTTACGCGGAATTACGAAAAGGACCTTATTTAAATTATATTAAAAGATTTTTCGTCTTATTTATAAAAGAAAAATGGGTGAAAAGCTGGACGTAATACTAATCGAGCGAATATATAGGGTATATTCCCTAAAATCGCGACGGTATATAATTAACCCGTTTAAATTATTAGGGAATTGGTAAATAAACACGCTTTTAATAATTAAAAGCGAGAAAAAAAATATATAATTATCGAGGATTTTAAGCTTTAGGTATAAACGATATTAAGCACGATGGAAAAGAAGTTCGATCTCGGAAAGCTTCGAATTCTTTATATTTTTTTCCTCCTTTTAATAGCCCCTACCGGCGTATATCCGACTTTTATCCTGCTGCTTTACTTTGGGGATATCCGGATTTCCCTGGCTCGAGACCCCGATAAAGGCCCTTACCGGATTTTAATTAAATTTATTTTTAATTTTATAAAGGGATATTTTAATATTAAAAAGGCGTATATATTCTGCCCTTTTTATAAAATAATATTAATAATATTTAATAATACGTTCCCTTTACCGGAGGTCTTATTCGACCTAAGTTTAATTATTAGCCCGTATATATTTCTGCTTAAGATTCTTTTCGCTAATCGAGCATTTATCGCCAATAGCCTTATATCCCCCGAAAATTTTAGCCAGTTTAATATCCCCCTTTAAAGGTAAAAGCTGCGCCTGCCGCTAAAGGAAAGTTTAAATAAAGTGCCCGTATTTTATAAGATTATTAAAACCCTGGTAAGGTTCGAAATATCGCAAACCAAACGTTTACCGTATTTAATTATAACGCCGTGGGTTTAAAAAATGGGTAAATTTATTGGTTTTAAGGTTCCGATTATTTCGTATAATTTAAGGTATAATGCAGGTAATAAGTTTAATAAAAGCGGTACGTATAATTTTTTCCTATTTAAATTATATTAACCAGGTTTAGAAAACGTGAGTAATGCGCTGCGGAATTTAATAATATAATATACCAATTCGCGGACATTTTTTAAATATTATATTTCGAGGGATATTACGGCGGACACGCTGGCAATTATAAAAGGCGAGAAGCCCCGCCACGTATTAATGCGGGCTGCCTATAATATGGGCCACTTTATTAACCCGCGGCGGCCGAAAAAGCTAATAGCCGAGCAGTCCTTATTTATAAATAATAACCCGTGTATTAAATAATTAATCCAGGATAGGGAAAAGGCTTACCGTCTGGTTAGAAAATCGGATAAAATAAGGCGTAAATATAAAATACTAAACCGTAAGATTGCGAGCGAGAAGAAGCGATTAAGATTGGCCCTTAAAGCCGATATTTATAATAAATGGGATATAAACCAGGCCGTGGCCAATATTAAATGCTAGTTTTTCGGGGAAAGCTTTACTAATGTAAAAATAAAGCCCAGTATAAACCAATTACCTGCCCAGCAACGCTTAATAGAGGTATTATCGGCGACGGCGGTAAGTACGATTAAAAAAAATTATAAACGCCGGGATATTATTATTAATATAATTATTATTTTATGCGGGGTCGAAAAAAGCTGGTCCCTTATAAAAATTAAAACCCCGCAGAATAAGGCGCTAAAAATAATAAGGTTTTCGGTATATAATAAAAAAAGGCCTACCGTTTATTTTTTTTGCCTCGGAAATAATTATTTATTAATTATAAAACGGGGTTATTCCTTTTTTAGGCCTGGTAATTTAATAAAACACTTTTAAAGGAAGCACCTCTCCAATCTTAAAAAGGATAAACCTATTAAGTGCGAACTTTATAATATTTTATTAAACCAAAAGGTGCACTTTAAAAGCCATACTTTTTAGGTCCACGGTACCGTATTATGATGGGCTAAGCCGGCATAGGCCGTTAATAAAATAGGCGTGCTAAGCATTTCGATTAAATATAATAAAATATAAATTTTTTAATCGTTTTAATTTAGGCGATCCGGTTTTATTATAATTATGGGCAAAATTCAAAGTTCGGCTCGTTTATTTTAATATAACTTATGGGTCGCATTTAAAGTAAGGATATTAGTTTAAAAATTATCGCGTGCGGCCCGGATAAGGCTGCAGGTCCATTAATACGCACGGTTTCCTTATTTTTTAATACCCCGTAAATAGCGCCAGCTAGCCTTATACCCGGCGATAAACCGTAATCTTAAATCTTTTATACTAATAAACCTTTATTTTAACCCTCCGGTCAGTCTTTATAAACCATTTCCGATATTATGCCCGATATTGCTCCCTTAACCGGCGCCGACCTTAAACGTAAGCCTACGCAATTATTAAATAAGATTAAAAAGCTGCTTTTTTAAGCCGTTCTCGTAATAATAAAACCTAATTATATTCGCCATAAGCTGTTTCTTTTATTAGTTTAAATCCATAATCGGGATTGTATTATTCCTGCCCAATAAAATTCCCTTAAACTTCGTTGCGCCGTTTTATAATAGATTTCCAGGGCTTTAAATATTGGTTTTTATTCTAATATAAAATGGGTGCCATACCAGCACTGCATTTTTCTCGACCCGGATTATTTGTAATCCAACCATATACGTTTAATAATAATGCTTTATAAAACGCAGTTTTGCCGCGAAATAGGGAGGTGTAGACAAATAATTATATGGCTGTTTGGAAAAAAAGATTTGCTTCGCCGTAATTAAAGGCCTTATTATTATGGATTATTAATAAATTTAATATATACGTACTATTACCTTATTAATTAATACCCAGTGCGCCTAACCATTATATTACCCGGTATTATAATAATTTCCCTTATAATTACCAATATTTCCCTTCAATATTCCTCGCTTTTCGAAGGAACCCTTAAATTTAAATTATTCCAACCTTTATAGTTTAACCGCTTATTTTTAATCCTTATTCGTCGCGTTCGGTCGGTTTTGCCTAATAAAATATTATCCTTATAATCCACGATTACTAAAATAAGGATTATTCTCCAGGACTTTATTCGGTAGATTAAAAAGTTAAGATATGCCGAATAAAATATTGCCAAGAATGCTAATACGTATCCGCCATAAAACAGTTTAATATTATATTACCAGTCGGCTGGAAAGGGATGCGCTCCCGTTATTTACCGGCCTTTATTTTAATAAACCATAATTATTATTATTATCGATTTAATTACGGACGACCAGAATTACCATAAATATCGGGGCGTATTATTAAATATAAGCGCTTTTCGAGAAATCTTAAATGGGAAGGTACGCCTATTCCTTTTTTAACCAAATATACCTATTAACCGCCCTAATTTGTATATAAAACCTATGCGCTATTAATTCTTGGTATGGTATAGCAGTATAAGTACCATAATTACGAGATTTATTATAACCACAATAATCTTTTATACATTGCCTGCGGTAAGTATTCTCTAAACCTTCGCACAATTTAATATTTAACTATAATAAAAGGCCATATATATTATAAACCCTATACTACCATTTGGAGGAAATATAATCTAAGAAAATCCATTCTTTATTTTATTTATCGTTAATAATCCCGTATGGATAAATGGGTTAAAGTAAAGCCGTTAATAATCGGTGCCTTAATAAAGCCAAAGGTTATAAAAAATTCCGATGTTTTTAAAGATAACGGTACGAGTAATATTAAAGAAAGATAATAGATACGCGTTCGCTAATAAGGCCATTATTATATGGCTGCCTTAGTTATGAGACCACGGGAAAGGAAATTTCCTAGCCTTAATTAATAATTAAGCAATAGTTTAAAAATTATCTGGCATTTGTTCGTTTAAACTAAAAGCTATGCATTATAACATATAAGGAATAAAGAATAAAGCAGCCATACACGCTTTATACTAATATATCGATTCGTATTTTAATTTATTTTACCGGGAAAATTCTTTGGCTTTTTCTCCAAAGTTTGGATTATTTTTTACTGGAAGTTTCTAAGCATCCACATAACTTGCGCTGTGGAATTAGGAGCTAGGGATAATAAAACGCCTAATATTATCGTAATGTGTATATTTATAAGGAGGTTACTTCCTGTATTTTATAACTAATTAGTATAATAAGCCTAAAAGATTATTTTTACCGCTATTTACTTATTTTAACCAAAAAAGAGACAATTATTTAAATCTCGGCTACCAAATTTAGCAAAGACTTATAACCGACGGATATTAAAGAACACGTATACGCTTTTCTTTTTAGTCCCTTTATTAATACGTCTGGATAATAAAGATAAAATGGTAAAAAATCTAATAAATATTTATAAAATTATGGTATTATAAAATAACGGAGGAGGAGCTTATTAAATAATTACGGAGTTTATAAAAATGGATATAATTCTTTTAATTAATAAAACGTAGGGCCTAAGCTGGGTAAGCAAACTGGGTAAACAGACCTAAGCCGGGTAAACAAATCTAAGCCGGGTAAGCAAATTAAATAAGCAAATCTAAGCCGGGTGAGTAAAACCTAAGCCGGGTAAGCAGAACCTAAGCGAAAATTAATATAATGGCAGAATAAAACAAAAGCTTTAATTTATTATTCGGCTAATTTTACCGATATTATAAATAATTAAGGCTCGTTTTTTATCCCCTACTTATGGTTTAAGCCTAAAGATTAATTTATTTAGATTATAAATATTAATACCCCATGGTCGTTTAAACGTTTATTATATTTAAAATTATAAACCTTTTATATTAATAAATATTTAAAAACGATGCCTTTTAAAAATAAAATTATCGGTACGGTTTTAAGTATAGCCTTGGTTATTATTATTTTTACGCGGTTTTTATTTAAATAAGTTTTTACTTTAAAATTAAAGAACGATATTATCTTAATACCATCCCATGCGAAAGTTATATTAAATAAAAGATTAAAAAGAATGGCCGTTTACCGCCCAAAGCAGTCGGAGTTTAATATAAGGCGTGGCACTTAGGGCAGTTATTTATTATATTAAAAAAACTACTAAAGGAGTAGGGGACTTTTATATAAACCGGGGAAATTTTTTAATAATAGGCCAGATTTTTATTAAGCGGGTTTGGATTATTTAAGGTTTTTCCTAAGTGCAGAATTTATTAATAATTATATAATTGAATATTGCGTTTAAAAGAATTCGGGAAGTTTTGGGGCCGTTATATGCGACCGGGGGAATTTTCGGGTATTATAACCATATAAAGGCTTATAATACTTGGCGCTCTGGTATTTTTTAGGTAAAAATATAGGATTATTAATAAAATCTAATATGGTATACGTAATATTGTAAATAATATAGGGTTGCCTTATAATTTTCAGCCGCGGTAGGCCTCCGGAATTACAAAATGGGGGAGAACCTGCCGGTAAAGGCACTCTTTTAATTTTAAAAATAATAGTTTAACCGCTTATAAATTCGTAATTAATTTAGTCTAATCCCTGACCGGGGCCGAGATGGTACCCTGCAGTGCTTAAAGTGCCTGCTGGGCATTGTTTTTGGCCATAATTTGTTTTTAAAAGCAGCCGACTATTTTTAGGCTTACTACCCCTATCCCATTTGGGTATTACATAGCAGAAAAGTAAAAATAATTAAATAAGAACTGATTTGGATCGGGGCCCAAATACGTCCTGGCAGATTATTTTAATTACGGCCCTTACCAAAATATTAAGGAATCCTATAATACTCCCTCCTGGCCACCTTTAATTATAGGCAATTACCTTTAATATTTTAAAGGCGATTTGATTTTGCCAGATTTATAATATAATCCTTTTTTAAAAAATCCCCTATTTTTATTACAACTCCGGGACCGCCTAAAAGAGTTCTTAATATTTATAAAACAGCATCGCCTATATTAAAATTATTAAAGTTTAACCCGACGGACCCGGGAGCTATTCGGAAGCTTAAAGACTTTAATGAAAAAATCCAAGGCGGAAATAAATAATTTGGACACCTTAAATATACGTGGAAAATTAATATTACTGGCCTTATTAAAAAATATGTATAAATCGCCGAATAAATTTCCCAATAAAATGGGCAATAATTGTAAAATATTAAGGACCTGTAAAAAATAATAGCGCAAAAATACTATTTAAACTTTTGGGGTAAATTTAAAGCAAAACATTTTTATTATATCCGAAAAGTTAAAGCGGTCGAAAAAAAAAAAACCACCAGTATTAAACAGAAATTAAAGGAAATATTTAATACTATAAAAAATATCACCGACCAACTTAACGCTAAAAAGAAGAAATAAATTAACGATTTTAATAATTTTAATAATTTTAATGATTTTAACGATTTTGATTTTAACAAATCTAATTTTAATAATAATTTTAACGATTTTAAACAGACCGACGCGATTGCTTTTTACCTAACCATAAAGCTTAATATAAAGGATCTACCGTTAATATATAAAGCTTTTAAAAATATTTATATAAGCCAAACCCGAAATATATAGGATTACTTTACCCTCGAGCAGTATTAACGTATACGAATATTATAATACCGAATAAGAAAAAATAAAACCAAAGTATTATAATTATTTATAATCCTATAAACCGGACGTATTAATAAGCCGGGTTCCTAATAAAGGTTATACCTTTAATACTTCGGCTCGGGGATAATACTTCCCTTTCCCGGGTACCCGAATCCACCAGCGTAATAAAAATACGAAAATAAACTTTGAATTTTTATTTAAAGGACGGAAAAAAAAGAAAATATCTCCCTAATTTAACCATATAGGTAACTGTTTTAATTTCCATAAGCGTTCCAGGCCCGTTTCTTATTCCGACGCAGGTGCCTGGGCATAATTCCATTCCAGCTTGGTATATCTCCCGAAATTATTAAGGAAGCTGCTTTTAGGAATATATTTTATAAAGGAGCGCAATATTAATAATGGAATTTTCCATCTTATTAATATCGGCCCTGGTATAGCGAGGTTAAATAAAGGGAGGCGTATTACCTTTAATTATAACGGGCTTTTGCCGGATTTAATACTAATGCGTTAATTAAGCGATATTAATCTCCGGCTGGCGTGGATTAAATAATCTTAATACTAAATGGCCTAAGGTATTATAAAATATTTCGGGACCGAAAAAACGGGAATAAATATAAGAATAAACTTTAATAATTACCCATTTATTCTTTTACGTAAAGCGCGCTTATCGAAATGGATTAAACATTATTTTTAATTTACAAAGGTAAATTCAGGGCGGAAATTCTTGTAATTTAATATAAAATTTTAATAAAAATAAGGAATAAAAATGGCTTTTCCAATTATGGGACCTTTAAATTTAGCTTTAAATTTTATTACCCGCTTAGGTAATATAGCTTATTACAAATGTATGCGCGGTCTTAAAAGTTGAAAAAAGTTTTAAGTAAATTTAGGGCGTTTAACATAAAAAAAGGTATTTTAATATGATGCCATTTGTGGCCCTTTTAGTTCGCATTTAGGAGTATACCTGCACGCGGTAAGGGCTTAAAAGTGTGCTCTTGGCTATATAATTCGATTTATCCAGCGTCCGTTATAATTACTGGATATAAATACACTATATGGTACGGGGGTCGAGGGAACTAATATATATTTAACTTTTAACCTGCGCAAATTAATTTAATATATAACTTAAACAATAGTATAATTTTAAAAAATTTCGGCAATCTTATTAAGGATAAGCATATAACCTTAACCGATTACCCAAAGTATGGCATAACCGGATGCGCCTTTCCCATTAATATCCCAACTATTTAAAACCAGCTCGCGAAGGCTTTAACCTATTTTTTTAATATTAAAACCCAAAACGATATTAATAAAGAATCCGCTAATGTCGGCATGGTTCGTGAATATAATAATAATATATTTAATTATATTCGATATATTAAGATTTAATTATAATGCAAATTTAATTTAAGTTATTTATTAATTTCCCGTATAGAAACGCCTTAAACCAGATCCATATTATATAAATAAATAAGTCGAACTTATTTCAAGTATGCGTTTAATCCTTATTAATTGGATTTTTTAAGTTCGCATCCGATTAAACCTTTGGCCGGAAACTTTTCATCGGGCCGTAAATCTTATCGACCGCTTTTTAAGTAAAAAGATTATTATATTAGGAAAATTTCAGCTTATAGGCGCTATCTCTTTCCTTATTGCCTTTAAATATGGAGATAATAAAATCCCCTCGGTCCGAGATTTATTATATATAATGGATAAGGGATATTAGGTTAAAAAAGTTCTTAATGGTAAGAAGTATATGGTGGTATTACTTAATTAAAAATTTGGCTTTCCCAGCCCTTTTAATTTTTTACAATATATTAATAAGGCAGATTCTTATAATAAAAAAATACGTATTATATTTAAATACTTTATTAATATAATAATGGTGGATAAGCAGTTTATTGCCTGCCGACCAAGCCATATAATAGCGGGCTCCCATTACCTTGCTTGTTTTTTTTTAAATACTGGACCTTGGGTAAGCTTTCCTTTAATATATTTTAAGTATTAAAAATTAATATAAATTTAAACTTTAACTTATACTTATTACTTTAGATATATATATAATATATTAATAATTATTATATTAAAAATAATGGCGTGTTTTAAAAAATTATAAAGGTATTACCCAAAAGTATTCCACGAATATAACCGAAGAAAATTCAGGCCTATTAAAATTATCGAAAAAAGAATTATTAATTTCCGGCTACCAGGGAAGATTTAATTAGGTAATTTAATTTAAATAAAGGGTATATAATAAAAGGGCCGCCAGGATTTTATTAATTTGGTCGTCTTAATACATATATACGTAGTTATATAATAAAAAGTATGGTAATAAAATTGGCTTTTGGTTTTATACCGAACTTAAAATATTACGCCCGAAAAATTTAATTATTAATACCTATAAAGGTTTAATACGGTGGAAGTTGAAATTATTAGAATTAATGGTAAAATTAAAATTTAAAAAATCGCTGAAGATTTACTTTATTTATCCATCTCGAAATTATATAAAATAAATGCCGTAATTTTTAAATAATAAAGAATTATAATTATTTTCTTCCGCGTATAAGTACCGCCGTATCCGGAGGTTTTTTACTTTAAAAATGGCGGCTCTTTTCCTGCCTTAGGCACCAACCCCGCACCGCAGCTATAGGCGATCACTGCCGCAAAACCCTAATCGGTACGTACCTTTTTTACCGGTTATATAATCTTAATATCTTACAAACCGTCCTGGCTAACGTTTCTGCCTAATTTCCTTCAGTTTAATCATTTTGCCTACGCCCGAAGACCTTATATAATATAATAATTTTTTATTATATTAATCATAATTTTTATATATACCTTATATATTATATATTTAATTCTGCCTTTTTTTTTTAATATTTTCCTCCCCTACTATTCTCTCGCCGTCTTACCTTTATATATTAACTATTATATAAGACTTAATTATTCCCGTTGGTCCCTTTTTCCCTGGCGTTTATCTTGCCTATAATTTATATATTATTTTATCGAACCATCTTTATTATATATAGCGGAATTATATTTTCCGAGCCATTATTTTCCGTTAGGGTGGCTGGATATGCCTAAAAAAAGGCGCTTTTTATAATAAAGTGGGTTAACCAGACCGGCGTGTTTGGACCAATTACCGTATAATTTCCCCTCTTATTAGCTGGAAGCTTTTCGCGATTAATCTTTTACCGGCCAATTATAAAAACGCCTTAAATATTTGGCGTATTAAATTAATACGATAACGGCTTAATGCCGGTTTAATAAAAGGTAAAGCGAGTGGATAACCGTATAATTGCCTAATTGTTTTAAAATGTAAATAAGGAGGATGCCGGAGGAAGGGGTTATTAATAGTCGCTATATAATAATAAATAGGAGATTTGGTTTTTATTGAAATAACCCCGGCAGGAGCGGCATTATACTTTATGGCTGGGTTGGTAATATTGCAGGCGGCAGGATTTGGAAGGTGTTTTAATTATCTACACCCTTTAATAATACATTCCGAGCGACCGCCGTTATTGGTTTAAATATTTGGATATGCCTACCTCGGAGCAGGCCTTTCCTTATTATTAACTCGGTGGATACCAGAAACGCGAAATATTATATAAGCCCAGTATTCCTTTCCTTAAAAGGGCCAGCTAAAACTTTATAAACTTGGTCTCCTTACCCCGATTAATTATAGAAATGCCCAATATAATAGGGTAATATAATAATAAATATCGAAATTAAATATAAGGTGGAATAAATGGTACGGCCGTATAATTAACTGGTTTTTTTATATTATAAGGGACGGGAAGGTATATGGAAAAAAATATAATTAAAAACCAGTATTACGCCTTCGGGTTAATAATATAAAAGGCGGCAAAACTTGGCGGGCCCTTTATATACTAACAAATATAACTATCCTTATTCCCGTAATAAGCCAAACCGCAAGGATCTTTTTTATATCCTTAAATAATACAATTTACCAGCCATCGCTTATAACGGGACCCAATTAACTAAAAAACCAAAAGTATTATAACGGGCTTTAAAAAAATAATTAGATAAGTATAGTATTTTCGGAAAAGGGGAAAATAAGGGAAAAGAGTAGGGGGCAACGAGGGAGGGCTTTCGCTATATTAAAATAAAAATACAAAATAAATTTTCGGCCAAAATCCTTATTACGGGAACCGGCGGCGAATAAAATAATAAACCTTTACGCTGGTTATTCTTTCCCGTTTTAAAAGCATGGGAAATTTTAATAAAAGATATATAAGATCGCTTAATTAGGCTGCCGTAAAAATAGCAATGCGGTATCGATTTTTTTAAAAACCTGCCTTTTTAGGAAACTAAAGTATAGGCCCGTTTCGGGAAAGGATAATAAAATTAAACATTTTTAAATCGAATACCGTGAATAATATATAAGTACCTTTAAAATAATATGGTTTCGCCATTTAATTTGGGTATAAGAACCTGCGCTCCCTTACGCCATTTGTGCCCTTTTAGGCAAATTACATTAAATAATTTATTATACTTCTAACTTATTATTTCTGCTTATTCTTTTTGTCCAGCATAAAACTTCAATTTTTAACCTATAATCCTACCACCCATAAGTTTATTAGTCCTTTAAAAGGCAGGATTTTTAAATCTAAGAAACCTCCCATAACAAAGGAGCAGGAAAGCAGACAAAGCGCCAACGCCGGATTTAGCAGGACGGATCAGCCATGGCAAACCTGCTTATTAAAAAATTCTGGGAGTTTTATAAGTTGTATTATTATTAGTAAGTTTCCAGGAGAGTTAATGAACGAGGGATTATTTCTTTTCCTATTACCGTTATATCCCCCCCCCTTAAGGTATACGTCGATTAATACGCCAGGCTTGGTAATTCTTTAAATATTTAAAATTTCCGCTAATATTATATAGGCAGGCATGGAACCGATACCGAACGCGGAAAAATGAATTCCCTATAATATAATAATACGGATAAGGCTTATAAATAGGAGACCAGTTCTCTTCCTATTAGCTCTTTTTCCGCTCCCCCGTCGAATAATTTATTTAGCTTTTCAGGCAATATTACCTTTAATAATATAACCAATTTGGGAAATTTCGATGCCTATAAAGCTTATTACGTTAGCCCATTTTTGGGGGATAATTAAAGGTATAAGCCCACCGAAATAAATTGGGAAACCAGCTCGAGCTTAATTCCTTAACGAATTTATATTTCTAACCGTTTTATAAGGTTTAAAAGTTCTATTATTTAAAACCGATTATTAATAATGGACAAAATTATCGATTAGCCTAATAATTTATTAATTATTTGTAAAGAAATCGGCAGCGGTATTATATTAATAAATTCGAGCAGTAATAATAATTATTCTAACCCATTAATTGGCCATTATAGTATAACGATTAACGGTAATAATAATATGCCTTATAAACGGAAGGTGGGTTATATTGGCCAGTCTTTTAATTTTAACTTTGCAAATATTGCGGACGCGAAAAAGTATATTGGCACGAATATTAGGCAGCCCGCTCCTTTTTAAATTAGCCTTACCCTGGATTATAACCCCAGACTTTTTACTAACCCGTCGAATAACCTATTAAGCCATTCCGAAAAAACTGCCTATAATACTATATCGATTTATTTCGAAATTGGCGATTCCCAGGCCTCCGATATTTCTCCTTTTACCAATACTGCCTTTTAGTATTTTATGGCCTGCCAGGCCGCCAGATTATATGGATATATTAATAATAATTATAAACCAAAAGTCCTAAACTTTAATATTTATTTTAAATCGCTAATAAAAGGCATCGAAGGATTTACCGGTAAAGATGATAATATATTATTAGGTAAATAGGAGACCACCGATATTATTAAAAAAGAAAATATGGATGATAAAATATATTACCTGTTTATTTAGGCGCCCAGCTTTATACTTAAAAATTATGCGAAAACTGCCCCGGATTTAATTAATAAGTGGAATAAAAAAAAGGAAAGGTTTTTAATGGGGCAAGGAATAAACGGGAGTATATCCAGGGTTAAAAAACGAGTTACCGAAAAAACGGGAGTAAGGAAATATTAACCATATAAGCGGTAGATTATTACGGACGGTATACTTTAATTATATATACGGGTTATTAAAATACTTGGGGTAATTATATTTATTTATTTTTTTATAATTTAGGTTAAATATTTTTTTATTTATAACCCTGGAGCCCGTATTAATTAATAATGCGTCTTACTTGTCCATTATTACTAAAGCCTCGCCGCACCAGCGCCTGGAGATTTTCCATTTTGCGTAGCGTATTATTACCCTTCAAGTATAATATAATAATAGGTATATTTATATCGGTTAACGCGTATATAAAAATAACGGTATTTATGCAACGCCTTTTTACCAAGGTAAATTTTAAACCTTATTTTTATAAGTATTTGCGGAGTTTTATATAAAGGCTAAGCGTCCCATAATTGGTTGGTAAAAACCCGCAAAGCCGAGATATATATTATTAGCTGGGCCTTCTTAAAGGTAACGTCCTGGATTAATGGTTTAATATAACTGTTTAGGTTTAGCATTTACGGCCAGTAATTTTAATTATTTATGGCCCAAATCTCCTAATTAATAATCAGTTTCCCCTTTTAATATAATATATTAAAGCTACTGCCGATTTATTTGCCCGATAATATAAGCATTTTTTAATAAGCGGTCTCGCCCGAAACGGCGGCACTCGAAATATATAACCTACAATGGGTATAAGAATTAAACGAGATTAAATCGCGATACTCCGAGAGAGAAAACACCAAGCTATTTATATTCGAAAACGAATAGAACACTCCCGCGCCTAGGCCAGCATTAATGCAAAGCAGCGACGCATAATCTCCAGTCTCGTTAATAATAGCCGTATTATTATTAACGCGACGCACCAGGGTTTAATTCCTATAATCCTTATTATTTTAAATATTTTCCTTTATTAACCTACTTTTAATAGGGTTAATTTAACGTGGAAATAAAGTCCGGCCCTTAATAAGGACTGCGACAGGGATTGCGAAAACGTATTTTAATAAAAAAGGCCTTCGAAATCGACCAAAATCCTGCGATCCCCATATTAAAAAAATATAAAATTAAGAAAACGGTCGATTTTAATAATATTTATAGAAATGGGAAGGCCGCGAAAAGAGCCGAGAGATCGGAAAGGGTCCGGGGTTTTTTTCGCATATGCCGCACGCGGCCGGCGGGACGGGGACCAGTTAAATATAATCGGAATTCCAAATAATAATATATTATTAATTATTAAAAAAGGCCGGTAATAATTTAAGGTTTCCGATGGTATTATTAACCCTATTATAAGTAAGGTATATTATATATATTAATACCCTTTGGATATTTAATATATAACCGTTATACCCGAAAAAATATCCGAATTTCGCTAAATATTATAAAGCCATTTAATTATATTATTAATTATATGGTAGGTATATAAAAAATAATCCGTTACCATACGTAAAAAGGGATCTTCCCATTACGGGATAATAAATATGGCATTTGGCACGTTTTATATTTAGTAACCGTTTACGGATACGCCGTACCATTTCCCTTTAAAAATATAAATAAATTATAAACAAAGCCGGGATTATATTGCGTCGACCGTTAAAAGCGCAGGTATCGCTTCTTATTTTTTTATATTAATGGGAACTTCTACAGGCTCGATAATCTTTTCGATTTCCGCACCTCCGTCGACGAATAAAAAATTACGGCGCAATTGTATATTATTTGGTACGAAGGTCGAAATCGCAAAGCCAAAATTATATAAGTGGCCGCGGGGTTTTACAAACCCCGAGGTATATAGCCAACCGACGAATTGCAGTTTAATATAATAACCCACGGCTTCCGTTATAAGCTGGATATTAATAAGAAAAGCCGTGGACTTAAAGACAAAGGTCGACTCCTAAACGGCCAGTTTCCTATGCCTATAATTTTAATAATACCGATAACCTGTGGCGGATAATAAAAAAGCAGAAAATAACATAGTATTAATAAAAAACCAAAGCGTTCAGACAGAATTCGTAAGCGTATTTCTGCGTATTTCTTTTTAATTCCTTTATTATAATTAGTGATGGGCATCGTTAGGTTAAGGTAATAAAGCAGAAGTAAAGCGGGCGATATAAAAAGGTTATATATAAAATGCGTTTATTACTGTTTGGGATACCGTTTTTGGCAGCCTGGACCCGCCATTTTTAATACCTTAAAATACCCTCGATAAGTATATTTTTAATGGGGCATATATATTTTTCGAAGTTTATTATACGCGTATAGTACGTTTAATACGCATATTATAACCTGCGGTATAATTTTAAGCGCTGCCTATATTAAAAAGGGAGGCCACGATCCGGGGAGTTAAAAAGCCAAAGGCCAAAGGATAGGATATAAGAATAAAAAAAATATTTAAATTGGCCCTACCGTTATATTTTTTGTATAATAAGTATATCCGCCAAGACCAGTTTCGAAACGTGTTATTTGTAGTTCTCGTAAGAGCGTGCTGCCATTATAATAAATAATGCCGATTTATTTAATAATTATAACCCTATAATGGGAATAAAATCCTAAAGTTTCGTTTTTTTATTTTGGGTACTCCTATAGGGCTTTTAAAACCCACCCGGCTTATAGTTCGGTTAATAATGCGCAATAGATTAGTAAATTATACTGTATTATTTAATCTCGGATTTATGAATTAATAGGGATTATAAACCTTGCTTAAATTGGTCGGATCCAAGTATAATTTACGGAGCTGGAAATACCAAAAGCCCCGTTATTTACCTCCGAAGAATTTTAATTTTTTTAGGATCGAGGGAATAATTAACGTTTATTTCCGCCGAACCGCGCCAATAATATAAAGGTAAATATTATTAATAATTAATAACGATGGATTATTTTTTACGAAATATTATCGGACGCACCAGCCTGGAAGCCCTTTATAAAAACCCTAAATTAAAATAATAAGGGTTTTGCCGAAATATTTGCCCGGTATTTAATATAAAGGGAAAAATCCAGAATTAATAGTTTAAATATAATCCGCCTATATTTAAGGTAATTATCGGCGGTATTTCGGAAATATACCGGTACAAAATTTAATAAGCGGTTTTAAGATTATTTTATATTAATTATTAAGCTTAAAATTATACGTAAATTTAGGCTACGGGTGGAACCAAAATATAAGAATATTCTTAATTCCGCAGGGTTTATTTATTTTATATATTTCCGTTGGGTTTGAGATAAAATGGCCTTTAAAATTAGGCTCGACCGGCTTAATAATACGCTTATCCGTATTTTGCTTATATGGACGGGTTACCAAAGGTATAAATGAATATATACCTAACCTAAAAATATAAAAATAAAAATTAAGGAATATAATAAGGAATCCGACACTTATATTAATATTAATAATAATTCGGACCAATATATCCAGCCATACCGTAAGGAATATTAGGTTTACGGCGGATTGGATAAAAGGACGGATTTATTATATAAAATCCTTTATTAGGAAAATATAAATCTTTGGATTTTATATAACCTAATAGGCGATGGCGGCCGAGACCGTCTCGCAATATAGGTTTTTCTGCGTTTCCATAAAGGCCATAATAAGGAGATGGTGCCTACCTGGTTCCCCTTCGTCGAAAAAAAGCTCCCTGTTCTTTACCCGCTTTTTTACCTTTTCGCCAAGGCTTTAGCGGAGGGGGTTATTAATAAACCCGGTTACGGTACTCGGGCCGAGCCTTTTTTTAATACCGAGATTAATATACCCGTTATACATATACCTTTTAAGGTTTTAAATTTTTTCGGAAATATATTAAAGGGAATACTTTCGATAGGAAAACTGGAAACCCTATTAATAATAAGTACCAAAATAAATGGTAAAAAAATTTAATAATTAATTAAAATAGGAGCGAAACCCTAAGCATTAACTATTAAAAATAGCCCAAAATTCCCGCCGGTTTATTCTCCATAATAAATAGGCCATCGAAAATGCGCCGCTTTAAGTATATATATTAGCACTTTTATTTAGTCCAATAAATTATTTGGTGCGGAAAAATTTTAAAAAGGAAAAGCCAAAATGGGTAAACCTAAAGCCGATAATAAAAAATAATTGGAATCCTTACCTATAAATATTAAAGGGCCACGGAAATTCGGTTATATTTATGGCGTTTTCGCATAATAATAAATATATTATATTAGGATTAAACGACCGAACCGTTTATATATAAAATATAAAAACGGGAAAGTGCCGTAAATATTAAAAGGCCACGGCCATTAGGTCTTATCCGTGGTATTTTCGCATAATAATAAATATATTATATTAGGATTAGGCGATTAAACCGTCCGTATATAGAATACGAAAACGGGAAAGTGCACGTAAATACTAAAGGGCCACGGCCATTAGGTTTTATCCGTGGTATTTTTATATAATAATAAATATATTATATCGGGGTTAGGCAACCAAACCGTCCGCATATAGAATACGAAAACGGAAAAGTGTATATAAAAGCTCGAAATTAATATTATAATTAAAATATTATTATTTAATATATTCGGTTTTTACCTAAATATAAAAATCGGTCGTATTAAGCTTAATATTATTATTTAAAGTATACCCGGGCGTTTTCTTTCCCGAGTAAACAAATAAGCTAATTATTAAGCCAAAGCCTAGGAAAAATACTATGGTTACGGTATAAGCGTAAATAGGTTATAGGGTATATGGAGCGAATATAATTTTTTATGGCTTCCGTTTATTTATTATTTTTATGCATCCGCCGTATCGATTTTAATATTATCGACGGCTATAACCATTGCCCTTGGTTGCACCTTAGGAAGGGTTTTAATAATTGGATTTTCTAGCCCACCCTTATTACCCTAATCGCGGTATAGGTATTTATTTTTGGTTTTTTTTCTTTTTATTACTTTATTAAATAAAGGTCGTAGGAGGAATTATAAATTTATACTTTTTCTACGCATATCCTAATTATATACTTTAGGTGCGAATATATTGGTTTTATAATATTCGGGGAAATCTTTATTAATTACCAGTTTTTAAGGTTATGTGCATTTAATTATCTTGCCGTGGCGGCTATTAACAAATATCTTATTTATAATGTCCCAATAATTTATAAATTTTATTTAAAATGGAAAATATTGCGAGTATTATCCTAAAGGAGGAGCTAATGGGTGCAATATATCTCGAGTATAACGGCAATAATTTCTAATTATATACCTAAGCCTAATTAAGCCTGGGAAAGGTGGATTAATAATAAAGGAAGTAAAGGCAAACCACCGTGGGAAAGATAAACCATAATAATTATAAGGCAAAAGTAATTACCATAATATAATAATTATTAAAATATAAAGAAAATATATTTAATATTAAGCTAATAACGATTGGGTATTAATTATACCCGGTCTTTTAGGAATAATATTAATATATTACCGATTATATTATTACCTGGAGTTTTTACGCTTTAATCCCCCCGTTTAATTAAACTGCAGCGAACCCGTACCGCCGCCTTAATTCGGCCCAATTTATAAGCGATTTAAGGCCACGGTTTTTTCTTATCCATATATACCCGCAGGCGCTTTTTTTCTAACCCAATCCATCGTGCATTTCCCCCGGAAAACCGACCGTTTTTTTTAAAAATATAGCCCGTACTTTTTAGGCCAATCTTATTATTATTAAAATCGCATTTGGTATTATTCGAGCTGGAGTTATTATTTTATATTTTATTAAAACCTAACTGCCCGTTTTTAATATTAATAATAAGGCTATTATATTTAGGCCTTAAATTTACTTCGCCATTTATTCTGCTTACCCGTATATTAACTTTGGTCCATAACGGTAGTATATAATCTCGGATACCTTTAAAATATAGGCGTATTATAAGTACTACTTTTTCCTTTGGCTTTCCCCGCATTTCGCTTTCCAAATATATTACCGTTTTTAGGCCCGGCAGCGGCTCGTCGTATTTTTTATAAAAGTATTACGAAGGCGTATCGAGATAAATATAGTTTATTAAGGCCTTATAAGAATTCGTATAATATACAGGGCGCGAGAAGGAAATAGACGCATAAAAAAGGGTATTGGCAACATATAATTGGCTTATTTAAATGGAAACTGCGGACGGGTTTATTAATATCGTAAAAGTAGAAGTTACTGGAATTTTTATAAGGTATTATAATAATTCTAATTATTTATAATTTAGCCAATAGCCACCCGTATATTTCCCGTATTATATCCGGAGGCTTTAAATTTTATAATATTTACAGGCCAGAAAATATAACGGTCCTTAGAGAATTATAGCCTAATACTTCCTGATTTTATTCCTATAACGGCAGCTTTAGCGGGGGTGGTAGGAAAAGGGTTTATCGGGCTACCATTATTTGCGGAACGCGCTTGGCCGCGTTATGGTCCCTATTAAGGCCAGGAAATGCTGGACTGATTAAAAGGATAATGGGACATTCCGGAGTTAAATATTGCGAGGAGCTTTAAGTTAGGTGGCGAGTATTTTAGCCTTTTTAGTATGGGGCATTATTATATTTTCCATTACCGCTTAATAGTTGGCGCGGCCGGCGGAGGGGAGGATTGGAAATTATAACGGTTAAGTCTTAGCAAATCGGCCAAAGCTTTAATTACCTTCTTTGGGTATATTTTTATGGCCTCCTTTATAAAAAGGCTGGATTCGGGGATTGGCGCATTTAATATTACTATTATTATCGGTATCCGTATAGGTATTATTATCCACCGGCCATTTATAATAATTTTCTACCTTATAAAACTTTACCAAATATATAAGTAATTTTAATTTCTTATTCGAGGAAGGATTTCCGAATTCGAAGAATTTTTATATATTACGGGGGAATTTTTCGGGTAAGGCATACCTAGCTCCGGGATAAAATAAGGGTAATAATTAAATTAAGGATTTGGGATTTTATAATTTAAAATTATATATTAAAGTACGAATTTATTCGATTATAACCTAAAACTCGGCTCGGAGCTTATTAATTCGATTATACACCATCCCGAACTTACGGTGGAGAAGATTATTTTATTTCCATTAAATATTATAGAAATCGTTATCCGGTTTCCGTAAAATATTATAAAAAAGACCAACCTGCTCCCGTAAAGTATTATAAAATTCTCCGTAAATAAGGAAATTATCTCGGCCTATATATAATATTAAATAATACTGGGACTGATTAATAAAAGCGAAATACTAAATATAATAAATGCAATGGTATAATAATATGGCGATGTAAGAATTTAAAAATGTAAGAATATAAATATATATAATATTGCGGAAATCGAGCGTTATAGCCTTACATTAGGGTCCGCCGGACCTAATATTAGGCCAATAAGGATAACTGTGTATTGTAAAATTACCCCACCATAAGCGAAAATACTAGTGGATACTTTAACCAATTAAAAGATTTATAGGCTCGGTATGGAAATTTATATTACCGATAGCGATTTCCGTATATGTACGGGAATAATATCCCTGTTTTCTTATTTTTTTCGGTCCAATGCCTCGTCTTTAATTATATTATCATTATAAAATCACTTCCTTATCTCCTTTCCATGGTATCGCAAAATTACAAACCGCTTTTTTCTAATTTATATAATACCAGTCTGCGGTAAGGACCAGTTCTTAACCTTTTACAAATAATACTAAGATATATTAAAAATTGCCAGCAATAAAAATATGCGACTGGGTTAAAACCTTATACAGTATATATAACCGGATTATAAGGGATAATTACACGAACCTATATTTAAACCAGCAGTACAAGATTTACCAAGCGGGCTTTAATATTAATATTAATCGCAAAGCCTGCGTAATTTATAATATTCCCACGCCGAAATCCCAATAAAATTTGGTATATTATCCCATTAAAACGGGTTCGCCAATAAAACGGGAGGGAATTTTATATAAATTGGCTTTACGGGATTAATATAAAGTTAATAGGATAAATAATAAATACGTATAATTTATATAACTATATATAACGCGGAAAGAATAGCCTATTACCAGCGCTATTAAGCATTTAATTAAGCAGGAGGTTTTATAAAAGTCCGCAGGTTATAATAGGTAGGCGCCTTACCATTAGCGTAATTAATAATAAACGGCGGTTTTCTGTCCCAACCCATAAAGTTATAAAAAGTTCGAAATTCTTTATTAATTTTAATTTCCGTCTGCGTATTTGCCGGCTTAACGATCTCCTTTATACGAAGGAAAACACAAATAATAGGGAGGTCGTTCTGGCCTAAAATATGGGCGATATTATAATCGTAGGTATTATAAAAAATGTCGAAAATAATATATATTCTTAGGTCCCATTTATTTATTATAATTAATCGGCAGTCCTCCTTAAGGGTATTAGGACGAATATGGCCCTTATCTTTTAAAAACTAAAGCATAATAACCATTACCTTTTCGCCGGCGGCCCATACCGCGGACCAGTGGGGATTATTACATAAAATATTAATAAAAACTCGCTTCGAATTGTTTTCGGTTATTGCCATAATAAGAAAGCGGGGTCGCAGGGAAATAAACGCACGGCGTATTTATTAAAAAGGAAAATTAAAAATTTTAGGCTAGGAGAATTGGCGAAAAGGCTTATTAAATTTCTTAGGGTTTCCCGGCCTGGCTAAAAAATGCTTTATTGGTAAATATTATTAAGGCGAGGCCGTTAAGAATAACCCGCCTCCCTTTAACGGCCAGCTATATAACCAGCACCTATAAGCGCGGTGCGCTTTTAAACGAGACCCATAATTTGGGCTTTCCTTATACTAAGTTCCTGGCCGCCGTATTGGCCCCGCGCATATATTAAAGCGCAATTAAACAAATAATAATAATCCGTTGGTATAAATATAAATAATAGCTTATTAATTAAAACCCCTGCAATATATATAAGCAATTATAAACCGAAACCAATAATTTAAATTTCCTTTAATATTCGGTACCTCGATATCTTTACCCAATATACATATAATAATAATGGTTATTAAAAAAAACGCGGCAATAGCGCGTTAAGGTGGAAGTTCCATTAGGTTGGTTTTGGTATAATTATAAAAAAATAAAATAATTGTTAATAAATTATATATATAATTCATATTACTTATAAATACCATTAAATTTACCAAATATTCCCCATTATTTTTTATCCGTTTTAGCTTTTTTCGTCTTAGTTTTCGTTTCTTTTCCCAAGCACCTTACCATTAAGTATTATATATTCGTTGCCATATCCGAAGCCCCTTAAAATTAATAATTTTAATAAATTTAATCTAACCATTTAACCAAGCTATATATTATTAACCAAAGCCTTAATAGATCGATCCTATAATTTAACCAATAATCTCGGCAAACTATCGAGGCCCTCGAATTAATTTTTATATCTTTTCGCGTTCAGGCTAAGGCAAATATAAATAATATTTTTAATTACCGCAGCCAAGAGTTACCCTAGGACGCAGACCATATTAAAGCCATATTTGTATTTAATTACGCCAAAAATAATAAAAAATTAAATACCCTGGGTATTTTTAAATGGGTTTTTCGGCGGCTTTTTTTATATAGGTATAAGCTTTTTAAACAGAACCGTATTAAAAAGGTCGAGAAATATAATCGAATATATTAATTATACGTAAATTACCTTTATTAATAACGGAATAAAAAATTAATTATAATAATTTAGGTATATATTCCTAAATAATTATATATATTTTAAATTAAAAACCGTATAAAATATACCTCTCGAGCCAAAATATTAAAGCGCCGTTTTTAAGCTTTTTTAAAATGCACCTTTTTACGGCCTCCAACCTTAAACCTATATCCATCCACTTATATCCAGGCCGTCCCTTCCGCACTAAAAGCAGCCAATCCAGGTTATTTTTTAGGCGTATACCTTACCACCCTAATAACCAGTATTTTAAAAGACCTTCCCATAAGCCTTTTCCCAATTGATCGCTCCGCGATTAATACTTTAAGCTTAAACGCATATATACCGGTACTTTTATTATTAAGGGTTTATCCGACCGTATAATTATTAAATAACCAATCACGAATTTCTTTTTAAGGTAATTTAATAAATAACCATATAGGTATATTAATAATAAACCATCCCTTATAATACCCGTACACCTCCGCAAATCCCCCCTACCTAAATAATAATCCAGGCATTTCCCTATTAATTTCCTTTTTAAACCCGTAAGCCTTTAAATTTATTTCCCTTTTACCGCGAATTAATTCCCAACCAATTTTAATAACCCAGCTTTATTTTATAAATTGCCCAGGTTATGCCCACCAGTTTTAATAATACTTTATCCCCGGCTTTATCTTTTAAATCGCAGCCACCCTTTTCTAAATAATAGGCGTCCCAGGAGGTCAAATCTCCTTATTTAAATTTATCGCCTCCAATTACTCCGGACCATAATTATCGGCCGGTCCGTTAAAGCGAAATGCTTATTAATCGTTTTTAAGGCCCGATAAGCGATTCAAGTATTTCGCCATCCCCAGACCATTTTAGGCTTTTAAAGGTACCTTTTATTACTTTAACGCCTAATGGCTTTATTATTAAGGCTAACCTTAATTTATTAAACCAACCACCAGCCGCCGGGTATCCTATTAAGGCTCGAAAGCCTAAAAGGCGCGATTTAAGCGGCGAATTTATATTACCAGGGGAGATTTATAATATAAGGTGGGGTTTAAAAAAGCACCCAGCGATAATTTACGATTAAAGCGATTAAAAATATATAGGATAGCCGGGTAAAACCTTTAGGAATATTTGGCCAGCGTTATTTAAAAAAGTCCCGGCTTATTATAATACCGATATAAATAAAGGTATAATTCGTGGATAGGCTTCCAGGTATTAAAACGGCGGCGAGCTAGCTTATTGGTAATAATACCCTGTCCTTTTTTTTAATAAGCAATAATAAGTAATATGGGTAAAAAGATTTTATATTTTCCCCTTTCCTTTATACGATCCTATCGAAAAAACGCTTAAAAATATAGAAAACCAGGCTCGCAAATTATATGCTTATATACGGGGCTATAATAATTTCGAAAGATGGAGAGAAAATTAATAATAATAATAATTATATAACATCGATTAGGACTTTAATTATTATATTATAAGCACCGTGTTTTTTTTTTTTTTTTTTTTTCTTTTTTTTTTTATCCTTTAAATATACAAGTTCTCTGCCTTATTCTGTCTCCAGCGCTCCATATTCCCCAATTAAGGCGCCGGCGCCGGCGTAATTCGGGTACTTAAGGTTTAAATGCTCGTGTATATAAACTGGAGCTTTTTTTCGAGCTTATTAATATCGATAGTATTACCACTTAATTTAACCGCAATTCTAATATTAACCCTATTAATATCCGCCTTCGTGGGTAAAGTCCATTTAAGTTTCCCAAACCCGCCAACCAAAGGCAATTTTTAACCCGCCAAAATCCTATAAATCTTTAAACATTTCCGTATAATAATAAAATTAATAAAGGTAATTAAAATTATAAATATATAAAATATAATTTTTATAAGTATATGGTAAGAATAAATTATTATAATATTATTCGGCAGGCTTTTTATAATACCTTGGTTAAGGTCCACGGTAATAATAATAAACCAATTCTCGGGATTTAAACCAATAGCCTTACGTTTATTTTTATAACGGGTTTTAATCGCGTCTCCGTCCTCGGGTAATCCGAATTGCAAAACTTTAATATACGCCTTATATTTGCCGAATTTTTAAAAGGCCAAAGAATAATCTTATTTCTTTAAAATATAGCCACGGTAATGTTTTTTATTAAAGCGTCCCTCGAGAATAATAAATAAATAACCAGAACTTATTATTTTAATAACCCAAGCATTTTTCTTTATAAGCGGCTTATCGGTATTTGGATTTATAATCCTAATACGCCTACCGAACTCAATACCAGGCCTATTAATTCGTACGCATTTAAAAAATTCCCTGGTATTTACGCAATGGTCCTTAAGTACTGCCGAAAATACCGTCCCCGATTAAATATGGCGCCTTTTTTTTTTTTTTTTTAATATATTTATTATTATTATCACTTAAATTAAAATATACTTCTCTACCACCACCACCTTTTTCTCCTCCTTCTTCTCTTTCTCCTTCTCCTTCTTCTCCTTTTCCTCCTCCTCCTTTTCCTTTAATACCGCCTCCACCTTAAAAACATTAATACTTAATTTTCATTTTTAACTTTTATACTACTTACCCATAATAATACTTTTTTCTGGCGAATATATTTCCTTAATAATTTCTTTATAAATAGGTGTAATATCGAACTTTTCGTTTATTTTGGAATAAAAACATCTCCAGTATTGGGAGATTTTTATCGGAGGCTCGGAAAGTTTAAGGGTTAGGTATATATATTATACGGTAAGAATTTTTTATTATATGGATTAATATAGGTTATTTAAATATACGGGGAGAATATTAAATAAATATATTATAGGTTTATATTTTATAACGCCTTAAACTATAAAAATATCCAATCTTTTTACGCATTTTCGTTTAACTTCCAAAATAAGTCTACTTTTCGAGTTCTATCTCGGTGCAGAAAAGGTATTGTTTTATTTCCGGGCTTCCGTTATTACGCCCTTACCGTATTATTATACCTTTTTTTTTAAATTAACCAATAAATAAACGGTAAAACGCCAATAATACCAATTCCCTATATAATAAGTATAACTGTTTTATATGCGCCGGGGCGTATATCGCAACCGTAGGGACCGTTAAGCGAGAATATATTTGGGGTGGGAATTTGCTTATTATTTTTAATAAGAAACGAGATATTTATTTTTTAATTACCATTCGAATCCCACCATACCATTATTATATTTTAATTACGGAAAAAATGTCGAAAAGCTTCGGAAAACGAGACTTTAAAATAAGCCCTAGGAAAAATACGGACGGGCCGACGGGTCCGTACTTTTAATCGAGTAATTTTTAATATTTTCCATTTATTAATAACCGAAAGGTTTTAACCGTAATAAAATATATAAAAGATTTGGTAAAATATATTAATTATTTATATTATAGTATTTAAAAATACCGGAATGCGGTTTTTTAAGGGTATAAAAGGTAATATGTATTATATTAAGCCGGTAAGCGATATAAGTGAAAGTACCAGATAATAAATTGGGAAAATCCAGCCGAGTAATCGCCGAAAGAAATATAAGAATAAAAGAAGGATTAAAGTATACGCCCCCGCAATTTAATTAATAATTAAAAAAAACATTAAATTATGGATACTTTGGTACGGGGTATACGTATACAGTTTCCGGTTATTAGTTTTTCCTGGGATAATAAGTTAAAATTAGAAATACGCAGTCCAGTATAAATAAAAGCTTATATTATAATAACTCGACCAGATTAATAATAAATGAAATAATATCCAGAGTGGAAAATTCGCAATTTTAATATAAATGGGTTCTTAAGACCTTTAATAAATACAAATCCGGCATTAATAATAACGAGAAATACGCATCGGTTATTTAAATCCTGCTAATCTTTAACTTAATATACCAAAGTAATAATATTCCCTGCGAGATATAAAAGTAATGCCAAGGCTTAAAAATACGAGACGCTGTTTTAAAACCGTCTCGGTACAAGAATGGTATAGTTTAAATGTTTATTAAAAAATATGGAAAACCGGTTCCCATAATACCTAAGCAAACGAAAAATAATTACCAGTAAAAGTATAGCTTTAAGGAAAATTAGGTATAAAAAAGTAGCGTTTATTATAATATATACGGGTAATAAATCTTAGGGTTAAAAGAAATTGGCTGGCGGTGCATAACTCGACGGTAAGCCAAATAAATTAGGGAAAACGGGCGTAAATAATTATACTATAGGCTTATCGAAAATATTATAATATTCCCATTTTTTAATGGTTTGCCGCCTTTATTAGCAACGCGCGCGGGTATTTCTGGCGCCGCCAGCGGGTTTTATTTTCGAAATCGCAATATAAGGGTTAAAAAAAGGAACCAGGCGCTAAATATTATACGGCGCCGATAAATTATTATTAAAAACCGGAATACCCCAAGAGAAACTTTATTAAAACCATTGTACGAATTTTATAATTAGGACTTCCATTTCCCCAAATTACTTTTATATTCCAAACTGATCTTACCATTTATATATATAATTAACCACCCGCCAGCCTTTGCCAACCACCATATCTTGCGGAAAAGGTAATAAAAACCCTTCCCGTAGGTTTAAAAACCGAAAAACGGAAGTTATAAAAAAAGGCCACACCATCCACCGTATATTCGGAATGCAGATTGCCATTTTAATAATTTATAATGGAAAACGTTATATTTATTAATTATAATTAGGCGTACTACCAGCGTCCATCGCAGCAGGGGCCGACCACCAGCTCGGGCCGGACGATTTTAATATAATGGCCGAAAGATTTATAAATAATTTCGACAACATTATTAACCTTATATTTAATTCTCCGGTACCTTTTATCGCCCTTTCTCCCGAATCTTCTTAAATAATTTTCCAAAGGGATTTAAATATACCACCACCATTTTATAATCCTCCTAAAGGCCAGCCCGGGTTTTACCCTGCCCTTATTAATGGCTTTACCTTAAGCCTATATTAAATTATTAATCCCCATTCCATTAGCTCCCGGATTACCGATTATTCGGTCGAGCCCATTAATATTTAATTTTCAGCTTTTTTCGCATATACCAGCCAGGAAAAAACTTATATTAAGGTTAAGGAAAAGGAAGGGGGGGAAGTGGTGGTAATGGATTTGGAAAATAACGATAAGGATAAGGATAAGGATAATAATAATAATAATAGCCTTTTTAAGCATCGCATTTGTAATATTCCTATGCCCAGCTCGGTTAAAAAAGAAAAAAAGGGTTTAAAGCTATTAAAAGTGGCGCCTTAAGGCCGACGCGACACCCCTTAAAAAAGGATTTTTTCCCCTTTAAGTGGATCCCAAAGCTCCCCGAACGCTTGCCAATTTAGGCTGCCCCAGAAATTTCCAAGAAATTACTTTGCTTAATATTATATAAACGGCTGGCAGTTTTATTTGCACCATAAAATAATTAATTAAATTAAATTAGGCCGGACCCTGAAAGCATTTCCATTATAAAAAGTTTTTAATTTAAGTATATGGGCCCTATTCCGTAAAGGTTTCGACCGATAGAAATTTAATAAAGGCCGGTGCCTCGGAAAACCGAAATATCCCAGAATATTAAAGATCGGTAAAATATATATATATTTTTTATTATTTTTATAAATACCCGTGCCACGCCCCTATAATTATAGGGTACGGGTTTTAATTCTTTTACCCACCCGCCTTATAGGTGCTCGCCACCTAAATATAATTACTAATTAAACGCAAATTTTCCGATTTTTTAACCCTTTTACTTTTACTTAATATTATACCAACCCAGCATAATATAACGGGGAATAAGTCTAATAACCTCGCTGTATGGTCGGTGTTTAAAACCAAGCTATTTGGTTTGGTTAAACCTTTAATTACCTTTTTAAAAGTGGTAACGCTCCAGAAAATATGGAATAATCCTGTACAGGATTATTCCTAAACAATAATATGGTGTTTGGGGGAAAATATAATATATTAAATAAAAGTTGCATCTTTATAACCAAGTTTTTACCGCCATGGTTCATTACCCTCTTAAAAGTCCCACAAATCCCGGGGGTCCTTTTGGCTTCTTATATAGTCCTGTACAGGACTATTTTAGGGCTTTAAACTAATTATTTAAGCAATCGCGCCGGGCGCAGGTCTTCGGTACAAATACAGCGGGGGATACCTCCGGCACCGCTACAATAAAAGGAATAATAATAAATAATTATAAAAAGGGTTAAAAATCGGGAAAATTTGCGTTTAGCTAGTAATTATGTTTAGGTGGCGAGCACCCATAATGCGGGTGGGTGAAAGAATTAAAACCCGACCCCGTAATTATAGGGGCGTAGTACGGGTAATTATAATAGCCCATAAATCCAATAATTTTTAAAACTCCACGGCCGAGCGCAAAATGGACATTGGGTTTATGGCGCACGGTAAATAATATATTAACCATGGGTAATAATAAAAAGGGTATGGTAATATAATAAAGGTGGGGCGTAATCGAGTCCTGGGATAATACATTTTTGGCCTTATCGTTATAAATGTTTAAAACACATTACATGGATAAATATTATATAATCGGGTTTACGGAAAATTATTCTCCCGTTATCTGGCGTTATATACTAAATAGGCGCCTACTTTGGTGCCTAATTTTAATACCTTTTTCCCAATAACCCTCGTCCTGTGTTTTAAATTCTATTAGCGGCTTATTTCCTAAAATACGTTATTCCTCTTATTAGCCTAAAAGGCATATAGCCCGAACGTTTAAAAAGGCTTGGTTAGTCAAATAAAGTCGACCATATTTACTCGGCACCTCCGCCATCCAATAGTAATAACTTTAGCGGTAATCGCGAGCCCAGCAATACTGGCTACAAGCCTAATAAAACTAATAAGATTAAGGATCCAAGACGGCGACTGGAAACGCTAATATTAAAAATATATACATTAATATTAAAAGTAAATATACTAATACCGCAAATATATAATTCTAATATATACAATCCCAACGGATAAATTTTATAAATACCCGAGCCAAAACCTTCCGATCCAGATATATATACGGCTTGGGGCCGAAAATATTTCGGTAATAATAATTACCTTAAAAAGTATTAATAAAATATTAAATAAAAGATTTATAAATTAATTTATTCTCGAATATAATACCGATTTCCTTATAATATAGGTGGGAATTTTCGAAGGGTTAGGAATAGGCTTTAGGTTTATAATATTAACCCTAATAAGCCCCTCGATAATATAAATAATTTTAAACACTTTTTAATAATATAAAGTTCGGGTTATTTTACCCATATTCCAACCCCAAATATCCCAGCGTTTGGCGCTATATCTCCGCAATTTAAATTCCAAATATTATATAAAGGAAAAACAAAATAAGAAAAAAAGTTTAGGTAGGGTTAAAAAGGCGGGCCTAATCCATTAAAAGTATTGTTTTATAATTAGTGTTTTTATACTTATTTAAATCCTTAACAGGATATACCCTTTGGCTAATTTATAATTTCGATTTATACTCCCGGAAATCCTCAACCTTAATAAGTTTTATACTATTAAAAATAGGTTCCGGTGGACTGGTTTATTAATCCAATACCGAAGCCATTTCCGCTATTACCTTACCCTTATTTATAAAGTATATCTTAATGGCCGGGGCAGCCTTTAGCTTATCTTTATTGGCGGAAACCAATAACTGCTTAATTTCCGCGGTAATAATCAAATCCAGGGATAAGATTACCCTAAACTCGTTAATAATATTAAATATAATATTACCATTGGCCGGTGTATAAAAAAATATTAATATTTTGGCCTTTTAAGGGGAAACTGGGTCGATAAATTTAATATAAAATGTAATAATATTATTCTTTATAAATTATTTTATAAGCGCAATATCCTATTAAACTATATGGGTTTATATTAATGATTCCAAAATATATAAAGATCGAAAGCAAAGTATATTAACCCAATTTAAAATTATAATATCCGCTATAAATTTGGTTTTAATACCTGCTTATTTCGAAATTAAGGTCCCTCGGCTTTTTAAGTCTTTTAATAATTAAACTACGCCTATACTTTTCAAATTCTATATCGCTTATTTTAATAAAACGCTGTTTTATACCCCTAAGGAATACCTTTACCCTTAACTCGAAATATTCGAGGGTCCGTTTACTTTAAATAAGTACTTAATAATTATACGTGGTATATCCTCCGCGGATACCGTTAAAAATAATATAACCTAATTATTCCTTAATTCTTAATTGGTCGAATACCGGCTTGTGCGCAATTTGCTTAAATAAAAGTGTTTTGGTTTTAATACCTAAATCGGCACGGTTACTTATATAAAGCCAATATTTAAAATAATTATTAATATTCGCAGGGTCCTTAAAAGTCTTATGGTAGGAATAATTGGCTTTAAAAGGGAATATTAGCGATCGGAGAACGGGCCATTATAAGGCGGGCAGGAGGCGGGGTTTTAAAATTAATTAAATTATGCCTATAAGTATTAGGGCGTCCTCCCGGTTAAGGTTTTTAAAAACGTAAATATCGAAATATAATTGGGAGAGAATTTAATCCTTAAATATTTTAATCGAGTCGACTGTTATTTTAAAAAGCTCGGCGATTAGGTCCTTAATTAAGTAATCTTATATCGTTAATAAATAGGACGTATAACCCCGCATTTAACGGAACGGCTCCTAAAACGCCTGGTTATTATAACGGCGAGTAAAACAGTCCTTAATATTATGGAATCGATCTTTTTTAATTTTAATATCTCTTATCGTAATAAAAACCTATTTTAGGAGAATAATAAGCTTGTCGTTATATCCAGAGACTTCGATAAATAAACCGCGGGTATTAAATATAACGCTATACTGCAGTCCCGCAAGCTCCGTATTATATAAATATTCTTCCAATACATTTTATACCATTTCGGTATATAATATTATTTTTATAAAATTCTCGGCGGTTATATAAATAATGGGGTTCGTGCCACATAATCTTAGGTTAACCTTAAGGACCCAAAATGTATTATCCTTCTTAAACCAGGTTCGAGTAATAATATTATTTTAAATTAAATAAGGTATTATAATACGCCCCTTATTTTTTTTCTTTTTAACTTTTAATTTTATTAAAATAAACTGGTTTTTACCGGGCAAATGGAAATAATCCAGCCTTCCACCATTATTTATTACCGCTACCACCCTAATCTTATTTATAAAATCTTCGGGTATTTTTTTATAGCGATATTTAATACTATACCATTTCTCTTTATCCCACTTCTTCTTATCCCAGTTTCCAGGAAATATTTAGGAAATAATTATTATTCGGAAATTATTAGGTCGAAATTAAATAATTCTATGGTTAATGGTATTATTATTAAACCTTTGCACCTTATTACGGCCCCTTAGGAGCCACTCTCGTGGAATAGGCTCCTGTATAATAGCATTAATATTACTGGTAAAATTACTGGTATGGGTTTTCTGCCTAAACTTAAAAATAACATCCGCTATAAACTTTAACTCGTTAAATATCCATTTCTAGGGATATGTTTTACAAAATATCGCGATATACTAAAAGAAAATCTTTATAATCTCCTTATAATTTTCGAGGCCTTATATATTATATTAATACCCAATGGTAAAAAAAGGCGTGGAGAAAAAATGGCTTATTTCCTTGGTTAATTAAATATAATAATCGAATATACCCGGCGTTCCCGGGCAGACGGGCCGAGTACCAGTACAAATACCGTTGGCTTATTCTTTTTCTTTTATATATAATATAATACTCCCAGGCCCTTTATGGCCTATAAGGTGGCCAATATACCTGCCTGGCTGCGATTTATACAGTATTTTTTTATTAATAAACGGAAATTTAAATTTAAGCTTTCGCGTTTTTATTATAAACCTTACTAAATATTAGGTGCCAAGATTATTTAAACCTAGCGGCGTTTCCCTTTCCCACCTTTTCCTAATAAGGCTTTTATTTAAAACTGGGGTAAAAAAGTTTATAACCCATTTTTAAAATATATCGAAAGGTTCTTATCCAAGGACGACCAGTTTTATAAGGTTTACAGAATAATTCGTTTTATAAAATTTTATAAACTTATCGCAAACGTTAATTCTTTTGGCTTTAGGCAGCGTTTTAAGGAGCTCGTAGTTTTCGGTGGAGAACTTATGGTAAGGATGCTTCTTATTAAATAAGCTTTTTTTTAATTAATATAAACGCCATTAATCGCTTTAAAGGTTCTTCTTATTCTCCGAATCCATAACCCTTAGCTCCCGTTCTAATATATTTACCAAAAAAAGGGGCTTAATAAAAAACTGGGCAAATTTATCGAGAGCCCCATATAAGGGAGATGGGTTAGCGGCCGAGGGCTTTTAATCGTCGGCGGGCTTTATACCGATTTTAAAATAATAATTTATAAAGATTGCGTTTATATAAGCGTTAAAGCTTCCGGAATGGGATAATAGGTACTGGGAGAAGGCATTCTTTTCGGGAAACTTTTTGGTGCCTATAAACAGGAGCTGTGTTTAAAAGGAGATAAAAATTATTAATAATTTTTAATTAGGCGGGGTGGCGAATAAAAGAAATTATATTATTAGGTAAAGGGGGAAGGAAAGGTTCGTGCTTATATATTTAACCGTATGGGCCCTTTTAGGTATATTATCCTTATCGCAATAATTCCCTATATTTATATTAAGGGTAATATTAGCCTTATCCGCCGATGGATCGTGGATAATTAAGGCCTCGAGTGCGTTTATTAAATAAATAACCCAATAAAAACAATTATTCAGAAATGGTGTTTTTAATTAATTAATTATAAGCTCGATAGGCAAAGGATTATATGCGTGGGAAATTATGGGCCCTTTAGGCGACGGTAACCGAAAGCTTAATATTATTATTATAAGGGAATATAACCTTAATTAAATAATTACGGTAAATAAGCAGGGAAGGAATCGGTATTTACGGTAAGGTAATACGGCAGCGTGGTGGGATAAAATTTAAATATACGGCGGAAGCAAGACCGGGTAATGGAATTTATATAAATAATAATAAAAAGGGAGGCGTTAATAAATACCAAAATCCCGTCCGTAAAATATATTCTGGGCTGTTTTAATATTTTATAATGGATAAGCTAATCGTGGCCAGCTTTAAAAAAACGGCTGAATTGGGATAAAATCGATGGCCTATTAAATTAGAATAAAGTCGATAATTTAAAAGGTAGCGGCGTAAAATAGGGGTTTAATATTTGGAGATTTAAAATAATAACGGTACCGGTCGATTATAAATAATAATATAGGAATAATATATAGGAAAAAACACTTTTTAAAGGTATAAATTTGGAAAAGTATAATAGGTTTTATATTATAAATCCGAACCCTTAGGTAAACCAATTACCCGCCTCGATTATATAAAGCCTTATTAATATAATCCTAATTACCTTAATTTAATTTTCTTATTATATTTATCCGGGAAGGCGCTGCGTAATTTAATACGCTGCTTATATAATAATAAATTCCACTTAGGGCCGGTTGCTTTAATATCCCGGAGCGTTTTTTATGGATTTTCTCCCGTTAATAAGGGATAATATAATATTATATATAATCGGCTTTTAAAAGTATAGGTATATATTAAGGAGCCAAACTTAAATATTAAGCACACCGGTAATTTCCCAACCCTGCCATATATATTATATAAAATTTATTAGTAATAAAACTTCGGGCGTACCGCATATATATTATAATTTATTTTATTTTATAAATTTCTTTTCTAATACCTTATTATATAATATTCCTATTTATAAAATTTTAACCTGCCTCGCCGCCGTAAAGTATAGGCCAATTAATCCCCTGGTAGGAGCACATTCGGCTTAAATTAAGGCAAAAGTTTTATTATAATATTATATATTTTAAATATATTCCCTACCCGAAAGATAAAAGAATTGCGGACGGTACTAACCATTTGCTTTAACCTTATTATATGGGAGAGCTGTACAATGCTTATAGGCAAATAAAGCAAGGCAACGCATCCCTAATTAATATTATTATTATTAAAAAAGCATTTTCCCCGAGCATAAAAATCTGCATAGCCGGCCCGAAGGTAATTTTCCACCTAGTTTATTACCGCCTTTGCCCATAAGGCCAGGCGCTTGCGGGATCACCTATTCGAAAATACCGTAAAAGGATCCGGATTATAAAGTCCAGTTTTGTCCGGAATCTTACCCGAGTGGTCCCCTTTCCCCCGGATAATTTATAATTTAAAATAATAATATCTAAGCACCATTATATATAAATAATTTATGGTTAAAAATAGTTGTATATAAAGGGCAGGGAGTGGTAAGAAAGGCCAATTAATAGGTAAAATAATATTTATCGACCGTTAATTAGCGCTTTGGTAATGCCATTTAAAAAAAGGGCAGGCTTTATTTCCCAAAATAATAGGCCGGATTGGCTTATATATAAGAACCAAATTATGGTTAAAAAAACCCATTATATAATATTGCCTGGCTGGTCCTCGTTTAGCTTAAATATAATATTTACCATAATACTCTTATCTCGTTTACGGTAAGGCAACCGGAAAATATATATTCTGCGAATAATATTATAAAATAGGAAAAATATTAATAAAATTATAAATACCATATATTTTTATATTATATTATTATTAACCTAAAGGGCTATTTTATAAAGGGTAAAACAAACGCGGGCAAAAATAGAAATAAATATCCGGGAATATTATATCGAACTTAGGTATTCTCCCGCGGCTTTTAACTTTTTCCATTATTTATACTTTTCTTTGGCAGTATTTTTTCCAGCATTTTCCTTAATTTATCCAATTTCCCGTCTTTATTATTAGGTGTCTCTTCCTCCTTATTACCGGATATATTTCCATTTCCGGACGCATAATTTTGTGAAACCGAGCTTATATTTATAGGTTAATATATATATAAAGGGGGTAATATTAAATATATGTATTTTACCTTTGGATTAATTTCTAAGGCAATCTCGGGTATACGATCTTTATTTTAAAAGAATTTTAGGCCGATTCCGGGGGCGGAATATATAATTAATTTTATAATATTATATTTTATGGGACTTTTTTAATTTAAAGAATAAGGATAAAGCTTTACCATTTTGGTACCCCTTTATCCGTTATTATTATTTAATATTAATATTAAATATACTAAAAAGACGGAAGATTTTATATTAAAAGAGAAATTAAGAATGGATTTTTAAATTACCGGGAAAGGGGATATATATAAAATAATCGTCCGCGTCCCATTTTATTATATTAAAACTGCGGTATAATTAATACCTTATCGTTTATAATAAGGGGGTTTTAATGGCCCAGGCGAGGAAATATTATAATTTCGCAGGTTTTCCTTAGTCGCACGTATCGGTTTTCGCAATATAAATTATACAAAATAAATATCTCCTACCAATGGTTATATTATTTACCGCTTTCGTTATAAAATAAGAACTGGATTAATTATCGCGAACAAAGCCGTATTTTAAAATACCAAGGCGGCTGGTCGATAAACCTGGAATTAATACTGCCGGGCCGTAATTAATACCATTGGTAGGCTCCGAACCAGTTAGGTCCTTATAATATTTATAAATATATTAGAAAACCTAGGGTAAGGCCTTTATATTTATACTATACTCGAGCAGATAAGATCCTTATTCGGTTAATACTTTTACGGTATTATATAAGCCCCTTATTTATTAATAAAACTGCGGGAAAAGCTATCGTATTAAAGTGCGGTTTATTATTAAGTCGATAGGGGCCTTATAACCCCTAATAATCTCCACTTTTATAATTAATAAATTAATCCGATTACAAAAAGCCCTGGTATATACGCAATATGCTTAAAGATTATAATTTAACTGCCTAGGAAAAAGCGACTTGGCTAAAATATATAAAAAAGAGCGCCCTTATACTTTCTCTGCTTTATAATAAAATTCGCATAACCAAAAAATATATAATTAATAGGTTCCGCGATTATATAAATAACCACCAAGAAGTGTACGTAATAAATATTACGGTAATCCGAAAAGTCCTATTTTATAAACCAATTAAACCAGTTAAAAAGCCAGGTTTTCTCCACTGGTAATAATACCTTTTTATTATAACCCTTTTTTTTGCCTGCCCTTTTTTTATCCTCGGCGGCTTAGGATTG
Organism: Zalerion maritima; assembly: GCA_022664585.2. Lineage (NCBI taxonomy): Eukaryota > Fungi > Ascomycota > Sordariomycetes > Lulworthiales > Lulworthiaceae > Zalerion > Zalerion maritima. The sequence continues at coordinate 162,956 of JAKWBI020000002.1, forward strand.
GTAGACCGGGGACCGGTATTATTAAATAATTAATTAGGAATAAGGGGGGCATAATAAAGGTGGATTAAATAATTAATAATATTATAAATATAAAGGTAAAGGTAAAGGTGGATTAAAAAACTTGGTATATTGGCAAGGTAGGTATAGGTAATAAACCCCGAGGCAAAAGGCTTTAGCCTTAATATTATTTAAACCGTCCATTTTAATAAACTTTTTTTTTTACGCAAAATACCTCGCGGCCATAAATACGGCGATAAGTATTTGGTTAATTTATTTAAGATTATACTCTTTACCGTAAAATATAATAAAAGGTTAATCGTTTAATATAATAAGATTTTTTACCGGAATTATAATAAAACCGAAAATATTATAAAAACGGAATATAATATAATTTAAAGTATTATAGGTTAAAATATCCTTAGGTACGGTATAAATTTAATTAAAATATAATTAAAGAATATTTATAAGGGATATATTATTAAAAGGATAGGCAAATTAAAGAAAATATAATCCCAATCCCGTATATACCTTACCATGGTATTTCTTTATAATGGTAACGGGGGGTTAGGGGGGGGGGGGGGGCAGGGGTTAAAATAAAATATTAAAAAACCGAGAGATAATAATAGGTAGGTATAAATAAAAAAGGGGTTCGGAAAGGTAAAAAAAAAACCATTTAGAAATTATTAATGGTTTTATACTCCCTTTATTTAACTCTTACTCGCCCTACTTTCTCGTCTTATAGCGAATAATTAAGAAAATCTCGCCCCGGATTCCGGCATTTATCCTTTTTATTAATCATTTAAGCACGGGGACCTCCCCTTCCCTTCCCGTAATTATATATATATAAAGCGATAAACCTCGGTGCTTAGCCTATTATTTAATCCTATATATTTATTATAATATATACTAAAATTAAGAATATGAATATGCTTAAAGTTTATATATATATAAGGAAATACAGGGTTTAGATTTGTTTATATAGGGTACAAATCCCTCCTTTTTTCCCTTTGCCCCATCCCTTATTAAGGCGAAATTAATAAACGCTTTTTTAATAAAACCCTAGAAAAATCGGTGGTGGTTTAACTTTATTATAATTATAAGGCAAAGTTTTATTATTAAAAGCTTTTTTAAAATATATATTTCGCCTTGGTTTTTACTTAAATATAATATACCGGCGAGGTTTTATATAGGTCCTTTATTATTATTAGGCTTTTATATATATATTAACCGATTCTTTAAGCTTTATAATACCGCTTATGGTGGTTATTTATTTCGCCGTTTAAGGCCGCTAGGCTAAGGGAAGAATACCCTTCTACCCGACCGAGTATTAAAACTAATATAATTAGGCAGGATTATTATAACCGCGGCCTTTAATTTTACGCTACCTTTAATAATTCCCAAATATATTTACTAACCGGATCGTATCCCGGCATTACCAAATTAATCCAATAAAAAAACTACGATTGGCCGGTATATTTTATAAGGTTATACTTTTTTTTAAAGTACTATATTATTATGTTTTTTATTTAATATTCGAATAATAATGCGTAAATTAAACGCCAGCAAATCACCCTATTACGCGGACACCGAACGGCCGATTTTTTTCCCTAATAAATTACAAGTTCGATCCTTTTAATTCCGGACCGTTAAGCCTTTTTATTACGGGGGGCCTACCGTTTCCTCGTTTTATTACCGTTTAAGTTTTAGGCCTTAAAAATGCCTTCGAGACCAGAATTTATAAAGTAGTTCCTATAAAAGGGCTTTGCCCCGTTATACTTTATATAAGCCATAATAAAAAAAATAAGTATTTTAACTTTATTAAAATAATAATGCGTTTCCCGAAAGCAAGATAATTGGGCGGAGAAGGGAATAAAATAATATAAGGTATTAGGGGTAATATTTAAGGATAGGTAATAGGGATTTTAATTTTTCGGTAGGTAATGGTAATAGAAATAAGGATAAAGGTTATAAATTATACGAAATAAAGGTTTGGGTATTAATTATTATTTATTAAATATAATATAGGATTTTTATAAATATATTAATTATCGAAACTAAATACGCACCAGGGTCCACGCTTCGTTCTCCTCTTTTCCTAAACATTTGCCTTCCATTACCATAAAATAATACCATGGTTTAATCCTCCTAACCTTAAAATCCTACCTCCAGTAATTTCGCATATAAATACGACGAAATTTTAATCCTCTTCCTTTTCCTTTTCCTTTCCAGGGCCCAATACCCCTTTTTTATAATTTAAAATAATTTCCGGATTGGTATTAAAAAACGGAAAACCGTTTTTTATATTTAATACAAGGCCGGTTCCGATTCCCGCGAGTTATTACGGTGGTATAAAAGGTTATCCTTTATAAAAAATGTATTATTATTGGTAATCGTTAAAATATAATAATATATTAATGGTTTATAATACCTTTGGTGGAAAGATATAAGCTTGGAATAAATTGGTTAGATAATTAAAGAAATTTGGGGACTTACCTCGAATATGTATTAAACCCATATTTTATTTTTATTTCCTTCTTAGTTTAATAATTATGTTTTTATTAATATGACAAGCGTAAGAGGATATAATGCAAGAAGTTAAAGGGAGAGAAATGAGAAAAGAAAGCGGGAATTACTGCGTTTTTAATAATAAAGGGTTATTCTAATCCCAGTTATTTATTTCCGATCGCAGTTTATCGGTATAATACGATTACCGAAGTGGTAAGTATAATGGAATAATAAAGTAAGGATCTCTGCGCCGGGGCTAATTTTAGGCTAAGGGGGAAAGCTATAATTAATATTATTTAATAAATGCCCCGATATAATAATTAAATAAGGAAGTACGTACCTTTTCCGCGGCGTTTTGGAAAATTTTCCATTACCCCCCGTAAATAATATAAGTATAGCGCTATATTTAGGAACCGAGTCGGCCGAACTAATCGCTTTAAGTATAATTATTTATATTTCTAAAATCTTCCCCGTCCTTACTGGTAATTTCTTCCTTATCTCCCCCCTAAAAAATAAAAAAACCGAAAAGAAGGGTGCCCCAGGCTTATATTTACCAAGGTATGGCGATTTAAAATTAATAAAGGATTAAGGTATATTGGTTTATTAATGGAGTGGAGGCGCCTTGGGCGTTATTTATTCACCTTTAGCTTTCCAGCCTTGCCTGGTAAATTATATGCGCGAACCACGGTTAAAATACCATAATATTAAAAATCGCCGTGAACTTCGATTTTCGCATTAAAAGCTGCAGTATCCCTATTACGCCCTACGTTTTAAGTGAATTGTGGCCCTGTTTTAATATATATACTCCTACGGTGTATTATGTTAACTTGTAGTTTTCTCCCATACCGGAACCAAAAAGAAGGGCCTTTAAAGCCTTTTAAGCCTTTAAAGCAAATAAAGCCTTTGGAATAAATACCACGGAATATATTATAAAATAAGTAATTACCCGCCCAAGGAATGGACTTGGGCAAGCCAGCAAGATAATAATACCTACGAGGGTATAAAAACGAAAAAGATAAAAAATCTGCTCCGTAATAATAATATATTACCGGTATTGGTATTAGGGGTCGAGTATTGCCTAAGAACAGGTATAACAGGCTGCCGTAAAAAAGGCAGCTTAAAATAGGCCCCCGATCTTTGGCTGGCCTCGGTAAGAGAAAATATTACTATAATAAATAAGAACGAAAATTACCGTGCTTATTATACCCTGTATTATCTAACTCCATCCCCGTTTATTTATCCTGCCTCCGCGCACCATCGGCTTTATTAATACAATAACCTGCCCACCTATTAATAATCTCCAATACGGCTTTTGGATAAAAAATACCTAAATAAAAATATAATTAATATAATAGGCTATTTATAAAATAAGCAGGATTTGCTCCTATGGCCGGAGTCCATGGATTATGATAACGATAATATTAGCGGTAAGGAACGCAAAAGCAGAAATAAATTAGGCGTATAAAACAAGCCGAACGGAAAAATGCTCCGTTTTATTTTTCGAAATATACCAATTTAATAATAATAAAAGTATATAAAGCATTAATATAATAACCGCAAAGGCGTACGTAACCGTAAAAAGCGATATCTTAATTATATACTAAGGTAATTATATATAAGGCAGCCAAGGGATAATATAAGGCGACCACTTTTTTATATATATAATGGTATATTAATATAAGGGGATATTCGTTTAAAAATGGTTAATATTATTAATATTTTAGGTATACCTATTTAGATTATAATTAAAAATACAGGGTTTATATAGATTTGCCCCAGGTATAAAGATTACCGGTTTATTATTACGCTTTATCCTTTTCGATAAAATTTATAAACGCGTTTACGGATTTCGTTAAAAAAGGTAAAGCGTAAATTCCGCAAATTTGCCCAGAAAAAAATTTTAAAATAAAAATTAATCCATTGGAATATAATATATTATAATAATCCTATTAAGAAAATGGGCCAGAAAACGAGCCGCGAATTTGCGAACTCCCTTTTAACGGCCTGTAACGCGGCTGGAAATAAGGAGAAAATCGATACGAATTTTTTAAATAAAAAGGTATTGCTCCTTTTATATACTTTATGGCTCCAGTTTATTTTGGCATAGGTCATAGGATCTTTATGGTATAGTTTGCCGGAGACGACCAAAACAGCGATTAAGGGGGTAATAATTCCTACGCGCCATTAAATGTGGAATTTTAATACCGCCTTAAAAAAGACGATTAAGATTAATAAAACTTTCGAAAGCCGTATTCCGATTTGGCGATCGAACCCAAAGTCTTTCTTTAATCCACCAACGCGTATAATAAACTTCGATGGAAAGCTTTCTTTTAAAATATGCCTTTTTTTAGGGGATACCGAAAAGCTCGATTTATTCCAACCTATTCGTTAACGGGTATTTCTTATTTTATTAAGCCGCCTTAAATAGGAATTTGGCAATTAGTTTAATAAGCTTATAAATGCTATTATCGACTGGCTGAGAAATGTCGCTTAAGGGCCCAGCTTATCCAGTTTTAATAATTAAAAAAAAAAGGAGAAAATCCATAAATGGGCGAATACTGGTGCATAATATAATGCTTTGGCGAATAATTTGGGGAAGTATAGTATACTAATGTTTTTTTTTATAAATATCGGTTAGGCAATATAAGTGTATATTACTATTATGGTTAATAAATTTCGAATTATTAACGGTAATGGGTAAATGGGAAAAAAAAATGCTAATAATAAGGGAGGATTGTAATAAAATAATTTAATTATTAAAGATGCGCGGTATTATGGATAAGGCCGACAAAACCGGGGCTAATATTATTATGGACGTTTTTTTAAACTTTATGATTAATAGACTATAAAGCTGGGTTAAGGATAAATGGACTTTTTTTCGACCGCAGTTAATTCCCCGGAAACGGAAGGAATAAGGAAATGGAAAAAGCCAGCAGAAACGGACGCGGGTAATAGATAAATCGTTAAATTAATGCGGAGAATAAATTACGGGTTTTTTTGGCGGGATAAATTTAATAATACCGAATATATTATTAATTGGTAAATAGGCGGGTATACCGAGTTTATTTATAGGCCTAATAGCCATACTTTTGGCGGCAGTTATATAAATATTATGGGATGCCGGTAATAATACCGCGGAAGGGGATATGTCCATTTGGCAGGATTAAAAGCGGACCGGCAGTAATATATCAATATTAGGCAACCGAGGGCCGGATGCGGCTTTAAATATACAAACGGAAAGCGGTACCGGCGCTTATACGCCGGTATAATTTAACGCAAATACGTTATATAATTCCAGTGGTAAAGGACGATTAACGGAAAACGAATTACCGGTCGGCGACGGTAATTTTATTAATATAATGGGCGGCGGTTATAGGATAGGTGGTAATTATTATAGCGGTATTTCTTTTAATTTGGACGCTTGGCTGGATTTAATTACCGATATAAACCAGTTTAAGGGTGATTAAATAGGTTTGGTATTTAATATTTAGGAGCAATTTTTTCCGCCACCTTAATAATTACGAAAACGAAGAAAATTCGCCCCTTTATTATTTTAATACATATATTTTCCTTTAATATATATAATAATTTAAGTTGCTAATAAATTTCTTCTGCTTTGGGTGATTTATCTTTTATGTGTAAAATAACTTTAGGTTATTAAAATGGTTTGAACTTTAGGATCGGCGTAATAATATATAATTTATTTTTTGCGGTAATTATAAAGCCAGATTTAAATAGAAGTATACGTGCAGTTTAAATAATCCCGTGTTTATAACGGGCTTAATCCTTTATTTTGGGTTTTTTGCCTATTAATTAGGGTACTGCGTATAAAAATTTCTTATACGTATTAAATTTTAAACGATTTAATTAATTATAACCTTTGCCTGGGATAATATCATATAGTAGGCTTTTACCTTTGCTGGTAAGTCGGCATTTTTAAGGTTTTGGCCATTTGGGTCTTTCGCTAACTCTTCTCCCGCCGCTTCGATGAGCTTTTTAAAAGGCGACGACGCGGGAATAATTATAAAGTTTAATATAATATTACTGGCGTATTCGTTATTTATTAAAACCAAGGAGGTAAAAGCCTATAAAGCTTTTTATGGCCAGTATTTAAAGTTCGGTGTAAAGAGAAAAGCGCCGATAATACGGTAAATTAGGCGGGAACCGATTAATTCTGAATACTGCCAAAGCTTGCGGTCGAATAACCATTTGGGCTGGCGTATATATATGGGTAAGGGGAATTCACGCAAATTACCGGAATACCTAATAAATTATTGCCATACCGATGTAACTCCGAAAATTTGCCAAGATTATAGGATAAAATATTATTATATTATATAATAATTACCTGGTTAATTTAATAATTGGCCCGTATTATTATTATAAACCTAGCGATAGGGAGAGAATACAAAACTAAAGGGCGGATAATCTATAATTATATAACCATGTAAAAATCATCGATAATATAATAACCGGGCAACCATTTAAATCTCCACTTGTTTTCTTTTGCTCTTTTTTTACGAACCAATGTAAAAAAATTAACATTTACCAAATTATTATTAAAATACTGTATTTCTAAGGATTTTTCAACTTTGGAAGCGTTTAATATACCCCCCCCCCCCCCATTTAAAATCGCCTTCGTATCAGGTTGCGAAAACACGACTCTTTTTATTCTCTTTCCTCTCCTTTTACTCTAAAGATTTATTTCCCGATTTCCGCCGTTATGTATAATTCGGGACCCATGCTAACCACCCACCAGCCGCCGAACGGCGGTAACGGTAACGGCCGACGATATAATCGTAAGAACGCTCCGAGGTAATTCGCTTATAATTATTACGAATACGATAAGAAATACTCACGCAATAAATATTTTATACATTATAAGTTAAACCATAATCCTAAGATAATATTTAAATATAATATTAACGAATATTAAAAGCATTTTTCGCGCTAATTTTTTTAACCAATATAAAAGTTATTATAATCGCGCCAGGAATTACGCCCTTAGCTCCAGCTTACCAATAGCCGATATTAATATTCCCATTTTTATTACGGAAAGTCCAATTATTTTAAATATAACCTCCGGTATATTACCGTTTAAAATTATATTAACCGTTATACCGGCCTTAATATTCATAACCGTTTACCCGCTTAACTTTTAATATTCTTAGGGTGGTCCTTATAATAAAAATACCCTGCGTTCTTTAAATATTATAATTGGCCAGCCTTCCGTGGAAAATATAATATTTTTTAATAATACCGCTACCGGATTCTACCTATATAATAATACCCCGGTGCCTAATCGTGCTTCTTTTACTGGTATTTTTAATAAAACCTTATATCGAAATTTAAAAATAAACCTTAAGCCTAAACTTTTTATATTTCTTAGTAATAGCCTAATTATTATACCCACCAGCCCCTATTCTTCTTCCAGTAAATTCGATATCGCTTTTATCCTTTTAAGAAATATTTAAATTAATATAAAAATTATAGGCTTTGGAATAAATTTTTTATTTACGGCATTCCTTTAATAATCGATTTTACCTTCCGGCGGCTATTATTTTTATATTACGGGAGACAATACCTTAATTGCCTAACCTTTTATATATTATAATTACGGGCGATTTCCTTTTCCCTCGACCAGTTTATATTATTAATAAGGCTCGCGGAATTATAATAAAATACCGTGGGTGGGATCGTGTATATTTATTTTATATAAATGGCTGGTATAAATTATTTTAAGATTAAGCCAATAGAAGTATAAAAGGTAAGCGGATAATAAAAATCCCTAAATTATTAAATATAGGCGACGGGATAATTGGGTAAAAAGCCTAGATAAGGGAAGCCGAAATAACCATTTACGGCGGCAGGGCTTACCGCCAAACCTTAATTTATAAAGCAGGGTTTTTACCCGGTATAGGCACGGTTTCCCCAAATTAAATATATATATTTTATAAAGGTACGGTATAGGGGCTATACCCCTTATACTAAATATAATTTATTATTATTATATTTTCGATATTTATTATAATACTTATAATCCCGATAAGGCGCACCTTTTAGGCCAAAACGACCTGCCGGTTATTTCGGTTTTCCTTAACCAAAAGGAGAGCGTAAGCATCGTAGGCGGACCTATAGCGAATAAAATTAATAATAATATTAAAACTTTTTATAATACGACTGGCCCGGGTAATAGGCCGCCTTTTATTAATAACCATACTAATAAGAAAGTACTATTTAACCTTAACCTGCGAACTTTTATACGCCGAGTACCACTTTATAAAGGCGGCGTAAAATAATATTTATTATATTATAAATAAAAACTTATTATGCCAAATATCTTACTGGGCAACCGTTAAAAATTCAATCCTATATAAAATATCCGTCCTTTAATTTATAAAATAAACGATTAATTTTTTAATATTATCCGAGCGGTTCGGTATAAGCCGTTTATTATCCCGATCCTAAAAATATTACAATTCCTCAAATATAAATAATACGGGCTCGGGATATTTTTACTTTTAAAACCGGTCTTAAATACGACCTAAGGAACCTATTATTATTAAATATCCGGGGGGTAAATCGGTATCCTGGACAAGAGCACGAATAGGTATAGGCTTAATAAATTAATAAATAATTACGATATTTTAATATATTTCTATATTATTCTTTTTCTTTTATATTTATATTTCCCATATCCTTCGTGCCACCCCTTATTAGGTTATGGGTAATTGGGAATGCCAAGACTATTATCTAGGCGCCAAGACCATTATTTGGGCGCCAAGGCTCCTATCTGGGCAGCTCCTTTATATATATAATACTTTTATATTTAACAATTGTAGGGTATCGCGATAAGCACGTAATGCAGGTGGAGACCTATATTAGGCACCAGCGGGTACCAAAATAAACATATTACGGTTAATATAAAGCCCCAAATTATAGGCTTTAATTATTGCCCGCCAAATTTCAATTATAACCACCAAAGTTTAGAAGTGGCGCTAATTTTTTATACAGTTAAAATCTCCTTATTCTATTATTTCCACCTATATATAATCCGTACCCAAATAATAAATTATAATGGTACCAAATGGGCTTTAATAAAAGGCTAAAAAGCTTTTTAATATTATTAGCGAAAGGCTTTAAGCCGTAATATTTATCCTTATAAACCCCATAAGAGATAATAAATAATAATTCCAGGTAATGTAAACATACCGATACATTCTGCATTTTTTATAGCGCGGCCTCGATAAAAATTTAAGCATATTTGATCTCGGGAATGGTATAGTGCCAATATTTAAGATCCGTTATAACGGCCAATACCGCAAAATGGCGACGCTTGGCTTTAGGCATATTACCGTTAATTTAGGCCGCCCGGAACTTTTAACGGATCTTATTTTTATTTATAATTTTAAAAAGAACCATATTAGCGGTGTAATTAGTATTTATAAATAGGCCGTACTAAGAGATTTTACCATGTTTTCCTATACGTCCGGCGAGGCGTTTTCTCCCATGGACAGTATTATATTGGGAATTCTTACCTATTAATAATACGGCCCGGCCGACCCCCCTTTTACCGCTGCCGATTAAAAGTATATATTTAAATAAATCGTCGAGACGGCGAGGTTAAAGCGCCGGGATAAAATAATTTATTATATCTTTCCGCCAATGGCCAGCTTTTACCAGCCCCTTTTTAATACAGGTATCCGCTTTAAAAATCGCGGTTATAAAAGGGAAATCCCTGGAATTAATACCTTTTACCTATACCTAAGTTTAAGCCCCTTATTTATAATTAATATATATATAAAGAATATCGGCCTTTTTTCGGCAAATTTAATCTTTACCGGCAGTCCTAAGCTTTGGCTCCTTATACCCCCCTATATTAAGGATCGATTTAAAAAATACGTTAAGGCGGTCGCCCTAGGTAAGAAATACCCATACTTTTAATGGATCCGATATCTTAGGCTTATGGTAGCGCCTTTAAAGCTCGATAAATAGAATATTCCGTATTCTATTATTTATTATGGCCCGGGAGATTTATTATTTACCTTTTCCGATATATACCACCAGGTAATAAATCTCGGCCCGAATATAACGGAGGCAATAAACTTTAAGCTTAATAATTATACAGCTAATATTCCTCCCTTTAATTATTTATTTTGCAATTTAAAGGTGTGCGGCTTAAACCATACCATTTTTAAAAAAAATATAGCGCTCCCCAATGAATACCGGGCGTCCTTAATAAAGTAATCGGAAGTAACGAAAGTAATTTCTCCATTAGGCGAGTAATCTTCTCCCGAAAACCTTATATTAAACGATCGACCACGATTAGGGCCTATTATTAGGCCGGAGCCTTTTACCGTACCGCAGCGAAAAGACCTCCTAATAATTATAATAATTAGAACGAAAATTATGCGTCCTATATAAGTATAATCTATCCTCCCGCATAAAATAATCCCCCCATAGTATTTAAATCCATTAATAAATATTCGCATTTAATCGCGCCAACCAAGGAGCTGCACGGCGACCAGCCATAAATGCTTCCGCCTCGCATGTTTTAGGAGTACGGTTTATATCCGGAGAAATAAAAGGGCCCAAAAAGCGTAAAAGGACCGCAGAATGTTCGTTTACCCATTATAGCGTAATTATAAATAATAGTCGCATAAGGCGTATAATAAAACCTTGCCTAACCCAGGTAAATACCCAAAAAGGTCCTGGGTATAATCTGTTTTTGGATACGGTAATTGGGTGTATATCGCAGTATAATAATATTACGGTTAAGGTATTAAATATGCTTAATCGAATTTAAAAAGCCCGGATTATGGTTATAATATAATCGATAATAAAAGGGATTTACGATGCCATTTAATGCAGCGCTTTATATAAAGAAAGCCCTATTGGGCTTTATATATACCAGGCATATTATTAGGACCCCAAATCCCCGTCCATAGCCCGCTTTTATACGGCCAAGTTTCGGTATTATTAGGCCTGCTTTTATTTTAGGCTGGAGACGGAGTCAAAGCGTGCTGGCCGGTTATAATTAAACACGAATATTAGGAAAACTTTAATTATAAAATATAATTTCCCGATAAATATATCCACCAAAGAGTAATAAAATAAAATAAAATATTATTTAAAAACCGGATATAAGATTATAAAATTATTAGGATATACTTTTGGACCAGGATATACTTTGGAAAAGAAAACGGGAAGTGCTGGTTTTAATATAAAGTGGCTTATTCCCTGGCTTTTATATTTAAAAAAGTCGGATTATTCCTCCATAATTAATTTATCGGGCGGTGCTAAACACATGTTTAAAGATATCCTTTTAATTAATACCAGGCTGACCAATATGCTCCGAAGCGTGGGATTTATATTATATTCGGTTATATAAAAGGCACCAATAAATAATATTATTAAAAAATATATCCATTAATGGCCGTCGGTCGTGAATTTTAAAATTAGGGCAAACATTAATTTTGCGAATTATAGGATAATGGAAAACGCTTTTAAAAGCACACAAATGGTACTTTAAATTTCTAATTAATTTTTTATTTTTTTTGTATATTGGAGGGTATCCTCCGTTAATGCACGGGCCACGAATCTAAAAATAATTTATGGCTTATACAAGCCATAAAGCTTGCCAGCTTTTATGGCCGGACTTTTACGTATTCGGCCTATAACTTGGGCTTATATGGCTTCCATTAAATGTACAGGTTTGTGCCGCTTATATAAGCACCACATTTATTTAAGCACGTAAAATATGCAGCCTCCTCCCCGCGCTGTATTACCACCACCATCGCCAATACTAATTATAATGCCTTATATTAATCTAATTATAATATATTTACCCTATAATAAACTCGGCCTTTTTGGCTAACTCCTTTAGGGAGACGTTTATCGTTAAAACCCCTTATTATTAAAAGCTGGTTCCCCTATTGCGTATAACTGAAAATTGTTAAACCCTTTCGCTCTTAATACACCGTTATAATAAGCCTATTATTTTACGACCGCTAAGGATCCGTCCGGGCCTTTTTCTATAAGGAAAAAGTTCGGTAAAATTAACAGGTTTTATTATATCGAAGGTATAATATAATTAGTAAGCTTCGAGCGTATTTTTCGGTCAAGCTATTCGGGGCGGGCGTTATAATACCAATCCGGATTACCGGGCATAAATAAGCCGTTTATTAAAAAGTCGAGGTTTATAAATAATATTTATCCGGCAATATATTTATTATCCCTAATTTCCCCTTTAATAATGGGGATTATTAATATAATAACCTGGGCCTTTTTAATAATATACGTATTTACTCGTTTAAACTTTCGGAAATCCTTATCCGAAAAGCGTAAAGGCGATAAAAACAGCCTCGGCTGCATAAATATTCGACTAATTTCCTCTATATTTTCCGGTTCCGGAGGAATTTGGCCATCCGGGTATTCGTATTTATTAGGGTAAATACCAAAATCGATAAAATATTATTAAAAAGCACGGTTATACGGCCCGGTATTTTTAATACTTATAATATTTAATATATTTTTGCTTTTTAAAGGGAATACCGAGCCCCGTTTTCGACGGCCAAGATTAAACTGGCTCGAGCTTATCCCGTATTTAAGTGCGGTGTAAGGTTTGCGGTATTATAAAAAAGAAAAGTTAATTTATATAATAAAAAGGTTTTGGTATTTATATACCCCTTTTAAATCTAATAAATTTGGGCCGCCTTTTTTAGAAATAACGCTATAAGGATTTTTAATTTATACCGCTTCGCTATTAATAAACCCTTATGGCCGTTTACCAAACCATTTATAATTTGGACATTATTTTGTAAAGCAGTATTTTATAAGTACCGAAGCGTTAAGAGATAAAGCCTTAATATACTAAGAAAAAAACGCTAATCCATTAACTTTATCCGCAAAGGGTTTTTAAAATAAAACGATTCGCTAATGCTAGCGCGAAATTATTATTAGGGATATAACCCCGTGGCGCCGGGCAAATCTAATCTTTAAACTAAGCATAATTTAAGCGCCGGCCGTCCCTACGGCGTTCGCAATCTGCGCCTAAAGAAATTATATGCCGGAATACCCATATACCGAGCAATGTGGGGTTTTAATAATATAAGTAATAAAGTGGTTATTAAATTATTGGCCCGCTTGCCGAGACCTTTAAATTGTATAATAAAAAGGGTTTGGGGCCTTATTACGTACCCCGTATATAATAGTCCTAAAATAAATAATTAAAAGGCGTACCCTTAGGTAATACGGAATATTATTTATCCGAAAACCGCCAAATTTTAATTTTTTATTATTTTATATTAAGCTATAATCTCGCAATACCTTTTTACCTTTTATCGACTTTTAATTCCCTTCCATACTGCGTAGGCAAAAGCGAGTTTTGGTATTAAATCTTTTTGGCCCAAATTTAATTATTTAGGTTAATTATTACCCGGATTAAACGGATATTTCCGAGAATTATAATACTTATATATAATTATAATAATTAAGCACCAAAGGAAAACCCCACCATTAATATACCTTGAAAAATTTGCCGTATTTTTATAAACGTATTCGACTTTTTTATATTCTTACCACGATTTATACGGCGCAAATCCCATTGCCTATGGCTTTAATAACCCCATTATTATTAAAAAATATATAAAAATTATTTTTAAAAAATGCGGTTTTTTATATTAAAGATCCGGTGGTAGGAGATCGAATTAAGGAAATATAAAAAAGGGGTTTTCCAATCGAGTTTGCGGACGGCCTTAGCTTTTATAAACAAAATATTTTGGATAATATAATAAGCAGAAAATATATTATCGGCCTGGTGCCTTTTTAATTTTTTTTCGGCGTGTCCGGTAAGTTTTAATAGCCCAGTTCCCGTGGTCGGGCCTTAGAATTTACGAAGTATACCGAACTGATCCGTATTATATTTACGCCTTTATAACCGGATTAAACTTTAAATTAAAGGCTATTATCGTTCAATTATGAAGCCCGCATTTAAGAATGGTAGTTTATAGCGGTTTACACCTATTCCTAATTAAAGGCGTCCCCGTATTAAATGGCCTATTAAAAATACCATACGTTTTTTTTAAATAATGCAAGTATATTAAAATTAATATGGAAAACGGTGGCCTATAGGTTTATTGCTCTTATTTATTTTACATATTTTAATAAACATTATAGGGCTATTCTTAATGCACGATTCGCTTTTAAAACAGTGAAAGGTTTTGCAATACATTTCGTTTTCGCGATAAAGGAAAAACTTAGGAGCTGGCCGAAAAAGAAATTTCCAAAGGATCTCGAGCGAATAATTATTGCGATGGAGAGTATAAAAATAAGGGTAAACTTTACGTTTAATAATAGCTCGATATAACCCACCAGGTACCTGTTAAATTTATTTTTTAATTACCCGTATCCATCGGATCCAAAGGCTGTATTTAAATATATAACTGGCGCCTTTAACCCTAATACTATGTTTAAATATACAATTTACGCCTTTAATTTAAGGACTGTATCCGCATATATAACCGGCGCCTTTAATCCAAAAACTGTGTCCGTATATATAACCGGCGCCTTTAATCCATATTCTATCCCCGAGGCCGGAAATCCGCATATAATTCCGCCGAAAAATAATATAATCGAAAAATTATAGAATCCGAATACGCCGTGCGATTTTTTAAAAGCGTTGGTTATTAATATTACCGTTAATCCATTAAAGAAATTATTAAAATTACCCGAAGCCATTTATTCGTTAACATTGGGGAGCAGGGAGATAATTGGCGCCTTTAATTCCGGCTGCAAATTATTTAAAAGTATTCCGGCGATAGCAGGTTCCGCTTTTATTTATATTGTTAAATAAGTCCGGAATATTTAAAATAAGGTGGTATTATACCATTGGTATTATAATCGACTAATTAATTATACGGGCCCGTTTAAACTTTAACGATATCGTCCCCCTCCATTTTACGCCGTTTATAACGCTGGTTTATATTCCCGTTTACCGTATCCTTTATTTGCTTTTTATAATATCTTAATTTTCTGGCTTTTTTTAATTCCCTTTTGACTTATGCCCGGAGCACCTTCCGTCGCCGTAAAACAAATTGGCTGAGCTGGCCCTTTTTATATTTATAATATAAATATTAACTCGCTCGATCGAAGGTACGGTCACACGATAAATATATTTCGGAGCATAGAGTATTTATAATACGAGATTATTAATAATGCTCGTCGTATTGGAATAAAGGATAGGTTATAGTACGAATTACGTAATATCGGAAAAGGCCCTTTAGCTCCTCGAATTTCTGCGCGCAGCCTTTTAGCGGACAACGCTAATCGTTATCCTCCGCCCCGTCCTATTTTTCTTCCTGGCTATTATCCAAATCGTCGTCGCTATTATTATTAATATTACTATTATTATTAATACTACCAGTATTATTTTTCTCGCATCGCAGACTTATATATATTAAATATTTTAATAGCTCGCGTATATAATACTGGGCCTGGGACTAAGTTAAAATTAGCAGGATATATAATTAAAAAGCTTGCAAAGTATAAATATAAAAGAATCCAATATATTTATATAAAGCGTCGGTATTTAGGAATAGCTTAAAATAAGTTTAGTACTTTATTTTTAAAATATGTCCCGTTATTTGTAAAATAAATAACGGTGGATTAAGGGAAATACGCTGGTAAGAGCGGATATTAAGGGAGCGCCTAATTAAAATTTAAAAATTATATATGGAGATCCCGAAAGTTTTATTTTACCGCCTTTGGAAATTTAAGCTATATAAAGTTTAATAATACCTCTTTTTAAAGTACCCCGCTAAATTTCTGCCGGTAACGGTAAAAGGTGGTGGGAAATATACATACCATTTTGGCCTTTATATTTTAAGGGGGCCGCAGCCATTTACGCTAAATAAGATTATTATTATTTAGGTTTTTTGGCTGGCTAAACGTATTAGATTTTCGGCTTCGCCTTATTCCTGCCCGTTAATTCCACGCCAGGCGGTGGTCTCGATATCCCTTTAATAATATATTTATACTATACCCATTTATCTTATATATTTTTTCTATAATTAATCCCAAAAGTTAAAGGACCACAGTCTGCCTACATTATTTTATATATACTTGGTGCGGGGTAATCGGGGTGGACTGCTCCTTAATATTCCTTCGAAATATAACTTTCTATATATCCATAATATAATTACCGCTTAACCTGTATAATTTGCCCGGAACTCGTATTTTTACTTTAACATATTCGGAATATAACTTTCTATTCCCCAGTATTTATAAAAAGCCATACCTTATATATATTAATTTTTATTTTTACCGCATGGTATATATATATATAATGGACCAAATTAAAAGCGGATATACCCGTTGCTTAATAAACTATTTTATTAAACCATTACCCGTAAAACCCTTTAATATTATTTATATATCGAGATAATAGGCTAACTCGGTAAAATAACTTACCATATCCCTATGGAGCATTTCCCTAATATACTTTTAAACGGTCTTAGGGTTTGGCCCGTACTAGTTTTATTAGGAATACCACACCTTATCCTTTACAAATTATTTAAAGGAATAATAATAATATATAAAAGATCCGTATTAATTAAAGTATAACATTCCATTTTTAACGAATATTAAATATTTAAATTTAGACTTAGCCTCCCTATTAATAAAACCTTAATTATACAGATGATTATTAAAGGAGAAAAATAAGGCCTTTTATACGGCCATACCACGGTAATATTCTCCATTTATAATATTATTTTAAAAATAAAGAATTATTAATGCGAAAAGGCTTATATAAATGCGTCGATTTCGACGCCTCGCTGGTATATCCTGCTCCTTAAAAAACCGTCACCCAATTAAGTCGAGATAAAATAAAGTAATATCGAAATTATTATTCATCCAAGGGTATAAAAAAGGTATTTTCTTCCCCGCATTCCCATTAATACTTACCATAAGGTACGCTGCTTTATAGGCATTATTATTATAGCTTAATTTAGGGTTCCGCAATATTGTCTGGCCGGCTTAATACCGTAATAATATTTGGCATTCCCATTTAAAATAAATATGCCTAAGAAAGGGTCGTATATCGGTTCCCATTAAAATTTATTTTTTTAATTAGATTATTTTATTAATATTGCTTTATAAAATAAAGGATCCTTAAACGATGGAGACCCATCCACCCTATTATTCCGTGGGATTGGTGACCAGGGATAAGCTTATTTATAAATTAATAATATATATATTACGAATAAAAAGGGTGGGGTGTATATATTTACCGGAAAAAAAGTATAAAACCATGTTCTCGATATTTTATCCGGTATACCTGGACAGGGGCTTTTGGATATTAAGAGCCAGTTTTTGCTTAGATATATATAAATGTGGGATTAAATATTTACCACGCCGGCCATTTTTTCGGCCACCTTTATAAAAGTGGGAGGGTATTAAAAAGGAAGCTTAACGGAAAATATTACTTAGAATAAGTATATAAAGGCTTAATATTAATTCTTCGAAATATCCGCTCTTTATTTAAATATATATTTTCACCCATTAAAGTATCGATATAAGTTTTCCCTTTAATATAAGCTTTAACTGCCACTTTCCTCTTATAGGTTAAAACAAATGCCCTTTTCTCTGCCTTTTTTATTTAACTATTTAATCTACGAGGCATTAACTTGCCGGCCGAGCTTTACTCGGATTTAGAATAATTAAAGCCCTTTCCCAAATAATAAACTAACTTTGCATAGGCCATATAATTTCTTTTAAATAAGCCTTTGCTATTATTAGGTATATAAATGCTTGGCAATTTATATCTGTCTTTTATCGATTTTATAAAGTAACGATATAAATCTCCAGTTTAGTATAAACTTTAAGGAGGCCGAGGATCCCTCGTTTTTATTTACAGTACCCCATTATTGTTTAGAATATATATTGACTTTTCCGCAGGATTCATATCCTATTACCATATTCGGGTATAAGCCCTAATTACCATTAACTCCCGTAATTTAAAACTAGAGCGCTTTCCATTAAAATATATACTAATATTACTTAGGAATATTTTAACCTACTCGTGTTGCTTATTATGTCCAGTTAGACGAAATATTATAGCCTGCCAAGCGGTCCTTTAAAGCCAACCCATAAGGGTTGGTCGTCGTTTATAAGCCATATAAATACCACAGAGTTAAATCCCCAGGTTAAAGATTAATCCTTAAAATAAGATGGGCAGCCGAACGGGATTATTAACGAAGATGGAAATAATAATATAGTCTCCACGGATAATATTAAGGGTGAAAATATATTATATTTTAAAACGGTGGATTAAGTAAATATTTAAAATATTAATAAATTTGGGAGGCGGCGGCAGGTAATAAATGGGTAATAAAACGGAGGGTTATAAATCGATTTAATTATTATTATTATATATTTGCTTATATAATTATCACGCTATTATATTTTCTATTGGTATATACCCGGATAATTTTATTTATTATATTATTATAGGCCAGGTTTTTACCTTTATTTTTTTAGCCTTTTATTTATAAGTACGCGAGCACGAATACGGTTAGGATAACCGCCAGCTGGCGATTAACGGCCTGAAAAAATGGAAAAAGGACTGTGAATTTATTCTGCGATCCATCCCGGTAAGCAAATAAAGCGGGCCGCTAACGTTGCCCGTATATAAGCCGAAAATATATAAAAATGTAAAACGATTACCTTATAATTTTCGCAGGTACCGTATAAATAATAATAATTTTAATAGGAATCGATCCCTAAAGCGATCCGATAATAAATCCAGGGCCCGAATGCCGGATATTCCGATACCGGGCCGGATAAGGCGCCGCGGCTAACGCGGCCAGCAACGGTTGGCCCGACGGCCGCGCGGAAATAATAATAAGGGCTTTTTTTTATATAATGGCGGTCGCAGGAATTATTAATATTATATTTAAAAATACCTCCTTAGGTTGGTTTATTTTAAAAATCCTTAATATTCGGATTCTTATTATTAATAATTTTAGAGGGATTTAGGAGCGGATACTGGGGGGTAAATGCTTATTCCCGTTTAAACGTGGGTTTTTTATAATGGTTTAATGGGTATTGGCGGTTATTTTTAACGGCGTTAAAGGAAAAATTATTTGTCCGCTGGTCGTTATTTCCGTTTAACGCGGCGGTGGTCTCGGCGGCTTTGGCATTAGGCATAATAGGAAAATAATAATTATTATTAATTAATAGTATTGGATTTAATATTTTTGGCCACGATAAAAATAAAAATACTTCGGCGCTATTTTTATTTACGGCTGTTTTTAATTTCGCCAAATAATACGAACCACGGATTTACCAAAACGGCTTTACTTTTCGTGCTTAAGAATATTCTCCTAAAATAATAAAAATATATTATATTTATAAAATACCCCCCGAGGTATAATTATAATTATACCGAAATTATTTTATATTTTTTACTCCCGTTATTTAGATGGCGCCCGTTTATTACCGTGGTTTTCCGGGGAGCAAAGCTAATATTATTAAACGCCTATGCTTATTAATAATATATAATGCATCGTTATTTTGCCCCGGCTCGGCCCTTACGGAATGGATGCTCCCCTTTTTTTAGGAATAACTGGGCGTAAATAATGTGTATTTAAAACCCCTGTTTATAAACAGTTGGCGAACGGGGTATAGAGCGGAAAGGGGGCTGATTAAATGGGAACCTCACCTGCCTATAAATAATGTTGGACTGTGTAAAATAGAAATAAGTATAACCGTAATAGGTTACGCTGGTTTTTTTTTAATACTTCCTATAACGCATTCGGGTAAACTCGCAGCTGGGCATTAATTTATAAAATTAAACGTAAGGTAAGATTTACTATTTACCAACCATCCTAAATGCTTTTTTTCGGAGTATTATAAAAAAATGCACTTTTTTTAAGGCGAACGGAATTAATGGTTTAAAATTTTTAAGGATCCGGTCGCAGTTTTATCCTGTATAAAGCTTGGACTTTTCACTTATAATAATCGCCTTCCCCGTATCGAAAGTTAGCTTCCCTGGAATATTTCCCCGATTTATTCGAATTACTAATACGCTTTTATACCTAAATTCTTTTTAAGCTATTATCCACTTCTATTATTAATAGGTTAAATTATTTTCTGCCACCCTCCGTACCGTAAAACAATACTAACCATGGAATTTCCTCTAAAAAGGTTCCTTAAAGCGCTAATTATACGCCAAAATCGTTTATTTATCCGCCCATTAATAATTATTCGTAAAACCTCGACTTATACGTAAGGATAAGTTCGGAAGGCTTAATATTATCCACCATTATATTAATGGAGATTCGAGTAATGATTAAATAGCCCGCCCGATAGCCTAATCCTCGCACCGTAATAATTTAATAGCCTGCTAAATTAAACTCGAGGTGTAAAATATACCAAAACTGCGAATATATTCCCGGGAAAAAAAACTGTATCGGGTGTGTGGCCATTATCGGGATTATAATAGTTGGCGGTATTATTATAGGTCTGTGTGGCGATTATTAAAGCGATTTATTCGAATGCGGCAGCTGGGGAAATAAAAAGTTATATATTACGAATAATATAGGTGGAGGGACTGAGTTAATTAGAATTTAGTAAAGGAAGGAAATCACCAGTTTAGACCAGCCTGACCACCTGTATTTATAATAATCGTGATTATGTATTCACCGATGTTTTCCGTATTTTATTTATATTACCATTCTTATTTACGGCAATATTAATTTACCCAGGTTAAATTAATTAGGTAATTAAGCTTAACGGGCTAATACCTCGGTTTTGGGACCGCCATATAGGCGTTAGATTTATATATATATAAGGCGTATAATCATTATTTTATTACTAAAGTCCTAGCCTAATCTATTATAAACGATTTATATCTTTATTCTTTTTTAATATTAAACCTATTTATAATTTTATTATAAATTAAGTATAAACGGTATAAGTTAAGTCCGACTGTCCAATGTCCCACGTTGGGAAGCCAGGCCATTATTAAAGCCTTTATTAATAGCGGGATTATAAATTATAAGTTAAAGTAAAGTTTAAATTAAATTTAGGGTAAAGATACGCGGTGCGGTATTACTGGGATTTTCCTCGCCGCCAGGCCGTACCTTCCGAGAAGTTCCATTTTATTTTTTATAAATAAAGCATTGCCGGCGACCTAAAAAGTAAGTTTGGGAAGGATTGTCTGGGCCCGAGCGCGAGTACTTGCGTTTCCCTATTTTTACTGGTGTCCTATTATTGTATCTTTTTATAGGTGTATTATTATTATATTTCTTTATCCTATTATTATGCCCTTTAATCGGTAAGTATGGCTAGGAGGCTTATTTGGCGCAATTAAATTAAGATACTTATATTAATTTAACCCAAATAATAAATAACCACCTTTGCTTAATAAAATAATATTTTAGTATAATATATCCCTTTAAATAAACGCATTAAAGGGCCAGGTGCTACGCGGGTCCGATTATAAAAAAATATTTAACGTTTTAGCTTTTCCTTAATTAAAACCTATATATATTTAAAAAATATACTTAAGTTTTTTTATAACCCTCCGTTCCATCACCCATTTATTACCTGCCGCCGCCTTCCAAGTTTATTAACGTTTTAATATTTCCTTATTTATATTCGTTATTAATAAGGGGAAGGGTCCTTTCCAGGTCGGTGACCGATACCGAATTAATAAATTACGCTGTAATAAAAAAAGCAACGGCCAAGGTAACCGCCGTGATACACTTAAAGGCTTAAAAATCAACCCCCGCACTTTTGGCGATCTTGCGTACATTAAAAGCGAATGGGTTTATAAAATAATCCGTTTTATAAAACTTTATAAACTTATCGCGAACGTTAATTCCCTCCAAAATCCTATTCGTAAAGTATATTTTAGGCTATTTTAATATTTTATAATAAAGAAACTAATTGTGGCCAGTTTTAAAAAGGCGGCTAAATTAAAATAAAATCGAAAAATAATAATGCGGGTATAATATATAAGAAAAAATACTTTTTAAAGGTATAAATTTAAAAAAAATATATTATATTTTATATTATAGATTAAAACCCTTAATTAAATTAATTACCCGCCTTAACCGTATAAAGCCTTATTAATATAATCCTGGTTATATTATAATTTGTTTTATTTTATAAATTTCCTTTTTAATGCTTTATTATACGATATTTTTATTTATAAAATCTTGGCCTGCCTCGCTGTTATAAAGTATAGACCAATTAATCCCTTAATAAAAATATAATATGGTATAAATTAATATAAAAGTCCATTATAATATTATACATTTTAAATATATTCCCCGCCTAAAAAATATAAGGATTGCGGACGGTGCCAGCCACTTGCTTTAACCCTATTATATGGGAGAGTTATATAATGCTTATAGGCAGACAGAGCGAGGTAATACCCCAAACTATCCGCCGCGTATAAATATATATTAGTATTTATATTAAAAGATAAAATATATATTATAAGATTAGTTCGGAAATAAGTATCCAGCCGTGCAAAAGCCGTATAAGCGAATACCAGGTTTATAAGTTCATTACGCATTAAATTATTAAATCCTAAATCCTAATAGGTCCTAGGTTTGGCTGAAAACACGCCTTAACGCATTAGGTCGTTTATTTATATAAGGATGCGTTTTATTTTAAAATAATGATATTTTTATAATTACTGCGATTATCCCAGCTAATCCCACCCATTTCCATTTTACCTATACCATAGGACGCCTTTCCAAACTCGGAAATAACCCTCCCCGTTTTAACGTCTAGCCTTAAACAGATGGTCTTTTAATCGCTTATTATATAATAATAAATGTTTAATACGGTAAATAACCCTTACGCCATCTTGTGCTTTACTAAGTTTAATAAAAATCTGGGTAATTATATCCCGCGCTTCGTCCCTTATTTTAATTATATAATAATAATATAGCCGAATAAATTTATGGATAACTCCGGAAAGGCTTAATACCGAATCCCCCACGTTATAATTAATTATTAATTCGGGCGGTATATCCGCGGATCGTGCAGGAACCCAGTTAAGAATATATTAATATTCCGGGATAAATAGAGATATTTACCAATCCCTATAATTATATACCTTTTTAAAAATAAAACAAGATTTAGGTGGCGGTAATAATATCCCTTAATATTAATATTTTTAATAAGTATTTTTATTCTATATATTTTAATAAAGCCATTAAGGAAACTGGATCCTAACCATAATATGGCCTATATTAGAGGTTTAAACTAAACAGATTTAAAAAATAAATTACCCATTTCCGGATTTTATTATTATTTATAAATATATAAACTAGTTTTTATTTTATTGGCTTGTTTTATGGTTAATAATCTTCTCCTTATTATTATTATAAAATACCTATAGGTTTTCCATATTACCAAACATATTATATTCTTACCGGTTATGCCTTAATACCCCCAGCACCCTGTAAAAAGGTTTATACCAGGAAGTTCTATAATTTTCGCCAAATTGCCGCTATTTATCCCCGCTGGTACCGGTACGGATATACTTCCACCTTAATCTGGTCGATAAATTAGGCCCGAAAGGTATATTACCAAGGCAATAAAGCCCGCCCTAAGCCTAATATTATATAAGCTTAAATAATAATTTCCTTCCCGTCTCCCACCCTATACATTATTATTCCAAATTATAAACGGTCCGGGGGAGAGTTAATTATTTAGGCAAAATTCCAAATAAAACTAAACTCCGTAATCCAGATCCTCGAATAGGTGAATTTTATAATAATTGGGAGGGAGCGTGGTAACCAGGTAATCCCGTACGCCTGGCCTTATAAATAAAGGCGGCAATAAATTAGGTGGAGAATTATCTTCGGGCTGGCTGTCCGAAACTTTAACGCTTGGGGAAAATGCTTTTTTAATAATAATAATATTAATTAGGGATAATATTTTAAATATTATAATAAAAACCTGTAAAGGATCCTTTTTTATAAAAGAATAAATATTAAATAAATGATTATATTATACGTAATTATTTGGGTAAAGTATTACGGACGATCTCTTCTCCGGGGTATTAATAAACTTATAGGCTTTTTACCAACGGGCTTTAATAATTCGAAATATTCCGGCCCCGGTTTTTATTATTCCCAATATATTTTTTATTAAAATAATATATAATTTAAATAATATTTATTTATCCGACGGGATTAATAATCCTAGATACTAGGCTAAAAAGATTAAAAGGATTAATAATAAAAAAGCCAACCATAATAATAATTAATTTTTCGGCTCCGATATCCGATAGATAAAATGCACCATAAGGCCAAAAAAGGTAAATTAAAGGACGAAAGGCGCCCCCCAGATTATTCCGATATTGAGAAAAAACAGCGTAGGGAAACCGATTGCGAGGAAAAGAAATAAAAGGCTATATATAATTTATAATATTATGTTTTTTATACCGGTGGATATATATTTTAGGACCTTTTAAAGAATAGGATATATAATGGTATAATATTAGATTTGGTTAATATTTTACTTAATATAATACTGGATAGCGATTAATACCTGGACATATATAAGATGAATTATATAAACGATTTTTAAACCTTAAAATAAAGCGGGGCTGGGATTGTCGAGGATTTTAAAAGGGATAATAATGCTTACACCGGCCGCGACGAATAATCCTAATCCCGAAATTAAAAGCTTTTTTTCGGCAATAAGTATATATTAAATAAGGTAAAAAGAAATAATAAGAAACCAAATTACCAAGGTAAGTTTGGCATCGGGGATTTTGGCGTTGGGGATTTGGTGGGCCGTTTAAAATATGGTGCTATAATCGAGGATATTGTATATGCATTTGCAAGGCGGCCAGGCGTTGCAGGATTTGGCCAACTTTATATAATATCGCCGTATAAAAGAAAGCAAAAAGTAATATAAAAGATAAATTAAAACGATTAATTATTAATAAAACAATATAAATTATAAAGGTTAAAAACGGGGAGATTTATTATTTTTCCGGTCCCCTATCCGAAATTAAATTACACTCGGTTCGTATAATTCGATAGGGCCTTATAAGGAATAAAATAACTTTTATTAGGAAAGATTATCCGTTAATAAATAGGTGTGGTCGAGTCTCCGCCGGAGTGGGCCTTATAATATAGCTTGCCTGCCTCCCCATTAAAAACCATTTTAATTATTAGATTTAACGGGAGGCCGAAATATTAATATTTTTTCTTTTTACGGGGCTATAAATATATTATCCGTTATTAATTGGAGAATCCTAGCACTGGTCCGAGCGTTTAATAAATTATTAGCTTACCGCCACCGGTATTTTTAACGCAATCCCAGAACGGTATACCAGCCCCGTAAATATAGGTCTCGATTAAATAAGGATTAATATAACCCTTATAAAATTCGTTATATTATAAATACGTAACGGTATAAATGGGGGAAAGTATATTTAATCGGTATTATTATAATAAATTATTTATAAATTATAAGGAAAATTATTACCGATTAATAAAACCTAATATATCGTTATTAAGGATTCGGGGATACGGGGTTTATATAAAATATAATAAAGGGGACGCAAATACCTGCTAACGGTAATAATTTAATATCCTACCTAAAGTTTTTTTCGCCAGGCTTTTACGCAAATATACCTAAAGCTTATAATTAGCGCCGAATTTTAATAATATAAATGGTGCACGCGAATTAATGGTCTAACGTTTATAATAAGTTCCCATATAAAGGTAATACACGCTTTTAAATTAAAAAAAGGTTTATAAAGTTTTGCTTCTATTTGCTATCCGTAAAAGGGTATTATTATTAGTACTTGGTTGGACATTATTGGCATTAATAGATTTTTCGCAGGCAGAATTATAATCGTTGTATATTCTTTATTAGGAGAAGTACGCTCGGGGTTTAAAGGGTGCTAGCCACAGCCAAGGCAGGCAGAATAAGGAAAAAGCGCTTATAAATTAATTTAAAGAGTGTTCAGGTTGCCATATTTTTTAAAACGAGATTTTATCTAACCCTTACCAATTATCTTAATTATTAGTCCCATTAGCCTTGGAATGGTATTAATATTAATAACGGGGAAAGTCCTTTAATACGTAAGCATATTTAATTTAATTACGGTAAATTAAGCGGTGCAATCCGCGGAACCTTAAATTATTACAATATTTTACGAATAGGAAAGGACGCTCTAGGTCTTTAAGGGGTATATGGAGTTTAATTATTTAGGGTATTTCCCGATCTTTTACCAAGATAAAATAATTGATTTCTGCGCCCTGATTAATGGCCTATGCATTATATATATATATATTATATAACTTTTTTATACAAATAATCATTATTAGAAATCAAAGTGATTGGAGAATTTTAGGGTATTTCTTACTAAAAGAAATTATTAATTAAATTATTGTTTATTACTCTGATGATTTCTCCTCCAGTGCCTCCTCCAGTGCCTCCTCCAGTGCCTCCTTTAGTGCCTTCTCCAGTGCCTTCTCCAGTGCCTTCTCTAGTGCCTCCTCCAGTGCCTTCTTCAGTACCTCCTCCAGTGTCTATTTTAAAGCCTATTTAAAATACCAAAGGATTTCTTGTATGGCAAAAGTTGTTGTGTATGGGAGAAGTTGTTGTGTGTGGGAGAAGTTATGTGTGGGAGAAGTTGTTGTGTGTGGGAGAAATTATTATATATGGGAGAAATTATTATATATGGGCTACGCGTTTAATATTATTACCATTGGTAACGGCGCCTTTGACGCGTAACTTATACATAATGGCACCTGAGAGGGAATTATAAGAATAAATATTAGTATAATTATTAATAAATTAAGCTTTGGCCAAAAATACCCTAAAATTCTTTAATAATTAATGATTTCTAAAAATAATTATTTGCATAATAATAATAGGGGATAATTGCCAATAATACCCTAATATTTCCCAATCACCTTTGATTTCCAGAAATCATTTTTAACAATACCCTTATTAGTATTCTCCATTAATGCTATGCCGCAATAGGCAAAGTGCGACCGTGCATATTACCAAAATATCCCTATTTATACCTTTATTAAAAATATCCCTATTTACACCTTTGCCAAAAATATCCTTATTTATACCTTTGCCAAAAATATCCCTATTTATACCTTTAAATATCCCTATTTGCACCTTTGCCAAAAATATCCCTATTTGCACCTTTACCAAAAATATCCCTATTTGCACCTTTGCTAAAAATATCCCTATTTGCACTTTTATTAAAAATATCCTTATTTATATTTTTACCAAAAATATCCTTATTTATACCTTTACCAAAAATATCCCTGTTTATACTTTTATTAAAAATATCCCTATTTATACTTTTACCAAAAATATTCTTATTTATACCTTTGCCAAAAATATCCCTATTTATACCTCTGCCAAAAATATCCCTATTTATACCTTTACCAAAAATATTCTTATTTATACCTTTATTAAAAATATCCCTATTTATACCTTTATTAAAAATATCCCTATTTACACCTTTATTAAAAATATCCCTATTTATACCTTTATTAAAAATATCCCTATTTATACCTTTGCCAAAAATATTCCTATTCGCACCTTTACTAAAAATATCCCTATTTGCACTTTTACTAAAAACATCCCTGTTTACACCTCTGCTAAAAACATCCCTATTTGCACCTTTACTAAAATATTACTGCCTAATATACTCCTATCTGCCCCTTTGCCAAAATACTTCTATTTACACCTTTGCCAAATTATTATTATTTATACCCTTACCAAATCCCCCCTAAAAAACCACTGTATTTCTGCCCACCATATCCTTAAAAGCTCTTTTAAAAGCAAAAGAAAGATTGGACAAAGTCCAGGCCAAAGTTCAAGCCAATAAAAAGAAAAAGGAAACCGAACGATTTATTAAACCTATTAGGACCCGCAGTTCTATTATTGGGAAAAATGCTTTTATAAAAAGGAGGTATAAACCTAAAAATAATTGGGTAAAAAAAATACCGTTTGGCCTTTTTTTGGTTTATAATAAATTTTAAAAATTCGATTTTATTAATACCGACCGCTCGAATAATAATAAAAGGGAATTAAAAGAAAAAGCCGGAAATAAAAAGAAATTAATCGAAATATACTGCTCGGCTATTTTAAGTTTGGTTAATAAAAATTAAAAATTAGGCAGATAATTATAATAAGGTAAATTAACCAATATCCCCTTTTTTTCCCGGTATTAATATTTCGAAAAGGCTGGAAAGTTTCTATTTCCTAGCATATCCCGAAAGCGATCTCGGAGTAATTTATTAATAATTGGTCCGGTCGATTCTAATATTAATCGACCGCTCCCCAGGATTAAAACAATTTAAGGTAAATTTTATAAGATTCCTATAATTCCAGCCCAACCTATATTATAAATTTATAATCTAATATAAATATTTTATACCAGCGCGGTATAAACGTACCTAATAACCCAGTCATCCGTTTTAATTAATAGCGAGATACCTGGACGGCCGAAAAATTAATATACGCCTTTAAAAAAGAAATATTATAAAGATTTAATATCGCCCTTTTTCGCTAGCCAGCCTGGTGGAAACGGGATAGTATTGCGGACGCCTATAAAGCCTAACTTTCCGGGCTCCTTATTTATAAAAAAAGAGAGAATTATAGGTGGTCGGGCTGCCTTAGCCGCTAATATTTAAAAATTCTACCATAAATCGCTGCTATTATAGGCCATTTTAAAAAGCATAATGTGGAATATATATAACCGAAATTCCCCTTTTATAATAAAATATATTATTGTTTCGAGGACGGTGCTTTGCTTTAATATCGGGGAAGAAATATCGCTCCCTAATCTGAAAATAAATAAGCTTATTAAATGGCATGGAAAGGCGAAAAGGTGGTTCCTAAATATGGATATATTATTCGGGTTTTGCATAATAATTCCTATCGAAAAATATATGGTGCCCTTAATTTTTAAATAAACTTAATACTTATATTACTTATCTTAACCATTTGGCCTTTCTTAATAGCTTATTCCCCGGAAGGCGCATCCCCGTTAATTCCCTCCCCGTTTATAAAAATAAAGCCATATTCGAAATTACCTAAAGGAGTTTCCTAATATAAGGTTTTATTATCCGTTATTATAATCGTCGTTTACCAGATTTTCTGGAATTCGCCGTTAAAAGCTTTATTAATATCCCCATCCTTAAGAAAAAAACATTAGTACTTGGGGTAAAAAGCGAAGTTTAAAATTATACAATTATTATAATTTCTAATTTAATAAGAATTAATATTCTATTAATATTTTGGAAAAGCAGTAAACCTATATTCGAGTAAATTCTTTACCGATTTCGTAATTTTGGAGGTAATAAAATAAGCTTTTTTTTTTACGGTATTTCCCCCGCGGGGTCGCCGGTTAAGCCAATACCGGTAATACCTAACTGGCGCCTTATTTATAGTCTTATAAAACTATAAAGTATAATATCTTTCGAATTAAATCGTGAACTTTAATTTTAATATTCTTAAAAGCGATAAAGATATTTATGCGGCCCGCGTTATACGCACCCGTATATAATGCTTAATATCTTATATTAATTGGGATTATAAAAGTAAGGTATGGTGCTGGTTTTAAATAATATAATATGCAATACCTTTACGCATGGTGGTCAGTAGGTAAGGTAAGAAGCTGCATTTTTTTTTTATCTTCCCTACATGGGCTATATTGCCGCATTACGAATACTAACCGATAAGCAGGAAAAATATTATACCGTTTTAACAACCCCACTTTTAGGTATAACCACTTTAGCCGCACTCGGTATTATACGTATGGATATATTCCGATAATATATACTTTTTAAAATTATAACCGTATATTTACTATACCTTATAAAGGTTATTTAAATACGGCAGTTCCTTTTTTGGGTATTAAAAAGTTATTTAATTATACAAAGCTTTTTCCCAGACCCGCCGCGATTATAAACAGCGGCCTAACTATATAAGATTACTTTTTTTTTGCCCCAGAGGCCCAGAAAACGGTCTCTTTATTAAAGAGCGGAACTTAAAAATAAGGCCGGAATATAAGCTCGGTATAAGTATCGGGTATTATTAGGGGAGTGTCGTACCGGCTTGCGGTCGCATTATACTTTATTCCTGGGCTGCTTTATTATTAGTTTGGGATTTATCGGAGATTTTAAGGTATTAGGTATTTTAAACAGGTATTTAAATAAATATACGCTTGGCCGGTATATTATTAATAATTATTAGAGATATATACTTATTTTTAATTAGTTTTTTATCTCGGTATAATAAATACTTCCCGTGCCGAAGTAATTCGGACGGAGGGTGGCTCCCTACTGGGGAATCCGGGGCATTTTTAATGGATAGGTATCGATATATTACTAATTAAAACGCCGAAGGGTATATAAGGTAATTTAAAAGAGGTAAAAAATATGCGGCTAATGCTGGTATATAAAGAAGTATATAATATGGTTTTCGAGGGTTATAACCACCCGGGTATTAATAATATTATATAAAGCGAATCGACGCCCTGGAAACGTTACCAGCTTATTAATCCAAAGCTAAAGTGTGAAGGTATTAATAATTTGCGGTCGTATAAGCCTTGGTTAGGGCCGTTATTATATTTTGGTCGCGTCTAAGGTGGAAATATACCCGTGCTTTAATTAATTCCATATTTTAAAGATTTATACTCCGCGTTAAAAAGTCCTATTAAAATAATACATTTCGCACCCGGTCTTTTAAGCAGTGGTGGCCGGCAGGCGAGGCTTAATAATTTGGGCGTTTTTAAAATACATCTCGGTTAATATTATATCGGTCTTTTATATATATTTAAATCCCGGTAATTTTTAATAAAACTTAACCTTATTAATGGTAATATTTAAAGTAAATTTTATACGCCCGTTTATTTTAAATGTACTTTTATGGTATATATTTTTAATAAGCACTTAATAATATACGGTTTATTCATTAATGCGCATTTCGGCTGGCCAATACGTATACGTATACTGGTATATAAACCAGCCAGGCCTTTTTGGTAATGCATTATTTCCCTCCGTATAAATAATAAGTTTGGCCCTATCTTCCATCCTTTAACGCTTAGAGTTTATATATTAAACTATACCTTTTCTCGGCACCTAATTTCCCACAAATAAATTATAATATAAACTTAATAGAAATAGGACGGCCTTATTCCCACCTCCCCTATACATTATAAAAAATTATCGGCTTTCGCGTAAGTATATTCTTTTAAAAATAGGCTAACGCCTTAGTATATTACCTGGTTATAGGGTATATATAAGGCAAAGTTAAATAATTAGTGCGAAAACTTGGTTAATTTTCTCCCGTTATAGGGGATAGGAATACCGCCGGACATACTTTCGGTAGGGTTACCTTTTTTAATATTAATCAAAAACCCGAACTATATCCCAAATATACCAGCTTTAAATTAAAAGCACGTAATATTATTTGCGCCGAATATATGGTTTTCCGAAATATTAACGAAAAGGAATAAGAAACGGGCTCGAGTTATTTAATTTTATATAATAAGTTTTATAATTATATTAATCGATATATGGGCTTTAAAGTCGGAATTAAAAAGAAGGCGGTGTATGAAATATTAAGAAATGGTTAAGGTAAAAGAGCGAAAAAAGCCATTAGGGCGGAAAAATAAATCCTTAAAAGGGGACGAAAACGGGACCGGGTAAAGGGAGCCGGGGAATAAATATAATAATTAATAAGCCTATAAATAATTAATTTTTAGTTTTTTTTCTCTAATATATTTAATATTTAATATACGTAACCGCCGAAAATAGGTCGGTAATTTTAATATATACCTATATTTTTAAAAAACCGATTAATATATAATATTATATTTTGGCTCCCCTGGCGAGGATTTATGTTCCGGTATTAAAGTAACCAGCCCCGAGTCCCTTTACCTCCTTTTAGGCAGCGAGTTAATCAGGATATATTGCCCGCCTAAATAAATAATTAACGAATAATTAAATTAAGATAACCAGAATTGCCAGTATGGCTTTTTACCCTTATATAATCGAGGCTGGTTTACCCAATGGTTTGCGTTTATTGGTCGCCTTAATAGGCGTTTATAATACTTCGCTTAAAAGCCATCTTTATTTTTATTTAACTTTTTCGGTACTTACCTTTTAATTAAGATTTTATTATTTTATTACCCGTTTAAATTTATAATACCGAAGCTTTGATTTATAAACCTTATTAATAATTATAACTTTTCCGTCCCGTTTATACCTATTCGGCATAAAATATAATTAATTATAATAATTCTCCACCGCAAACCGTTTAAAACCCACCAGTTTTATTATTTTAATTATAAATAATGCTTTTATATTTTAACCGCCAAAATGGGTAATAATTTATAATAATAATTTTTACAAAAACCGTAATAATAATATAAAAGTACCGTTATAATTCGCCAGCTTAAGACCTTACCAATTAGCCAGGAAAAATTTATGGCCGAGGTCAAAGCTATAAATGCCGTATTAATTATAATAAAGCAGAAATATATGGAGGTTAATAAAAGCCTAAGCGAAAACCCAGACCAAGATTTATTAATAAAGAAATGATAGGCCCTCGCTGGCCTTTATATAATACTATTACGGGAATATTATAATTATTTCCTCGCTTTATAATACCCATTAATTTCCCCTAAAATTAGGAGCCAATCTTTCGAGTTTTCCATAATGGTAAAAATATAGCACCATGGGATCCATCCTTTTCTCGAACTGCTTAGGCACCGCCTTCCATATAGCCTAAAGTATATACTAATATTTATTTATTTTGCGTATATCACAATGGCCGTTTTATATAAAATGGTGCCAGTATTCTTTAATACCTGGGTTAAATGCCTAGGCAACCTGGCAAGATATAAGTAAGCCGCCGTCCTATTCCAGCCCTTTTAAATAATAATTAACCCTTATATTATAAAAAATGGCCATCGAAAATAATAATACCGAATTCCGTAAAGTTTAAACCGGTATTACCAGGTATTGGTATTCCAAAATATTAAATACGGCGCCCATGGCTGGCCGGTTATACCACCATTTGGCGATTATCTCCAAACCAAACGCTCCCTAGTAATTTTATTATTATTATAAAAGCCTTTATATAGGGAGCCCCTTTAATAAAACCCGGGAGTTAATTTTAACCCTTCTTAAACCTGCCCTTATTAATAACCCCCCGAAATATATACTTCCTTCGGATCTGGCCCTTATCCGAATCTTCGGCATGCTTTTTACACGTATAAAGATTAAACGGTTACGTTTAATTATTAACCACTGGATTAATAACCTTAACACTTAAATTGCCAATTTGGGCAAATATTAGCGGAAATTAAACTATTATATTACCATTGCGCTTTACTCTTTTATTATTTTATTCGGTTACACCCATATTATTTTACCTTATACTTTGCGTATGGTCCTTTTTAGAATAACGGACCGTAATACCTGGCATTTTTTATATTATATATTGGCCTTTTTATTATATATAATTAAAAACCCAAATACCACGGAGATGCTCCCGTCCTTAAAATGGTAGGGTATTATCGATTTATTAAACCTGGTATATATAAAACGTCCACGCCATAACCCTTATATTATATTCGCTTACCCCTTTCTAAAAAATTATATAATGCGTGGTTTATTTTACACCAACGGTTATTATCCTAAGGACTTTTTCGCCAAAAGCGTGAATAATAAAAATAAGTATTTTAATAATTTATCGATGGAGGACCGTAAAAAGCGCATCCTTAAATTAGGTTTCCGACTTTACAGCCTTAAAACTCGATGGATTATATATAATGGATGGCGGTTTAAAATTAAGTAAAAGGGATAAACTACTTTATTTCGAATATTATTTAGGGAAACGGAAAAAAATAAGGAGTTGCTAAAGCGCTGGGAATTTTTTATACGCAGCCTTTTCGCCACGCCGCTATGGAAATTATCTCGGTATAAATATACGCCTATTAAGCGGAATATAATATTTAATTATCCCAGCCAAAATTTAAACCTTACCCTTAAATATTTGAAATTACTTGGTTTTCGAATTTCCCAACTAAATAATAATCGATTTTCCAGGCCTTTTTTCGAGTGCGTTTTTATAAACTTGGAGTCCATTCCGGACCGTACCAAATATAAAATAACCCATAAATTATTTACAAATATATATAAATTAGGTAAAAAAGGCGTAGATTTTACCATTAATATTACGCTATTGGTAACCGACCCCACCATTTATAAGGCAATTTAGAAACCGTTTATAAATATATATAATTTGGGCAAAAAAGCCGTAAATATTACCATTAATATTATACCGTCGGCAGCCGATAACGCATTAAATGCCACTTTTAATATTACTGGCCGGTCGACGCTATCGATAATTAATAATAAATATTAAATTTAATGGCCAACCAATATAAAGGCCATCCCACCGCCATAACTTTAATAAAGGATTCGAGGCAACTCCCCACCACTTGGATTATAAAGAAATCGGTTTTATATTTAGGGATAAATTAATTATAAATCTCTTTTATTTGGTGTTTTATATTCTTTATTTACTTTTTTATTTATTAATTTATTATTTATTATTGTATTTAATTCTGGTAAACGTAAGTTACCGTAGAAGCGTTATAAATTATATACTTATTTTTTTACGGATCGGCCTTAAAAAGGCGGCTCCTTTACGGTTGGATAAATTATACCTCTCGGTCCACCCCGGAGCTTTCCTTTACCTCCGCCCCATATTCGCCTTTAATTATCGATTTAATTTTAGCTTTTCGCCGTAAGCAGTAAAAGCTTATATTAATTTTGGTTTTTTGCCGTGAGCAATTAATTTATAATAAGATTGGAATAAGCTGGACCGCCAGGTTTATTTATTAATTATAATTAATATACTAAGTATATATATTAATATAAAAGCCGGTAAAGTTGAATTTATTAATATTTATGGCGTTCGGTTTTAATAAATTAAATGGGGTTTGGAGGTTAAAGATTAGGCACCGCCATTTACGGAAAAATAAGCATTATTTATTTACCTTAGCTTTCGGTGGCCTTACCTTATATAAAGTATAAAATAACCGCGGTATGACTATTATATTATAAGGTAAGCATTTATAACCCGGCGGTATAATCTAAAACGGGATCTTTATAATTTAGCGCCCGGAATTCCGACCAAAATTATAATTAAATTAAACGGGAGCGGCCCCAAAAAAATAAAAAGTGACCATTTATTTAATTACCGAACCCAGAATAAGCCTTTATATATTTTTTACTCTTTTTTTTATTAACTCTCGGCATGGTAAACCTTTTCCGCGCCGATTAAAAAATAATTCGAAAAATATAATTCTTGGGGTATATTTTCGCCTTTTTTAATATTAATAACGGGTATTAATATATCTGCCGCTTTTTAAATATTAGATATAATATAATATATAATATAGTCCCGAAAAGGCAGGAATTTTGCGGCTAGCTCCCATGCAAAAAAGGTATATAGTATAATTAATTAAGGCCGGTCGGGTTACCAATTTTATATAATTATATAAATAATAAATTAAGGTGCATTTATAATTTTATGCATATAATACCACCGAGGCGAATAGATACCTGGAATACCTTTAAGATATAATTAAACGTGGATA
Organism: Zalerion maritima; assembly: GCA_022664585.2. NCBI lineage: Eukaryota > Fungi > Ascomycota > Sordariomycetes > Lulworthiales > Lulworthiaceae > Zalerion > Zalerion maritima. The sequence continues at coordinate 199,158 of JAKWBI020000002.1, forward strand.
TACTGTATCTTTATATGGTAGCACGATTTATATTTAATTATAAAAGTATTTAATCGGTAATTAGCGCCTGCATTTCTCGGCCACCCGCCTTTATGTACAAATCTGCATCGGGCCGTAAAAAACTTATATTAAAGCCTCGGAGAAGCGGTGTTAACGGTACGGCACCATGGTATTTATACTAAATATAAGCATCCTTAATATTAATGGATTCTCCGTTAAATGGTATGTCCAAAAATAATACTGCACTCGCCATAAGGTAAAAAAAGCAATAATGCTTAGATATATTTACGGGCTGCCTATTACTTTTAAATTAATAAATAATTTATCCTAGCTCTTATAACCTATCCCTCCCTTATTATAATGGCCCCCGAGGAAATAACTCCGCTTTTCGAGCCTAAACCTTACCGACGGGACCATAAGTATTTCTCACTAGGATTATATATAACCCTTATTCTTATTACCACCTAAAACGTATTCCAAATATTCCTTCCTTATTTAAATAAAAATTATTCGAACCGTATTGCATTTTTTTATACCATCGGGGTTCCTATTATTCTTAAACACCTAATTAATTTATTCTAAATATTTATTATAAATACGCTCGACATTTATTTTTACCATATATTATTAAGGACCGAGCTTAATAATAAAAAGCGAGATGCGCGCCGGAAATATAAAGCATTGGATATAATTCTTCGCATATATATATCCAAAATCCCTACCATTTTAATTTCTATATTTTAAGCCTTTTACCAAATAACCGGAGGGTTTTTCTCCATTTTAATTAGCCTTATATTTATACTTGCGAATTTAGCGACCAGATGGTGGCAAGGTGCGGGAATTAAAAAGAACTGGAATAAAACCGTGGAAAAGAATAAGCTTTTATAAATAATATTTAAAAATTCTTCGAGTTTGGATATTAATATTTTTAGTAATACCTGCGATAAGCAAATATATTTGGCTTCTTAAATAAATCTTAATAACTCTAGGGCGATAAGGAGACGATAAGATAAGGGAAGGGTAATTCTTTAATCAGTCTATTTATTTATATTTTTTATATTTTTACCGGGGAATAATCCCACGGTAATATACGCTAAAATTATTAAAAATGCGTATTTATTTAATGGTTATTTGGAGAAACTTTCGAAGAGCTGGGTACCAGTTTATATTTTAATCCGTATATATTTAATGGTTATTGGATGGCCGTAATTTCGCGGGTCGTGGCCATTTTAATTTTCCGTGGAGGGGAATTTAAAGAAAACAATTAAATTACGGAATTTATAATACCATTAATACCGGTCTTTAAAGTATTGCGGCCATATGGATAAGGTATAAGCCTATAAAATCCTATTATATATTTTGGCGTGCGTTTTATATTTTTGAATTCGATTGGTAAATATTTGGGAAGACCTGCGGCCCGTAGTAATATTAATGGGTATTTTATAAACTAATTATTTATATAAGTATACGGAGCTTTTAGGATCCATGGTTTTAAGACTTATATTTCGGAGTGGATTTAAGGGCCGGCGAGTAAATAAAGGTATTTATTACGGTATTTTTACGCGTTTTATAAATCCACGCGCCCCCTTATAAAATATTCGAATTACCTATTATAAAAGTTTAGCCTAACGGTATGGAAAAAAACTTAAGGCGGTCGATCTAGGTATTATACCCAAAATACCGGCTGCGTATTCGTGCCGATTATTTATCGGCCACCCGAAAAGTAAAGCCGTATTCTTAAGCGATTATAAAACTTATAATACCCAACTATTTACTTTTTATAATTCTCGTTATCCTATTATATTTAAAAATTATTACCCAAGCTCGCCATAAAAAGCATAGCCCAGTATAATGTTTATTATATTAGGTTAAATATTTTTTAACCCCGATTAATATTTTAATAATTTTTATACCAGGTAGAAAATAATAAACGGCCACCGAGCCTTAATATATTATTACGGAAAGAATAATAATATAAAATAAATTAATAAGGAGGTAGGAAAAATTAGGTTTTCGGTCCAGCGGTAATAATAAATACGGGTGTATATAAATTCTTTAAATCGAAGCGCTTATAAAATAAATGCCTTATTTATTATAAATATAAGCTGCCTATTAAGATTATATAAGGGCTGGACTAAAAGCCAGTACTACGGCGGTTATTATAAAAATCCTTATCCCCGCGGCCTGTAAAATACGCAGGCAAGCCAGCATTGGTGGGTGGGGTTTTGCCGGCGGGTATTTTAACGGGGTTTTTAAAAAGGATAAAGTTCCCATTTTAATAACTCTTATAAGGCAAAGTAGGGTACCCATTTTGGTGTAGGAAATCCTTTATAAAAGACGCGTTTTTAAAAGCGACCTTATTAGGAGAGATTTTATTAAATGGGGCTTTATCCGCACCAAAAAAGGCCTTATCCTACTGGTTATTTTTACTAAGAGAGATGTTTGGGCTATTATAAGTTAGTGCTTTTTATAAGGCCTTCGCATTTCGAAAGCTGTTTTAAAAGTCGTCGAGCTCCCAGTTCCCGTAATCGGTCGGCGGGGTATCGACGGAGCCAATAGTATTATTAATAATAAGGAAATTTTAAAATATAATATTTCCCTGGAAATGCTCGGGAGCAAAAGGGGCTCTAATAATTTGGAAATTTCCTGCTTTAAAATCTCCACCAAGGTTAAAGACCAAAGAGCTTAAATTATTATCGATACCGAATTCATCGCTATTTATTATTGGCGGAAAAAAATTATTATATAATAGACCGCTTTTCTGGTAAAAATAAAAATGGTGCTTAGGATAGGTAATTACCTTTATGATAATAGGAGTAGGTTTTATTATATAGGCAGGAATAAAAGAGGTATTAAAGACGAGGAAATAAAGGATAAAGCAAAAGGGATATGGAGGAGTAATAAGAAAAAGGGATAAAGGAGGAAAAAAGGAAATATAAAAAAAAGGCATTACACCAGCTTTATATATTTTAATCCCTTTTATCCGCGCCCTCCATCATTCCCTATCGGAATAACCGCTATGGTTATAAGAAATTATTCCGTCCTAATTGGATAAACCTTTGCGAGATAAAGGAGGGTCCAGTACCGAAATAAGGGAAATATGGCCTAATAATATTGGTTGGTTGGATGCTGGCTGTTTATATTTATTAAGGGGCGACCAAATAAGCCAGGGCTGATTAATAAAGTGGTTAATATATTGGGGATAATAAAAAGTACCTTTTCCACTCCGGTTATATACTGGCCAATAAAAGAGCATTTTTTTATTAAAATTAAGCCTACCACACACGCCTTTATTATAATAAGCATCCAGCTTAACCCATTTAATATAATAGGCCCTAATATAAGCGGTTATCCTAACCACCGTTTAAATATTATAAAAGGTTATATTACCGGGGTGGTATTAATAATAACCGTAGTATATAATGCTTATAATACCACCAATGGTAATTACAATTATGGCGGTCGATATTATGGCGGGTAAGGCGGTGTTTACGGTAATATTTATAATTATTAATTATAATAGGCTGCGTTATATTTCTGCCTCCCAGACGGGGCTTTTAATACTGCAGTATTAATTATAGGCTTGGAAAACTTCCGAAAAGGCCTAAACTTATTATAATACCAGAACCACGCGCGGAAAAATCTATACCACGCTTAATAGGTCGGGGAAAAACTATCCACCCATTTTAAAAGCACGGGCCAAAACCAATTATATACCAAATTATTATTATAATAATCCAGCCGGGCTCGATTACGGTAATTTAAAGTAATCGTAATAATTTAACCGGATTAAATTACGGTAATCCAGCCGGATTAAATTACGGTAATCCAAAGTAATCGCTTATATATATATATACGGAGCTCCCCTCCTTAATATTAATTATAATTTTTCTTTAAATAAACAGTAATTAATTTATTAATCATATAACCCTATACTCCCTATTTTTTATAATATAACCCGTGAACGCTCTTTATTACTCGCTAATATAAACCCTTACCTCCTCCCTTAAAAAAGCCTTTTTACTAATTTTTCAATTAAAACCGTTATACTCCCGCTGGTTTTAATCATTTTTAAAAAATACGCATTATCCCGGACCTTAATTTATAAATCGGTTAATAATTACCCGTGCCACGCCCCCATAATTACGGGGTACGGGTTTTAATTCTTTTACCCACCCGCCTTATAAGTGCTCGCCACCTAAATATAATTATTAACTGAACGCAATTTTTCCCGATTTTTAACCCTTCTTATTATTCTTCCCTATTCTTACTTTTACGCTTTTCGACTATAATTAATACTCCCCTGGTATTATCTTCCATTGTTTCCGCTTCTTTTAAGTATATTTTTTCCATTGCCTGTATTATTTCAATGCCGCAGTATACCACTTTTTCCACTCCCTTTTTTCCTTCATCTTAAATGCCACGATCAATGCCCTCGCCTCCCTTACCTTATTAATAGGTATTTTTGCAATTTTAAATCGGGCATTGTGTATTATAAATACCCCTCCGTGTTATAGGCGCCTGTTTTTCTCCGCCCAGGCTGCCCGTTATAATACCTCCGCCAATTTAGTATTATATAAATCTCTGCCGCGCCTAGTAACCCTTGCGTATAGGCGGCTGTACGGAACTTAATATTCCGTAGCCAGCGATTTAATTAAACGTTCCGGGATTGCGGCTTTGTATTAAAGAGCTTTTTAAATACGCCCTTTAATAATTTCCGCGTTCTTCGGCATCGTGGTATGGGTATAATACTAAGCAAACTGGTAATTATATTTAGGTGGCGAGCACCCATAAGGCGGGTGGGTGAAATATTTAAAACCCGACCCCGTAATTATAGGGGCGTAGTACGGGTAATAATTGCCCTATAAAGTAATAATATTATAATTTAATGACCAGTAACCAGTAAGTGGCGCCGGAGGGTATTAGAGCGTTTACTAATAATTACTGGCTAGGTATAATAGCTTATTATTAATAATTGCATTACGGCTTCGGAGGGGCGTACCGGTAACCCTCGGAAATTATAAAAGTATATAGGGACGGTGATTATTAATACCTTATGGGTTATTTAGGGTTATAATTACTGGTACCTTATTAATGGCGCGTAAGGGCTATTATTAATATTCTTTTAAGGCACGGACCTAGGTCCGTCGGGGCGACTAATAATCTAGGCATAATAAACCATAACCGATAAGGCACCAAGTCTTTTTATAACCTTAAAAATACCAGTAATAATTAGGGCCAGCGCGTAATAATTTACGAGGTATTATTAACCAAGGCTTTTTATAACTTCCCGGGTAGGGCCAAAAGGAGTGACTAATAACCACCATTAATATAAATCCGCCCAATTATTAATCGCAAATTATAGGGATACGGTCGCCGCGCGGCGTTAAATATAGGGTGGTGCCTAGCAAAACATTTTATAATATCGCTATTATAATCGTAAACGATTAATGGCAGGGCATTTAGGTTTCGGTATAATAACGGTAACCTTATTTTCGGCGGTTATTTAATAATAAACGCCCTAATATACGTTTTATATTTTAAATATTAAGGAATATAACGGCGATAAAGTTCCCGTTAAGGTACCACTAATCCGCACTTACGTTTTTTAATTGCGGAAAATATTAGGCCAAAAATAAATTACCGGTAATATATATTTCGGTACCGCTTACCGCCGAGAATATTACCTTTACCCACATTATATTAAAGCTTTAAGGACGATCTCGGATAAGTAAATGGTAAGCCAGCCAGCCGCTTACCCCCACGGGTAATCCCATTTTGGAATAAAAACCTATATTTTAATTATTGGCGTATTATATATTAAACTAGATATTATTTATTTTGGCTTATTATCCTGGGGTTAGGGTACAAATATAAAGGCATTTTTAAAACCATTACCTTATATACCTTTGGTATAATCTTCGATCTTAGGTGCCTCCTTTATTTAATAATATTCGTGGAGGTTCTTAAAAACGACGTACCGTATAACGTTTATTGTATTATTTTACGTACTGCAGTATTTGCGCACTCCCATCCCGCAAAGTGGTTTAAGGATACCCTGGAATAGCCCCATAATTCTAATATATTATTAAAAATAAGTACTTGTTTTAAACTTCCCGGAATATTCTTATTATTATTCTTATAATTATTGGTTTAAGCCTATATATATTATGGACAATAACGAGTAATTGGTTAAGCTTATAACCAACCGGTTTAGCGCCTAATTAATAAAGGTAATTAATACCTTTGCTTCCGAAAAATTTAGCGCTCGGCTTCCCATAATATACTTTAATACCAATTCCACCGTTATATAACCGTTTACCAAATAAATAAACCAATTTAACGTATAATCCAATATTACGGAAATAACCAATACTTTTATTTTCGAAAAATTCGGGGCTCGCTTTTGCGCCATAAACTTTAACTTTAAAGAAATAATAAATTAAAAGAAAACACCGGATAAGGATACCTATTCGGGATACGTTCGCCTATTGATTAAGCCTAAATTTCCCGATATTATAATCAGATTATTATAAGGTATAAGACCACCAGGCCGTATTGGGTTCGATATTAAAATATAATTTTTAAAAAATTACCTTCTTTCCGTGGTATAAATACCGAACCGATTATATATTACTATTTCGGTTATTATATTAAAAACCACGCCATGCTTTTTTATCCTTTTCGATTTATAATCTAACGCTATATTTCTTTAAAATAAAAAGCGAACGCCTTTTACCATTACCCCGGAGGGTATTTTAATAAAATTAATTTATATTTTGGGTTTTAGCCCTTATTCGATCGGTCCCGGAACCTGGTCCCTTTATATGGGCAATCCATGGGCTTATATGGTCGAGCTAAAGGTGCGGCCGCGCGGCTTTTTTAATAAATTTAAAAAAGCCAAGCGTAATAAATTTAGTATTTCGGGCATCCCTGGAAAATGTGCGGCCGGGAACGGCCCTCCGAATAATGCCGGCCTTATTTTTAAGCGGCACCGGGATTAGGAATAAACCAATATTATCGATATTAAGCTTGGGCCGCTTTTAAATTTTTTAGCCCGTATTTTGGAGGGCGGATTTCGGCCTATGCCGTTAATACCGGCTTTTATTAAAAACCCGTTATTCGGTTTGGCGGACGGGTAAATAATAAAGATTATATTACCGGGCCAGTTTTTATATATTTTAAGCAGGAAGTTTTTTATTGCGGAAACCCGGGGTATTAAGGTATTTAGGGTATTTTATTCGGAGGTACCCGGGAAATGGGTTACCGTTAAAGTTTTAAAAATCCGATCCGTTAACCCGGATATTAATAATAATAAAGCTCGGTCCGAAGCTATTATTAGGGCTTATAAAAGCCTAAAAAAGGAGCTCCGAATATAAAAAGGATTTAAACACGTATGCATATTTACCCATTTACCTAATTAATTGCCTATAAAAAAAACATTTATTAATTTAAAATAAGACAATATTATTTAGCTGTATAACTTCGACGCGCGCCTAATGGCCCTTTATATAAAGCATATTACGGGGCCGTCCCTAAACTCGGGGATATGGTATATACGGGGCACGTGGAAGTTTGCGGGCGGGATATCGAATATAAGGAGGATTTTTACCAATATTATAAATAATCTTTGGTTTATCCATTTTAAAGGTATTATTTATAATAATATAAAGCCAGCGAATATCCTTTATAATCCAAAGCGCGGCGGGCTAATTTGTGATTTTAGGCTGGCGGGTTAAAATGACCATATTTCTAATTAGGGTGGCGGGACGCCTTAGTATATTTCGCCCGAAAATTTTATCCCCAAATATAATCGCCATAAGTACGACGATTATTAGGCTTTTGGGGTCGTTGGTTTTTATTTATTTAAGAAGATTCCCTTATTAGAAAAATACCATATAAAATGAAAAATTACGAATATAAGGATAAAGGGTAATAATAGGGTTACGGGTATAAGGTAATATCGGAAGGTTTTTAAAATCCAAAATAAAATAAAACCTTGGTATATTGGCCCTAAAAAAGTTTTATATAATATTATTTTATAATTAACGGAAAAAAAGCCAAAAAGTTAAATTATGGAATAGAATAATATAATAAATAGGCTTAAATAATTTTTATTGGTTATATAATATTAATTACCCCTATTATTCTTAAAACCATATAATAGCCCGCTTTTTACCTTATTATTAAAAGTATACTTGGTTAATCCGTACTTTTACCTTTTTATACACTATTCCGCATTTCTTTTAACCTTATTTCTACTGCCGCGCCTTTTATATAACCCCTAATATATTATAACCCATATTATAAATAATTATAAAATCCTGGATAAATTGGACTGGTAAAACCTAGGCAAAGAACTACCTTTGGAATAAAACCCGTACCTATTTCCCGAGGAAAATATTTGGCCGGAAAAAAAATTCGGCACCAAATTTTAAAATCTGTATATTAAGCTCGTATTCCGTTTTAATATTATTAGGATTTATATTAATAATAATGGCTTTTTCCGCTATACCATTATAGACATGTTCGAAAAAGCGTTTTCCCGCCAAAAATTATTTAACCTGCTTAATAAAAAACGCCTGGCTTGCCTAAAATAGCTCGCGGATAAAACCTATAGGCTCGAGCCCGGTATATATAATAATAAAGTCCCGTCTTTTATTAAAGCGTAAACCGTTATTCTTTTAAATATATACACCGAATATATATTTATATTTAAATTAAATATATTTAAGGTATATTAATAAAAAAGTAAAAAGTCCGATAAAAGTATATATATAAAAGGAAGGGAAAAGAGTAAGCGCGAGGACCCGATTAAACCCGATAAGCCGCCTTATAATATAAAAAGCCTTTTATTAATCCCGACCCTTTTAAAATATTAACCTTTCCCCGGCGGTTATATTTTACCACCCCGGAAGCCCGCCGTATTATTTATTAATAATTTTAATAATTTGTATTTTAAAGATAAAACTCCGGTCGAACCCAGTATATTAAACTAACCCGATTTTTTTACCCCTCCGACCCCCACCCCCTTAATAATAATTATAATGTTTATACCCGGTGAAAATAATAACCCTCCAGGCCTATTTATTACCTCCGCTTAATTATTACCACCGAAAGCTTTTACGCCAAAAATACCCGCCACGGACTTAGGTCCTCCCCGAGTAATAAAAACAGCTGCCCTAAAAGGCTTAAAGCGAAAATGCGGCGGCCTCGATAGCGGAATATATAACCAGCCTGCCCGGAAAAAAGGGCGGGCATAATCGCGGCTCCGGATATAATATAAAAAATAAATAAATGCCGGGGATATATTACGGATTTATATTATTAACGGGATAAAGGGATAAATTAAACGCTGCCTTTATAAATAACTTTATATTTAACCACCAGGAGCCGAAACCGGAGCCAAAATTAAGTATAGCCTATATTCCAGCCTTTAAAAATATATCGCGATCGCGAGCACTATATTTCCTGGAGCAGTTGTACGGATACCAGAAATTTATAATCGGCCGAAATAATCTAGTATGGTGGATAAGCTGGACAATAATATTTTATAATAATAGGTATATAAATTTATAATATTATAATTTATATAATGGCACATTACGTATAAAGCACGGTCGTCTTTTATAAACGCAAACGGTATAAAATGCACCGGCCGCAATATAGGACTTGGCGGATAATATATTATTTTAAGCATTATACGCCGCGCCGAGTTTTAGGCAAGGTAGATGTATTATTAATTAATGCGGTATTTTTAGGTTGCGAGATAAAAACGTTATACCACGGTAATAAATATAAAAAAACGTATAATTTAAACTGCGGAAAAATAAATATAAATATAATTATTTTATACTTTTATTCGTAACCTTTAAGCACACCGTCCGTAATCTGCTACTTATATAATAGGAGTAAAAATATTTCGATCCCGTCTCCCGTGGAAAGGCGAAATAAATCCTAAATACCATCGCCCCTAAAGAAAAGGAGCCGATATTAATGGAGGTATATAAGACGCTTTTTTATACCCGGCGATAATAAACCAAGCTTTAAAGATTCGGCGTCCCGTAAGAATAAAATAAATTAAGTAAATAAATACCGAGGAGGGTTCGAATTAGGGCAAATATTTTATTTATAATGGGTTATATTAATACCTGGGGATTTTTCAGGGATCGAGATTTTATAATAAGGAAAGGCAAAATTGCCTTCGAAAACTCGAATATTTATTATAGCCCTAATATTAAAGCCTATTTGCTCCCTTTTACCTTAACCCCGCATTTGCGAATATAGGGCTGCCCATTAATAATAATCCGCCGCTTACCCGCTCCGCCAAAACCAAGTAAATTATAGGGGCATTTATTATATTCTTACTTTTTATTAAGGAGGGCGTGGCGCCCCATACCTTTAATTAGGTTCCGAATTAGGTCCTTTAAAAAGTAAATAATTAGGTATAATCTTAAGCAAACCTATAAGTATATTATAAATATAATGGCATAAGCCGAGCACGAGGAGTTAAAAAAGGACAAAATCGAAGTCCTCCATTAAAGGAATGAAATATTAATAATAGAAATAATTTTGTCGACCGAAGGTTCGACCGTTACGGTAACGATTATAATAATAATAAGCCTTTTATTAAACCTTTTTAGCGGTAATTTTACCTTAATAACGGTCACCATACTTTTCTTTACCCTTACGTTTTTATACTTTTATAACCCAAGGTAAGGGCGGCGTGCTTTTTTAAATGCGAAATATCGGAGGAATATACGGTATAGGCTTTTGGATTCGTTTATATTATTATATAGGCTATACCAAATACTGCAGGGCTTTATAAAGGGAAATTCCTCCAAAAAATATTTAAATAATAAAAAAAAATAAAGGAATTAATTTATACGTATTTTAATCCCGCCAGAGATTCTCCGTAAGTAGGAATAATAAGCTTTGTAAAATTTCCCTTGGTTTGGATTTTTCGGATTTTATTCGGATTATTTAGGAAGGCTCGTTTTTAAACCCTTTAATATCTTTTCACGCAGTTTCGAAATAACGCTAAAGGCGGACTTTTCATAATGGTTAATTAACGATTATAGGGATTATAATATTAAATAATAATAATGGTAATTAATACTTAGGCTTAAATAATCGGGTAATTCCGATAAATATTAATTATATATGATTTACCTTATGGTACCTTTACCTGCCGGCTTATCCGTTCCGCGGTTTTATATAAATTAACGGTTAAGTTTTAGCGTCGACGGTAATTAACCACCATTATTGCAAATTTAACGCGAGGACCTTAAATACCGTAATTTTATTAAAATACGATAGCGTCCGTGGCGTCCGTAATTAAAAGCAATATTAATATTGGTTTTTAATCGGTATTTTAAGGGTACAGCCAGGATTACGGTATATTAAGGGACCTTTCGGGTGCCATATTTATTCCTACCATAATATTGCCGCCAATATAATTGGCGTAGGAAAGCTTAGGTGGGTCAATATAACGGGTGGCAGCGAATAGCCTAAACGCAATGGAAAATGGCAATTATTACTATAAGGCAAAAAAAGTCTGCGGTGAAAGTTTATCTGCTTACCGCCCAGGCTTAAAATACGTATTTGCCTTTCTATTTATCTTCCGTTTACTCTCTCTTATATGGATCACGGCCGCTCGCACCAGATATTTACCTTCCGTTTGCTCCCATAATATTTGCGTTTATATTTACTCTTTTATTGCCTCTTATATTTGCCTGCGATTATCGCTTGCGTTGGATTAATATATAACCTCGTTTACTCCCAGATATCCCTAGATTTGCCCAAAAAATAACTAGCCTTAAGTTATAAAGATTAATTATAAAACCAATTATATCGAAGCTCGCTCCGAGCAGCTAAACATTTTTACGGGATTGGAATAAAAATCCGGCCCTATTATATTCTATTCTCCGGCCGATTTAAATAATGGAATATTAGGTAAGCTTGGCCTATAATATAACCACGGAATTTAATTATTTATAAATATAGGCCAGGATACCCCTGCCAGCTGGTCCTAATATTCCGCGTTTATCTTGGGCCAAAGCTCGTTTATGGTTGGTATAGGCTATAGGTATTAGGCCTTTAATTGTAGTTTTATTTTTATAATTACGCCTATACCGTGGATAAGCATATATTAATTTATATATAATTTTCCCCTTTCGAAGGCGGTAAGAAATAATTTAGCGTATGGTTAATAATATATTAATACGAATTATGCGAAGGGTAATGCCCCTTAATATAACCGTATATTGTTTTATATTATAATATTATTTGTTTGGGTAAATAGGTCCGGTGGTGGAATCGGCCTAGTCTTACCGGTTTATATTAAGGCTTTGCTAAAAAATAATACGCAGGGCATATATTAGGCACTCGGCCGAGTAAAATAAAGCCAAGGCCATTTATAATTGGAATTGCACGGATTATTATAATTTAAAGCCATATTTAAAAACACTCGGGTATTTTTAAATTAAGACTCCTTACCATATATATTTGCATATAAGCCAGATGGCGGCACACGTGGGAAATAAATAACATGCATTGTATAAAGCGCATAATATTATTACTACTATTATTATTATACCGTAATTACGCCCAAAATTTGGGGTATAAAATAAATGTATTCTTTATTAAAGTATATAACTGGAGTCTTACAATGGTTAAAAAAAGCGCTACTTAAATGGCCGGCATTTTCGTCCATTCCGAAACTAAGCGCATAAAATAGGGCGAAAGGCATACCATCCCTTTTATATTTACTAATATAAGCACCGAAGTGGTTATTTATCGCCTAAATATATATACAGTATTTTTAATTAATTATACTCTTTAATATATCTCCATATATATTACCCAAATATTAATATTATCCAATACTCGACGAGGATTATTCCTTCTTTCGAAAAGGAAGCCTTATATTTCGGCAGCGCTTAGTTTATTTTCGGGCAACTGCCTGGCAAAATCGGTTGCCATGCGTTTAAGCTTGGAAGCAGAATTAATTCCTATATTGGTAACCGCCCCTCCGGGTGTCGACGCCTGGTTTAATGGGTTAGCTGTTGCGCGCCTATTAGCCCTTTTTTCTAAGCCCGTTTAACTCGTTTAAAAGCAAATAATCTTTAAAAAATACTCGCCGAAATGTTTAATTATTAAAATATTACCCGTGGCCTTTTTGGCTTTCTTTATTATATTAGCGACCTTCCCATTCGAATCTTTAAACTTATATATACGCCGAAAAAGTTTCTCTGCCTGCGTATAATTTATATAGCCTAAATAAATTTATATATTAATTTAACCCGGTTGTATTAATATATTATCCAGAAATCCTAGTTTATTAATAATTATAATAAAAATATAACCTTTATGGGATACCATACCATTAATTATATTAAAAAGCCCGGAAAGTAAAACGCGCTTCTTGTTTAAATTATTCGCTATTGCCAAAGCCTTTTTTTCCTTATTATTATGGTGCCCTAGGCCGGCATTATTAATATCTTCGAGCAGAATAATACATTTTCTCGGAAGCGCATTAAATAGGCTTAAAAATTCTTGGTCGGTTAAATCTGGCTCCCGTAGATTAATAATATAAATATTAAATCTAAAAATACCGGCAAATGCGAAATTAAAATTGGTTTTGTTTATTTTAAGGGGTCCGTAAAATAAGTATTTTCGGCGAAGGGGAATTCCTCGGTCGGCGTACCATTGTAATATAGCTGGGTATAAATAATTATTTATATTTTATAAAATACGTAATTTTAAACCATTATTAATATTAATTATTTTTATAAGGCGTATTAAACGATTGGCGATTATTATTTAATGGTATTTATTACCGTATCGATTTGGACTTTTTATGGTTATAAACTTAAGGCCGTTATAATATGCAGTTTTATAATACCGAAATAATTATTTAATAAGTTCTATACTTAAAATATTGGTTAATTTTCTCTAAGGAGGAGCTTTTATATAAGGTATTATTAATTCTGCGGTTCTTACCCGGTAACGGTTCATAAATAAAAATAATAAAAGTCTCCTTTTCTATTAAGGCCCAAGGGTCTCCGGATATGGTTTCCTTGGATTTAAAAAAATAAAAGTATTTCCACCTAAAGTAAAAATAATGGTTTTTAAAGGTAGGAAAATAACGGGGCGGTTATATATATTAGCCTAATAAATAATAAAACAGGGAGGACTCGAGCGTATTAATCTTATCTTATAATTTAAAAAATTCAACCAAACTGTACCGTCCCCGTTTTTAGCCATTAACTCTTCTTCGTTATCCGCTTTTTTCCAGGACCTATTATAATTTATTTTTGCAATTATATACCGTAAGTTTACTAATTCCGGCTGTTTTATAAACCACGCCTTTAAATATTTTATAATATTATTATCGGAATTTATAGCGACCGATAATATAAGGTATTATTAAAAAAGGGCGCCGAAAATATTCCAAATTCGGGATAGTGGTCGCCAAAAAAAGGGCAAAGTAATAATCCAAACCACCCGAGAAAAATTATTTATACCAATAGTATAAATAATAAAAAAAAAAGCGCGAACCATGAATATATTAAATACCTTTAAAAAAGTGCTTAAGTTTAATAGCCCTTTTAAAAGCTACGTACCAGGAAAAGCACTCGTATTTCCGCATTGGGTTATATTTAAAACCGGTAATAAAAGAATAAATTAAAGGACCGCGCTTAAATCCATCCTCGAATACCGGTTAATCGCCGAGATAGGGTAAATATTTAAAAAAATATCGAGAAAAGTATAAATATTATAAATAATGGATAATAAAAAAAAGAAAAGGAACCTATTAAAGCGTCTTTTGTAAGTAAAATGTATATATAGGCTAAAATTAATAAATAATGGGAACCATTTTTATTAAAAGAGAAAAAAGGGGTAAGGAGGGGGTAAGGCTTTTACCATCCCAGCGTAAAGCCGTAATATTAAAAGAATATTTATAATTATAAATACCAAAATAGGGTATTTAATAATTGGTAAAATTTACCGGACGGGTTATTTATTATAATAAATATTCTTTACGGGCGGTAAATAACCGCACCATTAATATATAAAAACCTTAACCGGTTTACAGGTATTACCATATAAGGTAATTAATATTAAATTTAATAAATCATTGGTCGGCCTTTTATTAAAAATACTGGTGCCTAATTACCTTAAATAAATACATGGTATAATATTTTGGTATAACCTCCCCTTAGGAAATTCTTTTGGATTATACCCCGCCTATTAATATAATTTATATTATATTTTAAATCCGGGGGATTAAAACCGGTATAATTAAATAAAGGTATTATAAATTCTGCGATTTAACTGCTTTTTCCGTATTCCATATTTTGCCCTCCACGGTAGAGAATTAAGAATGGCCTTAATCCGTATATTAATTCTAATTACGGCTATCTCCTAATAATTATTAAATAAATTTTAATTAAAATATTTATTAATATCCAGCTTTTTAAAAGCTTTTCCAAATATTTATCGAATGAATATATATTTTTAAAAATTTTGGCGTATATTATAATGGGGCAATTTCCGGGTACCAATATAAAGAAAGTAAGTAAGTAGTATAATTATAAGATTGCCCTTCCTTTATCTCGGATTCCCCTTAATATCCTTGATTAGTTAAACTTAATTTAAAAATCCAAATATATTTGCTCGTCGGAGGTATTATTAAAGATATTAAAAGCCAAACTTTAAGAGCTCCGTTATATTACTTATAATGCCCTATTTTATTATACGGTTCTGCTTTAATTCTCTTCGATTCCCACGCCCTGCCCCCTTTTAATCGTTATATTTATAAATATAATTATAAGGCTGGCCAAAATAAAGAAAAGAATTCCTGTAATTTGGCGAGAGGTTTGAAATATAAAAAGCGAAATTATAGGGATCTTAGACGTATATATGCGGAGAACTGTATTTAACGATTTATATTTCCGGAGCGCATTTCGCTTTTTATTATTAAACTTGGCCCTAAGTAATATATGGTAAAAATAAATATCGAGTACATTTATAATAAGTATCCAGGCCAAATTATTTAGGTGTTTAAGAATAAAAGGAAGCCCGATGGTTAGGGAAAGTGCGAAATGATTCGAAAGAATTTTCGTTAAATAAGAAAGGAATATTTGGAAGAATATTTAAGCGGTGATAAAAAAAAGGGTTAAAAATAATCCCAATAGGAAATATAAGCCGTTCTATCGGCGAGGTGTAAACCCAAGCAGCGGAGTTGTTTTTTTAAAGGCCATTATATCGAGGGTTTAATATATTATAAAAGCTGGGATAAATTATTAATTAATTTAAAAATATTAGGCAGGCTGGTAAATAAATATACCTAGGCATTATTGCTTTTGGTATATTTAACCTTAGGGTTAACGCCGTGCTCCTGCTTAGTATTAATTATAAAACAAATTGGCTTTATATATTTTTATATTACTCTCTTTCTTTTTTTAATAGAACCACTCTTATTACCGCACGCCATACGATTTAAAGCACTGGGTTTATTATTAGAAAAATGTTTCTTTATGGCGGGGGATTATTTAAAATCCAATTAATATAATTATTATACCGAGAGTAAAATTATTACCTTTTTTTATTAATAATTAAGGATATGGTAATAAATACCTGTGCATTATAATATACTATTGGTAAATAAAATATATGGTATATTTTATTTATTAAATACCGAACCATGGATAGAATTTTTATCCGGTATAAAAAAAAAGGCTTTTTATAAATAATATAAAGATATTTTTTTAACCCTTAATCGGCGTTTTTAAAATAATCCGTTAGGTGAGTGGGTGGTTATATAAAGCAAAGTTCGGTAATAAAAAATACCATATATATTTATTTTCGATTAATATTAATCTGGTAATGTTTTCCGAATATTAAGGGGTTTCTATTTTATAACCTAACCAATAATAAGGGTTATTTTAATAATAAATATATTAAAGCGGGTAAAAATGGAAATATAGGTTTTATAGGGATATTATATTAAAATTATGCGGCGGCGCTGGTGGCTTTGGTGGCGGGGGGCGGGCGAAATGGGGGCGTTAAATTTATACCAGCCATAATTTATTATAGGATTTCTCGCATTTAATTTAAAGGGATAAAGGGATGGGTTACCCACCCTTATAATGTATTATCCATCCTTTCGCCCATGGTGCTAATATTATTATAAGCCTGGAAAATATAATGGTAAGACGAAAAGTTTGGATACTGCGAGAGTAGGCGAAAACGGATTTTAAATTACGGGAAAATAAAAATATATAAAATAAATTAGTTTTACGCGGTCACTTTTGCACTTTTTACTGTATAAGAGCTGCGGTATAACGAGCCATATGCCTTATTATATATAATAGGGGATTTTAAACCATAGTTTTCCGTGCTAATAGGGCACGATGGTCGGAAAGTGGGTATTTTATAAATTCGGCGCCGCGGCGCATATTGACTTGGCAGTATAAATTACGTAAAACAGGGCTTTGCCATGGTTTTATTTTAAAGCCGTTAAACCTGGGCTGGTCCAATTATCGCAAAAAGAGCCGTATTACCAAATGCCAAGGCGATTACCGGACGAACCAGGAATTAACGCTGCCGGGCCGCAGTTAATAATAATGGATAGGCTTTAAACCAATAAAATTCCCGCAGGATCCGTAATTATATTTGGTAATTTAAAGTATAGCCTTTATATTTGTATTGTGCTTAGGGCAGGCTTGCAGACCACATCCCCGCGCGGTTGGCATTTTTATAATATTATGCGGGTTTTTTATTCGTTAATGGAACTATAGGAGAGGTATAGGATTAGAGAACGGTTTGTTTTTAAGGCCGCAGAATTAACTAATCGACTGGCAGCGCCTATAACTCCCCTTTTATAACTAATAATTTATATCCGGCCGTATAAACCTGGTATATACGCGATTTATATATAATTTAACAAATAGGGGTAATTTGGCTAGGATTTATAAAAAGTAATATTATACCTTTATACGTTTATATAATAAAGAGACCTAAATATATAATTAATAGCTGGATACGGTTTATAATTGCGCAAATTTTAAAATCCTATGGCCATAACCGGTTAAAAAAACTAATTGGTTTATTAAATAAAGATTAAATAATAGAATACGCAGATATGTAGGGAAGAGGTACGGAGAGAAAAGAAAAAAAAAAATAAGAAAAAAAGGTATTTAAGCCTGGTATACGCCAACCGATAAGAATAATCCTTATTTAAACCAGGATTATATTATGTATAATATTCCTGCCTTATATTTCGATACTCCGTATATTTTTAAAAGGCTTAATTTATATTAATATTCCCGCATTCTCGCAAACCTTATAAAGGGCAATATTTTCCCTTACTTAGGCTTTTTACCCGGTTATCCCGTCGCCTACACTTAACGGTTTAGGGACCTTTATCGTCCGCTTACCTTTTATACTCCTATCGGCTCGACCTTAAAATAATTTACGCCAATTACCCACGCAAAATAAATATATACGACCCCACCTATAGCGTTTTATTATAATTCCGCGAGCCTTATTAATAATATAAACTGGTCGAGAAAAAAGGAAATCACCCGTAATTATAATATATAAAAGGTTAGGCAATTAAGGTACCGTTTCCCGCGATATAAAAATAATAGCCGCCGGAAGGTAAAGTCGACCATTAAGGGAATGCCGTAAATAAAGAACCTATTCCAAAGCCTATAATTTTTATATTAGCTTAAATATTTCCTAAAAGAATAAAAGCGATATCGAACTTATTAGGAAAAGAATAGGGGCTGGTGGGTATAATAATTAAGCCATTATTAAGAAATATAAAAAGTTTAGGCTCGAGGTTTATTTTCGGATTTCGATATAAGGTTTTATTAAAAATATTAATAAAAGGAGTATAACCAGGTACCGGGGTATTATTATATGGGTAGAATCCGGTAGCGGTATTATTAAAAGGTATTATATTTTTTATAAAAGGCTGGCCAATTATAATATTTAAGGAACGCAGGGTATTTTTATTATAAGGACCACCCTAAGAATATTAAAAATTAGGCGGGTAAACGGTTATAAATATTAAGGCCGGTATAGCGGTTAATATAATTTTAAACGGCGATATACCGGAGGTTATATTTAAAATAATTGGACTTTCCGTAATAAAAATAGGAATATTAATATCGGCTATTGGTAAGCTGGAATTAAGGGCGCGATTCCTGGTATAATTATAACGATTTTTATATTGGTTAAAAAGATTAGCGCGAAAAATGCTTCTGGTATTCGCCAATATTATATTTAAATATTATTTTGGGATTATAATTTAATTTATAATGTATAAAATGCTTATTACGTGAGTATTTCTTATCGTATCCGTAGTAATTGTAAGCGAATTGCCTTGAAGTATTCTTATAATTACGTTATCGGCCGTTACCGCTGCCGCCGTTCGGCGGCTGGTGGGTGGTCGGTATAGGTCCCGAATTATATATAATAATGGAAATCGGGAGATAAATCTCTGGAACAAAAGGAGAGGAAAAAAAGTAGAAAGAGTCGTGTTTTCGCAACCTAATATAAAGGCGATTTTAAATGGGGGGGGGGGGGCACGCTAAACGCTTTCAAAATTAAAAAATCCTTAGGAGTGCAGTATTTTAATAATAATTTGGTAAATATTAATTCTTTTGCGCTGGTTTATAAGAAAAGAGCCAAAAAAAATAAGTGGAGATTTAAGTAATTGCCCGCCAGGAGTTAATAAGATAATTAAAGAAAATAATACCTATTTTATTTATAATATCTTTATCTTGGATTTAATTTCGTTTCGTTACTTGGAAAAAAAAAAAACCAATAAAGGGTTAGGAGTGTTTGGTGTCGATAGGTGGAAGCGCTTTAAGCGCTATTTATTTAACTATATATTTCTCCCTACGATTATATGCGCGGACCATATTATAATACCGCAGCATTTCCGTCGACTTCGGCTTATATTAAAAGCTATAATCCCTAATTACGCCTTATTCCAATAAAAACCAACTTTGTAATTACATTTTATCGTTAGGATGTCTTATATTTGGGGGACCTCCTATTTCACGGCCTATTAAGGGCTGCATTATATGGAGGCGAAAAAGGGATAATACCACCCTATAAGGACGGTGTCTTTTATTTAATTAGGAAAGCCTATATACATTAAAAAAAGATAGGTGTTAATTATAGGAGCTTTTATCCGGGGCATTTATTACGCAGCCCATTAGCAATTTTAAGTTATAATCCCTCCAAATACTGTATAACGTAAATAGAAGATTATTATTATAAAGGTGATAATTAAAAATATAATCCTTTAATTCTTACCCACGTAGCTATTAATTTAATTCCTTTAAGTCCGGTCCATTAAGCATTTTTATTATTACCAAGGGCTGGCCTATTATTCCACAAAGTATGGTATAATCCGTTATGGGTTACGATTTTTATATATATTCCATAAATAAATAATAAAAAACTATAATTAATTCCATTGCCTAATAAAGTATTATTTATTAAAACCTTAATAATATAAACCGGTAGCCGCCGCACCACCTCTTTGGATGCTTTTAAGGGTATTTAATTAAATCCATCCCGGGGTAGCTTACGCTTTATAAGTCTCGAAACTGGTGTTTTAAATTCCGGGGTGGCCGAGGTATATAAATACCGTACGGCTGCCGGGATAAAGTCCCTACCACGGGGGCTATTAAAGGTTATTGGGCAGCGAAAAACAACGATATCGATATTATTTGGCTGGAGTTATAATAAAAACGCCGCCAATTAGCCTTTAAAGCTGGAACCAATTACCAGTATTTTTACGTCGGGGTGGAAATAGCGAACATGGTTAAACGCGGCACGCGTATCCGAAAGGCAAACGCTGGCATAATACTCCGGTTTTAGGCGATACCCAATAAAATATATTATTAAATTGGGAAATAATTCCCGTAAATAGGAGAGCAAAATACGCCGATAGGTGAGTTCCTCCGAGTTTGCTTCCCTAATTAAAAGGCCGCCCTTATATATATAAAATATAATTATAAAGGTAGGGTAAAATAATAATTATTATAATATTTATAATATAATTTATTCCGAGGTATAGTTTAAGGATGGTAAAATATTAAACAATTAATTATTAAAAAATTCTTTTTTGGTAATAAAATCGCCGTCGCTTATTTTTTACCACTATTAAATCGGGACCGGGCAATCCTCCGCCTGCGCAACCAAATTACCATTCCGCCATCCGTTTCCTTTTTTTTCCCCTTTTAACTCGAGATTTAATTGGTATAAATCCTTATCCGGCTTACCAGGCTTGGTATATTAAAAAAGGCGTGTCCGCTACTACTTGGCGTATTAAGCCCTCTTTATTTATATGGGAATATTGGTTAGTATAGGCGGGTGCGGGTTAAACTCCTTATAATTACTCCTTCTGCCCAGGTTAGTATTATTAAAAAAATATAATTTAATAATAGGCAATTTACCTTATATAATTTCTTTTTGGTTTATATAGTATTTTTTAATTCCGAGGTTATTAGCTGCTTATATTTTTTATTTTTAAGAGCCCAATGAACAAAAAGGGTAATGGTAACCGGGTTTATAAAATATATATCCATGGTAGCAGGGGGGGGGGGTTAAAACCTTGGTATATGGAAAGTTAAAAGGTCGATGGCTGGGACCACTTGGCTTAATAACCTTAATTACCGATAGGCAATAATATATTTATTATATAAGGCCCCGCTCCCGGAACCGGTCAGCTTTAATTAAAAAATACTAACGTATTATGGATAAGTATATCGGTATAAGTGTCATTTTAATATAATTAAAAATAAATTAAAATAATATATTTTTGCTTTACTTATCCGTATAATTCTCCCGTCCTTAATTAATTATCCCTCCACCATATCTCCGTCCGGGCTCCATATTTATTTTCTTATTGGTTTAAACAACTTTTTGCTATATTTTATAGTAATATTGTCCAGCATTATAACGCCACCTAGTAAGGTAAAAACGTTGGCCTTATTAATTGTTAGGGTTAATACACTTATTATTTATACCGTTGACGTTTTCGAAATATATAATATTTATACCGTTGTTTAAAATTACAATATCTGTATTATTATTAAATACTCCGCAATATTATTTAAGATTATGGACTTTGGTTTTTAGGTACTCCACCAATCGATATAGGTTAAAAAGCCGTTAATTTATCCCTTGGTCGTAAAATAAGGTTATAATTAATATATTAAATATATATATTAATATAAAAGCCGGTGGGGTGAACTTATTAATGGCCATGGCGTTCGGCTTCGATAAATTAAATAGGGTTTAAAGGTTAAAGACTGGGCATTATTATTTACGGAAAAAAAATTATTATTTATTTACCTTAGCTCCCGGTAACCTTACCTTATATAAAGTGCAAAATAGCCGCGGTATGGCCATTATATTATAAAATAAGCATATATAGCCCGGCGGTATAATTCTAAAACGGAATCTTTATAATTTGGCGCCCGGAATTCCGACCAAATTATAATCAAATTAGGCGGGAATAGGGACAGCCTGCTCTTTAAACCTAAAAAAATAAAGGCCGATCGATAAGTTTACCAATAAATTAAAATAAGGGCCTTACCTTTCCGGACTATATAACCAATATTTAGCGCCCATAAAACTACAGGCTGCCCTAATTATCCCCCTGCACTGGTCCGATTCCGGCCATCGGTATTATTATAATTTTAATCGGTTTAAACCGTATTAATATTTAGGAGTTGGTTAAAAAAAATAAACGGTATAATTAATTATTCTCGAGCGGAATTATAAAAAGGCAATTATACAACGGGTTTTTATTTTTCTTATTTAAATCGATTTAATTATTATTATTATATATCTGCTTATATAATTATTACCAAACCGTGGTATACTCCGATGCCTTTATTATTAGGCATTTTTTATAAAATTTTAATTAATAAAATATCCGGTGCGGTTAATTAATTACCGAGCCGTATTATATAGGGCTGAAAATATACCACCGTAAAGCTTGGCGCCCTTGGTATTAATCTAACC
The DNA here is from genome assembly GCA_022664585.2 of Zalerion maritima. Lineage (NCBI taxonomy): Eukaryota > Fungi > Ascomycota > Sordariomycetes > Lulworthiales > Lulworthiaceae > Zalerion > Zalerion maritima. The sequence goes on from JAKWBI020000002.1 coordinate 222,222, forward strand.
TTGGCCTTATAACGTGGTCCAGGCGTTATACGGATATAAACTTGGCCTTATTCCCGTAAAATAAGGACGCCCCCGCTCGCCTAATGATTATATATATAAAAACCTTAACGGGTTCTATATCGCTGCGTTCGGGGGTTTTAATAAAAGTAAAATTAATAATGGATATTTTTATATTAATTATATACCTATATTCAAATATATATATATATAATGCAGGCTTAGTACCCCTTTATAATTGCGCGTAAATACGTATATACGCCCGCCACGCCAGGGGGCTCCGGCGGTCATTAGTAAATCCCCTAAAAATAATAAATACCGCTTTAATATAATCGACCTTTATACACCTAAATATCCGCAATGTATAATAATAAGGTATATTATAATATAATATTATATTTTATTCGTATATCGCCGCCTGCCGTTAATCCGATCCCCTATCCTAAATCTCGATCCTAGCGATTTAGTAAAAGTTATTATATATTGGCTTAATATTAATGCGGAATACCTGGCCGAATTAGAGGTTTTAGGAGGGTTTATTAATTATATACTCCCACGCCGGCTATGCCTTAGTACAGTCGCCGCAAACCTTATCGCCGTTATACAAATATAAGTATTTTAATACCAAACGGGAACTTATAATTTATTGGTATTTAAAATGCGTTATATTCGGTTTATAGCGTTTATAAGTCTTAAAATAATAAGGGTATTATACTTATAATCCAGCGGAAATACCCGTATTGGAATTCTCTCTGCATGGTATTAAATAAGGCCAAATAAGATTATTAGGTATTTATACCTAGGTATACTTGTATATATTAAAAATATAAAACTTTAAATTACCTTAAAATGCTTACAGGCCGATGCCTGCGATGCCTATGGCTTTATATTACGCGGGCCTAAGATAATGTTTTATAATTATTTGATTCGAGTGCTGCGCTTAATGCTTAAAGATTAGCCAATAAAGATAAAAGAAAAAGAAAAATGATTAATTAAGAAATGAGCATATAAATAATACCCGAGGGAAGGGTTATGCCTTTAATTTATAAATAAAACAGGCGCAGGGCCTGGCGCAGGAACCGAAGGATGCCAGGTTAATTTAAAGTCTTAGCTATTAATAATGGCGCCTTTTTATCCCATTCCCCGTTACTCTCCATCTTTATCTCCATTTTCCGCACCTTCTCCTCCTAAAAGGCAATATTATAGCTATCCCCCCTTATTTTATAGGTTTAATATTAATGAAAAAGTTCGTTAAAATAATATTATAGCGGGGGGGTGCGGAGTATAGTTTTTAAAAAGGCCGAAATATATTTCTAGGGGCGGTTAATAATTTAAATAAATAAGAATACCATCCACTTAAAAATCTTTACCCTAAGGGCGGTTTCCTTATTAAAATACTTACCGTTTAGGAATAAATTAAAGCCCTTAAGGAAATTGGTATTTTATTAATGGGAACCATCCGGACCCCACGGAAAAAAACGCTGGTGGCCTAATAAAGCCAATAGGTATAAGGTAAATATTTCCGGATATTATAAATTATATATGCTTATTAGTATATTCCGGTAAATTATTTCTCCCTGGTCCGAGGCGGCCTATTCGGCCAAAGCCTTATTATTTTTAATCGCGGTTATATTTTAAAAAAAAAAATATAAATATATTATTCGCTTAAATTATAAATAATATCGCGCGGTAAAGTTCCGACCTAAATAATACTTATTAGTATACGGTTTTAATATCCGCATTATGGTATATATTTATAATCTTTAATAAGGTCCGTATAATAAAGATTATTTGCCATATATTGCGGAAATCCTTATAAAGGTTAGTAAAACCCAGGAGGATAGGTTAAAATAATTTATAAAGTCCGGTGCTGCGATTTTAAAGTAATATTCCGCCTTTTTTATTATATTATTAATCTTTAATACCTCGATTTGGGCAAGGATCCTTAACCTTAATAAAGTTTCTTATATTTTATTAGCGTTTAATTTATTAAAACAGATGGATATATAAATATTATTATCCCACCCCCTAATCTTAATCATTCGATAGAAAATATTTAGGTTTTTAATAAATAACCATTAGGGATATAGTTTTATTTACGATGGATTTTTACCGCCAGCAAGTTTAAATACCCTATAAAGGAGTATAATGCGATGCGGGTCCCCCTTATTCATATTCCCTATAATAGACTCCTAATAAAAATCCTTAATATTTTCGAGTATTTATTACAAGTCCCTATTTATAAGGTCGAGTTTAAGGAGGAGATTAAAGATAAAGCTTAAATAGAGGAATACGAGCCATTTTATTAGTCTATTACGGACCTCTTTAATTTCCTGCGAAAAGTTAGCGCCTATATTTTTAAAACAAAGGAAAATAAAAGAATAGTTTATTAATTTTATATTGAAGCCTAAAATAACCCATTTAAGCCTTATTCGCCATATATATTATATTACGCTTTGGTAGTATAGTTTAAATCCTCAACCGTAAGCATAAATACCGTCTCTGGTATATTTAAAATAATAAATAATAATTTTTCGAGTTGTATTATTAATACCTAACGATTTAATCTTTTCCGAAAACGGGTTTATTATAATACAATATTCCGTTATCCGAAATTCGATCCTATAATTAAAAAACTATAAAATATATTGTGGGTAAATAATAATATATACGCCTATCGAGATCTGCTCGAATAACCAAATCCCAGGCAGCGAATATAATTTGGTTTAAGGATAATTGGTAAATTCGAAAGGGTTTATTCCGAAATAGAGGTATATTTATGGAGCGTCGCTTGGGGGAAGATCACGTAATATTTTAATATCGAGTTTTTAAAAAATATAAGCGAGTTTGCCACCTTAAATGGTTTAATACTTATGTACGGGGTATAAAAATACTTATATCCGCGATTATTTTCCTAACAATTATCTGGCTGCGAAAAGGCGGGGATAAGTTTTATATAGTGGGCAGGCAGGAGGGTGCAGTATAATAAGCTAAAGGATAAAAGCAAGAAAAAAGGGAATAAAAAGCCGTTTATATTTTTCCAACGGGAAATTAAAAAGTATTATTTAAGTTCCCTGGCCCCAGCCATTTAATTATAACCGGTCTCGATTTATTGGTATCCGGAAATTAATAGTATAGGAATAATATAAAATAATATAAACGGTAATTATTTTATAAGGATAAGGTAATGGTACAGTTTTATTAAAGTCCACCCTGCCATGGTTTATTATATTTAAAAGTGGAAAATTAAGTAATATTTACCGGGTAAATATACGAATATAATAATTAAATAAAAAGTATAATACCTATTTCCGAACCCCCTGGAAACCCCCGCCGTGGGTAATATATTTAAAAGCCAAATCGGCCGACTTAAAGGGTTATATTATTATTTAAATCGCTAAGGTTATCCTCGTTATTATTGGTTACGTTATTTTATTTCGATAGTAGAAAAAGAATAATAAAACCCACGGAGGTAAAGACTTGCCCGCCCCAAATACCCATGATTATTTAAAAGTGGAAAACTAAGGGGTGCTGGGTTATTACTAGAGTGGGAGTATTTTGGGTATTATTTATTCCCTTTTATTAGCCTTTTATATATTCAATACGCGAACCACGGTATTATAATATTAAACGAGGTTATTAGATTTTAGCTCTTAAAAGCTGCAGCTCCTTACTACGTCCATGGTCTATTTTAATCCTTAAGGATAATTATATAATAATCCGCCCCTGCATTTACCGAGCTCCAAAAATTCCTGGGTTAATAATCCTGCTGATTTGGTCGGACCTTATATATTATCCGTGGATATTACCATAGGCTCCGCCTCCGTATTTGCCAATACCCAATTCCTTTCTTTAATTATTAAGTAATATTGTAATATTCCCCCTAAGCTTTTAATTAATCCGTATATATTTTATCCCAAAACGATATCGTTTTAATTAAAAAATCCTAAGGGGAAAGGGAAATACAAGAAAATGGGAAATAAATAAAAAATAATTATTATATAATATAAAACGGTATAGATAATAAGTATAATGGGATAATAAATAATATTTCGTTTACGGGTAAATTTTAAAATACAAGGGGCCCTAATTATCTTTAATATTAATGGGATTATTTTTAAGGAAATAACCAACCCCTGGAGCTGATTATTTCCCTATCTTAGGCTAAAAAGGAAATAAAATTAATACTCCACCGAATATTCCGGTATCCGGATAGGCTATTTAATAAAAAGTAAAATTAGGAATAAATATGGTATTATAATAGGTTAAAGGGTCTGGAGATTATTAAAGATTACCGATGGGTGGAATAAAGGCAACTTTTATTCGCCTTTAATTTTTCTAGCCTTGCCTGGTAAGTTTTATGCGCGGACCACGGTTAATTATTACGAACTTCGCATTAAAAGCTACATTATCCCTATTATTATATCCTATATCTTAAATAAACTATGGCCCTAAATAAGCAGAAAATGCTCCCGTGGCCATACTCCATGGTAAAAACAATGGAACGCAAAAGCCAAAACGAATTAGGCGTTAAAAGCCCGTCAAATAAAAGGACGCTCCGTCTTATTTTTAAAAACGTACCGTTTAATAATAATAAAAATACATGGACCGTTAAAAAAGGCGTATATCTCGGTAAAAAGCAATATTTTTACTATATATAAGGCAACCAGCGCAAAATAACCAAAGGGATATAAAAGGCGACCCCTTTTTTTTATATTTATTAAATGCCAAAATATTTAAATATTGGGGGTGTACTGGGATTATACCGGATTTGGCGCACCTTTAGGAGGTGCGCCAAATCCGGTATAATGGCCCTAAATAAAACCTTTATATATATTCCGTATTTTATATTATAATTTAATAAAATAAATCCATTTTATTACTTTTTTACCATCTCCGATAATTTTATTTTATAATAATGGCCGAATAAAAAATCGATAATTTTTACAATAATAAATCTAACTATACTTTTTATTTATTAAAATATATTCCCGGGGGTATTAATTTCCTGGAGGAAATAATTATACGGCTGCGCGATAGGAATTATATACCGGGTCCGAGGGCGTCTTCTTTAAAACCGCATCCGAAAATAACCCTATCCCGGCCCGGCAACCCAAACCCGGCTTTTTTAAAACCACGGGGCAATACCCCGGCCTCTCCTTTACCAATTAATATTAAAAAATTCTCCGTTAAATTTTAAATACCGGATTAATTTAAGGAGAAAACTCTACCGCTTAAAGGGGAGGGATATAAATAAAAGGAGCGGACGCAAATATTCTTCGATTTAATACCTAAGGATAAAGCCGATTGGCTTAAAAAAAGGCAAGAGACTGCCCTATTTAGTACAGGTAATATTTTTTACGCAATCAATATTTTTTTATCTGGCCGCCTAAATTATAACGAAAGCAGTCCGGAAAACACCATTAAAAAAGCTCCCTTACCTTAATTTTTATACGACCTCGGTATCCGTTTTGGGAGCCTAATTATTAATAGGAAGTTTATTATTAAAAATTCGCACTTTTTTTCCCTGGTATTTATTATAATATATTATATAGCGTTATATAGGGGTCTTTTTACGGAATACGTAAATAAAGCCATGCGGAAATTCTTAACGGTAATACGCGAAAAAAAGGCCTAAGTAAACGCCGTATATCTCCGTAATCTTCGATTAGGACTATTATAAACCATCCAAAAAATATAACGGTAATACCAACGCGGCCTTAAACATCGCGGCTTTAAGGTTTTTTTCCATGGTAAATATACCACTCTTAACGCCATTTAGAAATTAATAATATTATTAAAAAGGGGGTCTTTACATTTTTACCGTTATTATCCTAAGGCACCCAAATTTAATAAGCGTTTTACGGATAAAATCCCAGTTTACAAGCCCCCGGAAAAGGTACACGCCGCCTTACCATTATAAATTTCTTTTTTAATTAAAATAATTATCGGCGGTAAATAAAGATAAAATATACCTAAATAATAACGAGCTCGATTAATGGATTTTTAATTATCCTGCCATTTACCAGGCTTTACGAACAAATCTGCTCGATAAAAAGGAAGATTTTAAGAGATTTTTTATAATATACAAAACGAAAAAGCTTTTTACCTATTGTTTTTTAAAAAAATGCCTTTTAATGGACCAACCACCCGTCGATTAACCAAGGAAACGATAAAAACTCTTACCCGTATTACGCGGAGGGCGTTTATATGGTACTGTAAAAAACGCAATTTAATAATAAGCTTATATAAATGGAGGAGGCGCCTCCAGCCAAAAGCCATTTTAGGCGGGCCCGGGACAAGATACACGAGCGGAGAGCAATACTGGCGCTTATAATTTGAAATAAATTAGTACGGATACAATGTTCGATTTTAATGGTGGAAGAGAGTTCGTTTAATAAAATCTGGAGCAGGCTTCCATATTACGAGGCGGGCCGGTAAATTATTAAGTATTAAGCACGGATTTTAACGCGCCTATTATAAAGCATGGCGCGAGTTGGTAAGGATTCCCAGAATTAAAAACGAATATGGAAAAGTTAATATAATCTTTTAATAAAATGGGTTATAATAATTGGTCGATACTATTTTATTAATTTTTAGGTAACCCCGTTTTGTTATCCATATCCTTCTCAGTCTCCTTTATCTTTTTTGCCTTTATAGGAAAATATATATAAAGAATAATAACCTTGCCTTTTATTAAAGTAATTCCGGCCTCCTTATATAATTAAAGGATGGATTTATTACTCCACCTAATGGGGTATTCGGCAAGGGGATTAGTATAATAAATATAAATCTTGGCTTTTAGTTTATTTATTATTATAAGTGGTATAATAAGGCTTGTATTATATATGCCTATTTATATAATACCTCTTATAAATTAATACACTTAGGGCTGGGGATAGGGATAATTTCGGGGATTTTTCAACTTTACTCGTAAATTTCGTGCCCATTATTTAATATTATTAACCTTTAATATTAATTAATTCGTAATTCTATTATGGTTTGGAAAATATACTTTATCCTTCGAAATTGTATTAATAAGCTCCTTATATACGTTTGGTAAACTATAATTATATAATAATCCCTCCGTTATTACCGCTGGCTTTTTATTTTTTAATTACTGGGCAACTTTATAAATAAGGTCGCGCATAATCTGCGTAATAAAAATAAACCTGTGTTTTTTTTAGGGTTTAGGTTCGGTTATTATTTTAATTATAGGAGTGTCGAATAAAATAGTATATAATTTATACGATAAGGTTGGGGGGTATTTAATAATATAGGCTGCCAAGTATTATAAGGCAAAAAGGGAAATAAAGATAAGATTTTTATGGTATTTTTTTATATGGATAAAGCAATTTAGGATCGAGTTAAAATTATTATAAGCCTAATATGTACCGATACAATATTATTGCCAAGTGTTTTTATAATTAAGAATAACCGCAACCATATATAAAATTAATTAAGTAATTACCTATACTTCGTGCTCGGAAATAATTATTAAATAAATAATTCTTAATTTATGGCCCTTATATTTAAAATTTCCTTAAAAGTAATTTTTAATTATTTAAAAATATATTAAATCCAAATATTACCATATCCCGTTTATCCGAATTCGGTATAATTAATAATATATTTATTTTTTAAGAATCCGTTTATATAAAATTATCCGAAGTCCTATTCTTAAACCCGTTAGTATTATCCTTAAACCCAATGGTATTATCGGTAAAACTTATATTAATATACTTATCCGTCCGATTCTCGTTGGTGGACGTCGGGGTGGACTGGTTATTAAACATTATCGCGAAAACTTATTTAATATAAAAGATATAAAAACTATTAAATATATTTAACGCATATTTAGTTTACGTTTTTCGTAAAGGGCGGACCAAAAGGGCCAACGTATAAAAAAAAAGCGATAATGGCAGCTTATAAATTACATATAATAAAGGAATAAATAATTAAACGGGTAATTAAACGCCGAAAATGGTTAAATATTATCGGAATAGGTATTAAAGTATGGTAAAAGGGCTTTGGTGCCAATAATATAAAAATAATAAAAGATTAAGACTTAACGGAAGGGTTTTATCCCATTAAGCGAATAAGATTAAAAGGGATATATTTAAAAGAATTAATACTTATTATAAGGATCGAGAATTATATTAGGTCTTTATATACTTAGGTAATATTTGCCCGGTAAATACGCTAAATCTCCCCCATATATATTAAAAAAGGAACCTATATATATTAATATTATCCCTCGCTTTATTTCTAATTCCGGAGGTTAAAATATACGGAGATTTATTAATAATATAATATTATATTAATTTGCCCCTCTCTTATATATAAGTTTAAAAAGCCCCGGCTAGCCAGGTATACCGGACAGGATAATAATACACCGATATATATTATGCCTATTTTTTTTAATAAAAGCACACCTTAAATTTACGGATAAATTAATATCCCTAAATTATTAAATATATAATAATACTTTATATTAATACCTTTCGTTCCTATCCCTTTATTTCGGGTTGGTATATACTATCGAACCTATATTTACCAAATATATATTTAGTGGGGATCGCCTTATATTTAGGCCTTTTTTATGGCTATTATAAGCGGTAATAACGACGGGCTAGAATAAACCTTTTTAAGCCTTATAAAGGCGGCCAAGGGACCTGTAAAACACCGAGATATTTTCCATATAATTATGGCCAATTATAGGCAAAATAAACTCGATATATAACCTTCCTTAATTTACTCGTCTAATCAGCCAGGTATACCGGTGGATATATACATCCCACCCTTTCTGGCCATTATTAATATATATATTAACCTTAATCCCGTTAACTTTAATAAAATAAAATTAAAAAAACCGGTATTATAAAAACCTTTACCTTGCAAAATAATATATATACACGTTTATAATTATTTAAGCTTATTTAAATTAATAACTCATTATCCTTTATTATAATATTAAATATAATACTTTATAATAATTTAAATATTAATAATCCATATCCGCCAAAACGGGATTAATGCGCTATTGCCTTCCGAACCCTGGTATCCTATTATTATATCGCCTGGCCATAAGACTTTAAACCCCGATATTATATTTAATAATTAACCCTGGCCATATATTAGAGAAAAATGGTGGGGAATTATGGCCCATCGGGGATCCTTTAATTTATAATCATTCCGTTCCGGAGCGTCGGTTTAAAATTATTTATTAATAGCGTTAATCTTGTAAACCTTTTCTCGCCGGTAACTCCTCTTCTTTTATTCCTATTTATACAGCTGGATATAAAAGCTTTATAATTACAGCTCCGCACCGCAGTGGCCGCTTAAAGGGTTTAATTCCCCTTTTTTAATATTTATCAATGGGTTAAGGTATTATAAAAATATCTTATTAATGGTTTCGTATCGCAATATTATTAAACGGAGGCTTATTAAGGATTATATTGGTAAAGCCGTAAACGTAAGGCTAAATATTAAAATAAGTGGTTAACCAATCAGTAAAATTTATTATCCCAATTAATCCTTCGTATATAGTACGGAACCTAGAAATAAAAACTTTTGCAGCGTTAAAATTATGCGACGCAAAACTTTGGTATAAAAACTACTGCGGACATGTAATTTATTAATTTATTAATATTTTAATAAATGTGCATTCCTATCCTTGCTTATTATTATGTAATGTAAAACTTAATAAAGCGCGAATTTTCTGGGGACCAGAAGTTCTAAATTTATAAGCACTATATAAGTTTTAACCTCGCAATATATTAATTTTTATTTTTTATTATAATGGCAGCCGTTATCGGTTAGTTAAGGGGTTTGGTCCGGGAGCTAGAAAGCTATATTATTAGCCTAACCGAAATATACTGCGCGGATAATAAGCTAAATAAATTAAATGCGCTATGCGTAAGGCTCCGTAATGCCGGGATAATTATTTAAAAAAAAACAGGTTTATTTTTACCACCCCACGAGGAATAAGCGTGGGGAGCGAGTAAAGGATTAAAAGCTTAGGCTAAATTAATAATCGAAACCATACTCCGCGATGGGAAATTAAACCGTCCAAAAATATTTAGAAAATATATTATTATAATCTTTATTGGTCCGAAAAATATAATCCTCGATTCCGTTAAAATAAAGGCGAGGACAGTAGCCACTCGTAGGAAATATAAAAGAATTCGAAAACTAAGCCCCGATGGGATAATTATTTGGGCGGCTTTTTATATATTTATAGTCTGGGCTGCTGGCGTAATGGGAAAAAATATATTCGATTGCTTAATTAATAATATTAAGCCAAAGACGGCCTAAAGTTGGCCTCGAGTGGTTTAAGAGATAATGAAAAAGCTCCGAAATAATAAAGCCTTATAAGGATCGAATAAATATGGCATATTTATAAATGATAAGTACTATAGATTAAAAGAGGAATAGGACTAACCTTTTTCTTAGCATTTAATAATCCCTTTCGCAACGGTCCTTACCTTGGAAAATAATAATATATTAATAATAAAAATTAAACGTATAATAGCGGTAATAAATAAACGGTAAGTAAAATATAATAAATATTATTAATATAGTATTAAATAAATTGCAGCCTTATTAAAACCGAATGTTTTAAATATAAGGGCTGGTGCCAACTTTTAAAGCCTTTATAAAGGTCCATTCGAAAATAATACCGTATAAAAGGAAAGAGCTTTAATATATAGTACTACAAACCTACCTTATATTATACGTCCTGTGGCCGTTAAAAGGCGTGGGTACGGAATCCTTTTGGTTTATGGGCCAATTAATAATCTATAAAAATCGAATATAAATACTCCAAAGCATCCGTCAATATAATTATATTATTCGGGCCTATTTTTACGAATATTATTGAAACCAGTAATTAATATAAGTGGGAGCGATAAACAGGAGGATTAATAATAAACTGTATAACCGGCCTCTTTCCCAAAAACCAAGGCGATATGGTTATTTAATTATTGGTTGGCTTTATGGAAGGAATAATAATTATAGATAGGCTTTAAATATAGGTAATATAAATGCCATAAAGGCCTTCACCACCCGTACCATATAATTTGCGGGAACCAAACCCGTCCCATAATTTACTTTATCTTCGTATTCCCAATATACCGGAAAATCGGGGGTTATATTTAAATCATAAACCTATATTAATTTACCTTTTCCACGTATTTGCCTATCGTAATTAACTTCTTCGAAAATCTTCGCCTATATTAACTCCTCCTTTTCTCGTAATGCCTTAACTCCGCTTTAAAACTTTCGTTAATATCGGCAAATATAAGGCGTTAATATATAAACCGGTTTACCCTTTTTATTCTTTTTATCCTTTTTATCCTTAATCTTCGGCATTTATTCGGGAGACTGGCGCGTCGTTTTAATATACCCTCGAAAACTTATATCGGGTGGTACAATTAAACGGTCTACTTCCAATATATCCGTTAATTATTAACCCTAAACTGGCGGAAAAATTTATAATACTTACCTTTTAATATATTAATAATTAATTTAAAAATGGCTAATTTAAAAGAATTATATTTCGCAATGCCTAAGATTATATTACCGTTCGAGAAAAGAAGGAAATATTAAGGTAATTATTTAAATTTCGAAACTGCGTATATTGGAGAGCGGTGAAATTAGGCTATTATAATTAATAAATTAAAAAGGAGCCATATAAAGGGATATATTTCGAACCATTAATATAATTCCTGGTGGAAAAGGATAGGATTTGCGATTCGAAATTATACACGCCGCTTAAAGGGGCTATATTTATTTAGGACTATTATAATTTCGGGTCGTAAAATTAGGCACCGATATCGGGCTAAAATATTAAAAATTATTTTAATAATCCTATAATATTGGAATTAAAATTTGGTTAAAAAAGACGGGCATATATTATGCGGGGTAATATAAATTGGTCGGATAAATAATATACCGTTCGCCTAAAAAGGAAAACTGCATTAATATAAATATTACTTAAAAACTTTAATCACTCCTTTTTTTACTAAAGGCGCGGCATATATAAAGGGGCTTAATTAAAAACCGTTAAAAAAACCGCAATATCCGTATTATATATCGCAAATAACCTGCTTTATTAAATGTACGGCTTTTGCGCCCGCTTAGGGGTTTTTAATCGCGGCTTACCGTTTACCAAAGGTATATATTATAATAAAGGCGCGGGTACCGTATTTTATTATAATTTATAAATTAATATAATAATACCTTAATATATATATAATCCCGTTTTTATACCCCGATAATATTAAGCGGGCTCGGGTATAATTAATTATTACCATAAATTAATATTATACTTAGGCAGCGATAACCCCAGTACCGTTTTTATTATATAAATTTCGGCGAGGGCCGATAATTTAATAGCCGCTCTTTTCCATTATAGCCTTTCTCCTTCTATATCCTTCCACGTCTCGCGGTTATTTAATGCCTTTAACCTTAATTATATCCCCGGGCCACCGTATGCCGAAAATTAACCAGTATAAAAGTTGCCCGGCACCTTAATAAATATATGGCCCAGTTTTTTTTTTAAAATATTGTTAATATATTTGCGGCGTTCGGACAAATTTACAAAGCCGCTTATATTATATAGCCACGGCGTTTATTAAAGGGACGGGACGGAATAAGAAGGAGGGGTGGGCTTAATAACGGTATCGCAAACTTTACTCTAAATAATATTATTGGGTTTATTACTAAGGACAGTTTTAAGGAGGGACTAAATGCGGTCGAAGTTAAAGCCATTAAAGGTTACCGCTAAGATAAGCCTAAAAAGGTTATTTCGGAGGGTGCCACGGCCTGTTTTGGAGCAGAGCACGCCTGCGGCCGGAAGGCTTTATAAAAAGGGAAGAAATAACGCAAGGTTTTATAAATTTACGCCCGTTAAAAAATCGGCCGGGAAAAGTAAAAAATTAATAGTACCTTTATTATTAATCTTATAATAAAAATAGCCGTTCCTATAATAATTTAACCGGATAAACTTCGGTTATTCTAAGCATGCGATCGGGCCGGCTATAAGCCGCACCAGCTTGTATTAATTTCCTTATAAAATACGTTAATTGCCAGCTTAACGGTATTAATATGGTAGCTAACGATTATAATTGGTGTATAAACGCCGTTTCCCTTTTTATGGGCTTATTATTGGGCGAGACTGTAAAAACACGAGTAATCGACTGTTTAACGCGTAATAAGCGCGCCGATAATTAATAAATATGGTAGTACGGATATATAATTGGTAATATAATACAGCCACAATGTATATAGGGTTATGCCTCCTTAATTATATTTTAAAAACCTAGCTTATTCTTATTCGTGGGTATATATAACGGTGATTTATTAATAATATTTAATAGGGAAAAGGAGGGCGGTATTAAGCCCTACACCCTTATTCGCCATAATAAACCGTAAAGGTAATTAAAGTATTACTAAATCTTTTTAGGGTCCTTCTAATAAATCTCCCTTAATAAGGCATTATCTGGGGGGCACCCCTCGTTTTTTATATTATTTTTATTAGCATTTTTTCCTTTTTTTTTTTAAAACTCTTATAAGGCTTAAAGCGCAAATTATATTTTCCTTATTATAAAATATTACTATTATATCGAAATTTAAAAAGGTCCACCCCGCCTTAATATTAATATTTTAAGGATTTTTAACACGTGTATAATCCCTCCCATATTTATTACCTTAACGATTTATATTCCATTTTAAATATATAATAATGGTATATATAATTTATAATATTCCTCGAAAAGGTGCGAAAAAAATAAAAATTAAAAATTTTATAAAAAAAAAGGATTTGGTTTATACGCCGTGCGAGATTTAAAATTTTGGACGGGCTTTATTTAGGGGTTTTATTATAATAATGGGTTAATAGCCCCCCCCCTAGTACTTTAAATTATTTTAAAATTAAAGTATATTATATAATATTCGTTTTTTTTAAATGGCAGCCCGGAAATTCCTGGATTAATCGGCCATTATTATATTTAATAAACGGCGTATATCAAGCCGATCGAAATATCGGCAGGGATTTTAATATTTATTTTATACCATTATTTATAAACGGATCCCGGTTGGTCCGGTACCGGGTTCGGAAACTGCTTTTACCGGGCAACGAATATTAAACCATTATTAATTTAATAATACCGGCCATTATTAAAATTCTATATTACCAAAAGCCTACCCCGTCCATCGCCGCCACTACCGTCAGCTATCCATTATAAAATATCCGTTAATATCTCGCCATTAAACGGGTTATCGGTCCTAAATATATATACCGTCCCGGATTCTTTTGGCTTACCGAATTAATTTTGCGGCAATATAATATGGCCGTTTTTAAAATATTTTATTATAATATACGCGCCGGGTAATACTTAAAGGCGTGGGAAATTAATAATTTGGTTAGGGGTCCTTTGGGCGGGCATATATAAAAAATCCAAATCGTTTATTTTTATTCTTCCGGACTTTACTAATAGTAAAATATATACCATTATAAAATCCGTAAAGCCTGGATTGGTGCGCGGAACATAGCCGCGAGAATAACCATTATTATTAAAAATCCCATTTTTAATTACGGTTAATTGCTCATTCCAAAAGTGCGCGAGCACTTGGGGGATAAGTACGGTAACCGAAAGGAACCAATGCATTGCGTATTTTTCAAATAAATTCTTTGGTAATTTAATTATATACAATCAGATTATATATAAAAATTCATTTAATATTTATTATTTCCTAAAAAAAGCGTATATACATATTATATATAATAGGCTTAAGGCCACTCCGAGCGTATAACTACGACAAACCCGCGGTTTAAGTTTAATTTAGCCTAATCCCAGTTTATAACCCGGTTATAAATATAATACCCCTGCAGCACCGGATGGAAAACGTGCACCTATAACTCCCGGTTTGCTTATTTTTAGAACCTGCGCCGCCAGAAAATAACCATAAACTTTATATGCTTGGATTAATAATTATAATCTATTTACAAAAAAAATTAAAAAAGATTTAAGAAAAATAAAAAAAGACGGAATTCTTTCCCGTTATAATATATCCTTATAATTATACACACAGTCCGATATTATCGGTGGCAATATATTTTTTACCTATTTTACATATAAAATCGTCTCGCTAGCATTAAATTAATTAAATAAGGAATATTATTTGGCCTAAAATATTTATAAAAAGGGTATTATTAATACAAATAAACTCGAAAAATCCTTAAATGCCGCCGCTTTAAAGAACGTATTGCATTAAAATAAAAGTTTCTTAGCCAATAATATATAATCGATTAATTTAAATATTACGCTTACTCGGATTAAAATTAACCGGGGTATTAATAAGGGTTTGCCGGTTTAAAATAACTGCATTATAAATAATTAAAAAAGAAACAAAGGCGGGAACGGTATACATTTTTTAAGCTGAAAGATTTAAATATATTACAAGTTTTAGTGAATATTACCAAAGGAGTGGAATTAAATAAGCTTATATATTTAACCATTTTATTTATTCTAAAGCCATATTAATAAAATTATATTTTTGGATTTAAAAGAAGCGCTAATTTATATTCCTATTAACCTGCGCCTAAATATTGCGGTTTATGGCCCAGCTTACCCATTTTATATATAAATATCGAGCTATATTTAACCATTACCCGCGGCGTTATCGAAACTCCATTATCGATTTCTTTAGGCGTTTGGCTCCTCCTATAAAATTATAATAAATTAATATTTAATTAATTATCCTATTTATATACGGAAATGGATAGGTGGACCTATTATAAAAGGCGTAAAATCCACCATATTATATAAACTATCCTCGAAAAAAAGCTTACGGCCCGTATAATATAAGCGACCAGGGTATAAAGTTTCTCCTAAGATTTAAATTAAAGTATAAACCCAGCCCTAATATTTCCTTTTATTAAAACCTCTTATCCCCCCCACCCCGAACGGTGGCCCTAATTCTAATAATTTAATTTTTATATTTAAAATTCCCATATTAATAATAGGTTAATCCGGAATATTTATATGGGCTATATTATTACGGCACAGGGCCTAAAAATAAATAATACCAAAAATTAATTAAAACTTCCACCCGGTACTGGGGTATTATTTTTAACCCCTATTAAAAACTAGGATTAGGCTAAATTAAACTTAAACCAGGGTATTTATTTGGGCCTTAAATAATACTTAATATACCTATTATACGGGGGGATAATAATCCAATTAAGGGCTAAGTATTATTATAAGCGAAAATATTAAACTATTAGGCTACCATTTTATTAAATTAATATTTAATGGTTTTAAAACTTAACAGCTTTCGAAAATGGTCCGATTAATTTACCCTTGCCTCCTGGCTTTTTTTATAATAATAAAGGCAGTAATACTTCGAGCCTTAATTTATACGGTTAAAGGATATGG
This sequence comes from Zalerion maritima, assembly GCA_022664585.2. Lineage (NCBI taxonomy): Eukaryota > Fungi > Ascomycota > Sordariomycetes > Lulworthiales > Lulworthiaceae > Zalerion > Zalerion maritima. The sequence continues at coordinate 238,661 of JAKWBI020000002.1, forward strand.
CTTTAAAATAATGGTCAAATAGCTATTCTTAATACTCTTATTAATTAAATTTATAATAAGGAAAGCTGCCATTCCAGCCTTTTTTATAAATATTACCAGCAAAACAACCTGGGCTCCTTGGTCTTTTTGTGCTTATAACCCTTGGGTTATAATCGAACGGATATTTAATATACTATTTTTTAAAGGATTTATAAAGAGCGACACGGTTAAATTAATAATATTATTATTAAAAAGTATATTAATAAAGGCATTTTTAATAATAAATATATTTATAAGGTATATATATTTCTTACCAAATATAAATCCGGAGCTAATATTTATAGAAATTTTATTTTTAATAATCTTTCGAAGCTTATTAACCTTGCATAAAAGGCGGTAGGTAATAAACCTGCACATAAAAATTTCGCATTATTACCTTTCCGGTAAAAAAATGTTTGCCGGAATAAAGGAAAATTTAAAAAAAAATTTACGGGATTTTTATTTATTAGTATTTATTAATTTAAATTAAATTATAATATTACGTTATTTTTAAGTAAAACTGGTATATAATAGGACGTTTTCTTGGTAAATTTCCCGGCTATTATAAAGCGAATAAATTTTACTCGGTATATGCTTTATTATTTTATAAAACCTATATTATACAGGTGGGTACTTCGCCCGCAGCTTTCCGGAACAGCGCATATAATTAATTGCCCCATCCACCGGCCCTGAAAATATCCCAACTTATAAACTAATAAAATTTATTATAAAAGTTTTATTCCATTATAAGAATATAAAAGATATGGAATTTATATTATAATACTAAAATAAGCCATATAGGTTTATGGCGGCTGGGTTGGTAATAGGTATATATAATAATAATTCCAAATTATTAATCTTTAAGAAAAAGGGCGGCGAGGGAGTAAATAGTTCGGGATTATAATTAAAATTAAAGGCGCTTTAGGAATAAATAAAAGATAATTATCCCTAATATAGGCTGGGAATAATGGATTAATCCCAGATTATTAAGTCCTAAAAGTTCTCCCAGCCGCCTGGTATAAACGGTTCTTTCGATACGCCAAAAAGGGTGGGGTTTACTTATTTAATTAAGGGATTTTATATACTTATAAATTATAATATTTTCCGTAATCCCGTTAAAGCCAAATTAAATTTTATAATCCCGCTAGGTGGTAAGGTCCTTATAAGAATAATAAATAAAACCTAATATATTTTCCGTATATACCTTCCCATATTCGTCCCTTTTTATATACGAATTAGAAATATAGGCCTATACCGTTTTCGGCCTTATTGCGACCATATTATCGGACCCCAAAAACTGCTTAAAGTACGTATAATTAGGCTTTATATTTGGGAGGCGGCCCTTATTAAGCGCCGCTAATACGGGATTATCCTTAAGCGAATTAAACTCCATACAAGCGTTTTTTTTATTAGCACTTTCGGACGGGAAGAAAAAATAACCTAAAAATATTCTTAATATTTTACGATTATAATGAAAAGTTCCCCTAATAATAAAATCGGGGTAGAAAATCGAAAACTTATAATACTTATGGCTTCGGAAGAATTTCCTAAAAACCTAAATATAGCTCAAAATTTATTTCCTATCCCTATATATACTCTTATTCGGAACCATACGCCCTTTAAGGCTGCTGCAGTATACGATCCAAAAATACTTTAATATAAATATATTGCGGCCGCATTAAATACCATTAAATATATATTTATAATAACCCATATGCGGTATAATTAAAATGGTATTCAAGAACTATTACTTAAAATTATCGGTCCATTTTATAAACTTATTATTCCGGGATATTTTTTTTTTTCGATATTCGCGAAAATACGGAGTATTATATACGGGATTCCTACCCACGGGTAGTTTTTCCTGGTATTGCCACCATAATAGGCAATTGCGATATATGTATAAGGGCTGGATTATAAGAAATATAATTGGTGGACATTAAGGGTTAAATTGGTAGGAACGATCGCCACCCGGGTAATAGCCGTTTAATTTATAAGGAGATCGTGTGTCCGTTATTTATGCAGGATTATACCGCTTATTTAAATTAATCTTAATAATAAGTCTTAATAATAAGTCTTAATAATAGGTCTTAATAATAGGTCTTAATAAAAAATAAGGTTCGATAAAAATGGAAAGTAGTTCTTAATAAAAGGAAAATACTATAGGGCTTAATAAATAAAACTAATATAAGTAATTTATACCGACAACTGACCTAGAAATATATTAACCAAAGCCTAAAGTATAATATTATATATAAGAAGGGAGACTCCGAAGAAAATATATTTTAACTTTACCATTATCCCCCTACCTCGTTTTTTTTAATTATATTTTAAAGGTATAAAATATTAGGAGGAGTGCTCCTTAAAAATTTCAAGTATATATTTATACGCGACCTTTAATATAAGGGAAATCTCTCTTTATTAACTGCACGGCAAAGGTATACCATATTAATAAACCCCATAATATTAAATACCTCGGCGAATATCTCGAATGTTTCGAGCTCTTAAAGGGAAATTTAGGCTGGAATACAGAAATACGCCAATAGGAGACTATTGTAATTATAAATCCATTTTTAACTATCGCAGGGCCTGCACTATTGCAGGCGGCATAAAAAGGGTTTAAAATATTACCATATACCCATATATAATTTAGCCGAATCGGTTATTATCCGTGCTTTTCGGCATGGGGCACGGTCCGAGGGATAAACCCATTTCTTTTTTTAACGAGCTTAATAATAGGGGCTTAATATAGGTAATAAAATTTAATCCTTATTTATAATGGGTTAATTTAAAAAGAAATCCGCTATAAAGGGGAGGTACCGTTTATAGGCCGTAAGGCTAAAAAAATATGCCGGTATTTTAAAAATAATCTTCCGGGGTTTTTAAAACCACGACCGGTAATAAAAATATCTGGGAATCCATTACGCCTTAAATAATACCTTATATAATTAAAACGGCAATACCGTAAAAATTATTCTTAAGTATAATTATTTATTAAATACTAATACTATTATATATTTGGCTATTTCCGCAGTATAATAAATAAATGGAATTTTCCTTTATTCGCCATTCCTCATTATTATTTTAATACGTACTTTTTTAAAATCGTTTATTATTTTTCCCAAAACCCGAACGCAGTAAAATATTATATAATTTTATTATAACCCGAGCCTAAAAGGTAAGCGCATAACTCCACAAGATTTTAATCCAAAACTCGGCTTTATTTAACAACGCACACCTGGTCGGGCATAAAACTACTAATAAACGCGATCACGCGACCAGCCACCGAAAACCCCTTAAAAATGTCTCCTATAAGGCCTGCTTTTTAAAAATATTGGCAAGGCAGCAGATTTGCGACTGGCCTCTTCGGGCCATTATAAAAGAAAAGGCGGATCCCTAAGAATTATATAATAAAGACTTACAGATTATAAAATAGTCCATATATATAAATAAATATTTAAATATACTAATTTTATACATAACCCAAGGCGGGAAATATATTAAGTATTATATTAAGTATTATTACGGTTATTTCCGTCGGGCCTGCCAATATATAGGTATTACCGCTATTCGGTAATACGTTCGGTAAAAAATATATTTACGGCCAATTATATATTAAAATAATAATTTATAGCGGTCCGTGCCTAGCCCGATATTCTGGGAGGCGTTCGTAAAACGCGTAAGGTAACCGCGGTAAGTACTTTTACCTACCCTTATTAAATTTACACCAAAAATAAATACTTTTTAATTCCGGCATTTTTTAGGCGCGAGATTATTTCGGTATGGGATAATGCGAAATACGCCAGCCCGGTATAATTATTATACATTGGTAATATGGCCGAATTTTACCCTTTTAAGGCGCTGGAATTATAGGCATTATAATACTAAAATTAAATTCTAAATAAATCCCCAGGCTGTATATATTTAAGCCTATTTTAAAAACCGGTTAATAAACCCCACCCGTATTTTGAATTAATGCATCCTATAAAATTACGGGTATTAAATTAGGGTCCGTTTTCTCTTCCATCTTTTCGGTCTTTTTTTCCTCTAATATTATCTTTTCGGTCTTTCTTCCTTTATTATCTTCTCTTCCTTCATTATCTTCTCTTCCTCCATTATTTTTTCTTTTTTAATGGTCTTTATAAAAAGCGCAGTGGCGCCTTTTGGGGTATTATACGTACCAATCATATCCGTGCCGCCCGCCTTAAACCTGGTCGGAGGGTGGGCCTTAAATTAAAGTTTTTCGTTATTATATACCAGACATTTTATTTATAATATAATATAAATACCGAGCCCGTTTTTTTATTATGGATGGCACCTCGAGCCTTATATAGGCTAAAAATAACCCGTATGGAGTACGAAATTCGATTAGCCGCCATATTCCTGCCTCGGGTTTTTATATTTGGTTATAAATCCATACGCAATACGTATAACCTTATTAGGCTTATTATGAAATATTATAAAAATGGTGGATATATATTTGATTTAATTATTTTATTATTATATAAGTATTACGGTATACTGGTTCTTATTTTATTCTTATAATTCCTTTAATATATATTTAGGCTTAAAGATATACGATACCGTGGCCGAGAAGTATACAGCCTTTTAGCGGAGCATTTAAGGTACGACACAGATTTCTTACGCCATCTTTTTGGCGGATACTTTTATTATGGAAAAACGGCTAAATACGCCGGAGCGTGGAGTATAAACTTTAATAACCGGCTTAATTTATTTAATTAATATAAACACCAATATTTATATAAGTTATTTATTAATTTAATAAGCCCGACTCGCCAGTTTATAAAAGCAACTCTGAATTATTTCTAATTACCTTATTTAAACCGTAGATAAATATTATCATATTTTCGAGTTTATTAAACGACGGCCAGCCAAGAAAATTATACCGGTTATTTTCTTTTTTACTCCGTAATTCCGTACTAATATAGGATAAAGGAATATATTTCGGCCTCGTTTTCGAGGATACGGTACCGCCCACCCTTATATTTATGGCCGCTTTTATAATCGACCTTTAATAAGACAGGATTGGTGCCGGTTATTATATTGCGGAAATCGGTTATATATATTAATAATTCCCAGAACGGAATTTAATAATCGCTCGTTAAAGTACTAATAAGCGTCGCAGGATAATTCTTATATTTAAGTCCGGCGCGTCCTAATAATTCCCGAATAAGCCTAAATTATTTTTTATTCGAGTTCGGGTTACCAATCTCCGAAATACGGGCGCGTATAATTTTATTATTTTCGAATATAAAGGTAATTATATCGATAATTGCGTTCCCAAGTATTATTACCTTAATTTTTTGCTCCAGTTTATTCACTGCCGTGCTTATAATCATACCTCCTATAAAGTGGCCCTCCACAACAATAAGGTGGTAATTTATATACCTAATTAAACCTTCGACGAAATAGCGAATATATATTAGGATATCCGTTAATGGAGTTGGGCTTTTTTTTACCTTTACCGTCCTACCATTAATTAAAACCTTTCTCGCCGCCTCCGCGACCATGGATCGTGACCTCGATAATACCACGCTTCGTTATAAAAAGTTTATTATTATTAAAATTGGTTTTATATATATAGCCGTATAAGGTATATATAAACATATATTAGGGCGGTGCCATTAAGTAAAATATCCCGGAAATAAAGTATGGTAATAGGCACGGTTTATTTATTTTTCGTTAATATTAATAAGCAACGGGAAACAAAATCGGAAGGCTTATAACCGGGGAGTATATTTTAAATTAAAATAATGTGGGACTGGGTTTCGACATTATATTCGTATATTTGCTTTGGCGTTTTTAGAGAATTAAAGGTAAAAAGGAAGGTTTTTATATTAAACTCGTAGCCCTTATATAATTCGAGTTTGTAAACCTCTTTAATAAACTTAGGGGACCAGGGCTGCCTTTCTTTTATAAACGGGGTAATAACAAGCTTGGGTAACCCGTCCGGCCTTTTTAAATAAACCATAAAATCCTTATAAATTAAATGTTTAACAATCGGGCGGTATTTTACATAGGTAACCAGTTCGGTTTAATTCTCCAGGGCAGGATTATTTTTCGGCGTAAGGGAAATTTTAAAATTTAAGGCGCCTCCGTTTTTGGTTCGGATAAAGTATTACGTATCGCTGGATTAAATATAATATTTAATATTCTTCCGACGGGGCGTAATCCGCCACGGCTTTATTAAAGGGCGGTCCGCCGGAATAATTAAAATATTTCGAAATTTATAAATATTAAGGCGGATTAGAATATTTTTACCGGAATTTATCGGCTGGATAAATACCCAGGTATTTTTTATTTTCGCTTTATAAACCAATTATTTTGGTTTATAACTGCCCAATTCCTTATAAATAACCATATTTGGGTATCTATCCGCCGGCCAGGGAATATAAAATAAATAAATATTATCCGCCGAGAATGCGAAACCGTTAAGGGCGCTGTAAACGGTAATATTTTTTTCCTCCGTAACCGTAAAATTACGGATCTTTAAATTATATTTACCGTTAAACGTTGGCTAATCCGCCTATACCAGCCATTAATGGTTCGGGGAATGGCCAATATTATTATACCGGTAATAAACCTTCCCTTTGGCTTTTTTATTAAAATCCATAAGTACCTTTCTTTTTTCGCCCCGGAAGCGATAATAGGTCCAGTATTCGTCGCCTTTTCGTATATACAAGCTATAAATATAAGGACCAATCTCGCGCCAATTTTTAATATTTAAATAGGGATGGTTATTTAGCCATATAACGCCATAAAGCTCGCGGCGGATAGGCTTCGGTATGGCTTGTGGACCCACGGTGTCTTATTTGTTAAATATAATGGCGGAGGAGAAGGGAAAACGGGAATTTTAAAAGGTGTTTAATATATTGCCGAAAAATTAAAAGCAAATGCTGGTATTATATATTAGGAATAAGGGGAGAAAACCGGAAATTTAAAACGGAATATAAGACCCCAGCGAATAAAAACTAAATAGGCAATCTTATTATATAAATATAAGTAAAATGGTAATACTAAGGTACAGTATACCCCGAGACTTTTATACCCGTCTAATTCCCGGGGGCTATAATATGGCCAGTATAAGGCGTTATTTTATAACGAACGCGGTTATACGATCGCCAAAACATTCTCCGTAATAATCGGATATAGGCTTATAAAAAGCCCTTATATATATTAATTTAAGGCCGGTTGCTATGGCTAATTGGCTAAGGAAGCAAGGCATTTAGTCCAACCATCGACGGTATATCGCTTCCGGCTTATATCGATATTATTTAACGGTACTTTTATTATATTTTATTCTCCCTGGTCACTTATTGGCGTATACCCGATAAAAATTATTAATAAATCTGCCTAATAAAATATACGGCTAAGGTTATTTCGATTATTTTATATAAATTACTTAATATACCTTATAAGGCGTTTAGGTAAATTAACTTATAAGCAATAATATTAATTTATATTAATAATTGGGCGTAATATGCACACCACCTTTTCTCTATCCATTAACCGTAAGGTAATAATTGCATACCGCGCTTTTTTTTAATAATTGGCCATAAAGCAGTTATTAAGGGAGGCACTGGCCCATCCTTCCTAATGGCTGGGATTCTCGACGCTTAAACCATAGGACTATCGGCAAAAACGCGATTTATTTTTGGTATATACCCTTTTATAAAACCGTATTATTTACCTAATCATTGGGGTTAATAAATATATCCGATTTTATAATAAACCTCGGCCAAACTTAAATAATCATTTATATCCTTACCTTTTCCGTATTCCCTTTTATAATATCCATAATTTGGCAATTATGCGGTGGATAAATGATTAAACTAAAGGGTAAACGAATATAAAATAAGGGCCACCGTATAAACGGGTTACCAATAATTGGTTTAATAAATCGAAAATACCCTGCCATTTTAGGGACGGAAATATCTCCGTAGTATTTGGGTCCTTAACCTTATACAAAATAAAAACCAATATATAATAAATAAAAGGCCAGGTATTATAATCCATTATTTTAAAAAAAACCATACATAAAATACAAGGAAAAATAATATGGGTAAGACCCGGGCTGGCCTTTAAAAAAACCATAAAACGGTGGTAATATATTTGGCTCCCTTTAAAAAATTAATTAAAAAGATTCGAAAGAAGGGGTAATAAAAGGTGGTAAATTAATAAAAGGTACCGGAGAGCTAAATATAAGGCTAATAATATTATCGAAATTATTTATAAATCTTTCGGCCATTATATTAAAGTTGTCCGGCCCGAGCTCGTGGTCGGCCCCTACTATAATGGACACTGGTAGTACGCCTAATTATAATTAATAAATATAACGTTTTCCATTATAAATTATTAAAATAGCAACCTACGTTCCGAATATATAATGAATAATATAGCCTTTTTTTATAACTCCCGTCTTTCGGTTTTTAAACCCACGGGAAGGGTTTTTATTACCTTTTCCGCAAAATATAGTAATTGGTAAAGGCTGGCGGATGGTTAATTATATATATAAATAATAAGATTAATCTGGAATATAGGAGCAGTCTGGGAAAATGGGAGCTATCCTAATTATAAAATTCGTGCAATGGTTTAAGTAAAGTTTCTTTTAAGGTATTCCGGTTTTTAATAATAATTTATTAACGCCGCATAATACTTAGCACCGGGTTCTTTTTTAACCCTTATATTACGATTTCGAAAATAAAACCCGCTGGCGGTGCCAAAAATACCCGCGCGCATTATTAATAAAGGCGGTAAACTATTAAAAAATGGGATAAGCCTATAATATAATTATTTGCGCCCGTTCTCCTTAACTTATCTGGCTCGCCGTTAAATTATGCACCGCCAGCCAATTTTTTTTATCCCCAAGATTTATTACCCGCGTATATTACAATAAACACTACTTTTTTATACCCAATTTCCCTCGGAGCTATACTCCTATTGGTAATTATTTTTCATTTACTTAGGCATTATAAGAACCGGTTTTCCATATTCTTTAATAAATATTTAAACTATACCATTTTAATACCGAGACGGTTCTAAAACAACGTCTCGTGTTTTTAAACCTTAGTATTACTTTTATATCTCGCGGGGAATACTATTACACTGGTATATTAAGTTAAAAATCAGCAGGATTTAAATAACCGATATGCATTTCTCGCTATTACCAATACCGAACTTATATTTACTAAAGGTCTTGGGAACCCATTTATATCGAAATTGCGAATTTCCCACTTTAAATATTACTTTATTTATAACTGGTTTGGTCGAGTTATTATAATATAAGCTTTTATTTATACTAAACTGCGTATTTCCAATTTTAATTTATTATTCTAAGAAAAGCAAATAATCGGAAATTATATATATATACCCTATACCAAAGCATTTATAATTTAACATTTTTTCTAATTATTTATTTAATATACCCATTATTTTATCCCGGCCTACACCCCCCTCGCGCGGTATTTTCTCCGTACTCGCCCGCGGTAATTATTATACCGTATAATTTAAATGGCAAATCAAGCAATATCGGACATTGGGTTTTACTTTATTATAAGAAAAATTTTCTAATATTTCAGGTTTAATTATTAATATGCCGGGTGTATTAATATTTACCGAAAAAATAATTGGACAAAAAGCATTTACGGTCCCGCAGTTCGGCGAGGTAATAAAAATAGATTAATTGTATAAAGTATAAGGCTGGCCGGAGGCCAATAAATAATCCCAGATTACCTAACCAATAATATCCGCAAGCTTTATTCATCTTTTATTTATAATAACGTTTATAATTTAATAAACCGTATAGGTTTATAATATTACGTTTATTTAATAAGCCCAATAGACGGTCGATCCTATTCCCGATAACGGCCCCATAAAGGAAATATACTTAAAACTCGGTATATATTAAGGCGAGATATAAAGGACCTACTACAGGTTATTAAAATGGCACAATAGGCGGTGGCTTTTAATAATGACCCCGCCTATTTCTGGGCGGCTTATTTAACTTATACATTGCCCGAATATCCATATAAACCAGCGACCCATTATAAGAACCTCCATTATAATACGGGCACGCTTATTATTTCCGGCAGGTTTATCCTATATATAATATAATGGTTAACTCCCGGCCTATTAAGCATATAATATGCCTAATATAAAATTAATAAACGTAACTTAAAATAAAACAGGCCCTTTATTTTATTATCCTACCAGAAAAGGCCATTTAATATTATTCGTCCCGGGTTTATTACGTTTTATCTGCATATTATAATATTAACCAATATAAATACTTTTAATAAACGCGTTGGTCTTTATTTAAAATCCCTAAAATAATTTATTTTACCTTTTTTATACGTATTGGCGTTATTCTATATAATCCATCCTATTCGAGCGTATTTACCAATATATTTAACCCGTATAGCCATATAATAAGCCAGCGTTATATTAGGCATATAACTCTCCTTATTAAAGGGGAAGGCGCGGATTAAATAAACAGCGCGCGGGAGGAGTAAGAGGAGCGGGGAGGTATAGGTATTAAATTCGATCTTAGGTAAAGCTTATATCGGAAAAGGTATGCCGAACGCGGGGCGGCAGCGGAATAGGAGTATAAGGCCTGGCGGTACTTAAGCCGCCGAAATATTAAAGCCCCAAATAATATTAAGGTAATTTAAAGATACCTATCCTTTAGGCCTAAATTTTATTTATTAATAATATAAAAAGCTACGGTTTATTTTAAATAGGCCCGTAAATCCGGGCTTTTAATATTCGGGAGCCGGGGTTTACCATTATACCCAGGGATATTCCGGAACCCGGATTTATCCAGCGATTATATAATAATATTAAAAACTTCCGTATTAAACGATTTTATTTTTATGCGGAGAGTTTAATAAACTCCTTATTACCATTCTTATTATATTCCATATTATTTCCACTGGCACCAGTATTTTTTATTAATAGGATATTACCTATTTCCGGCCCTTATAATTAAAAAACAGACTTTTATAAAAGGACCTCTATACCTAAAGATTTATTATTTTAATAATATAGGTAATTAGACATTATACCCGTGGTGTATATAACGCTAGGGAGTTTTCTTAACGCAAGGAAGGAGATGGGATAAGCAGCCTTACTTAAAGAAACTACCTGGGGGGGGGAGTGGGGGCAAAGCAAATAAGGTTTTTTAAAATAAAAGTTCGGGAGAAAATAAAGCCAGTCCAAGCCGTTCGTATTTATCGGTGGGAGGCCTTTTTTAACGATCGAGGATAAAAAACGGACAAATAAATCGATTATACTAGAATTAATATTATGGGAATAAAAATACGGATATATTAAAAAGGGATATTAAATTTATATATACGGCTATTTAGGCTTATAGGTCACCGCAGTATAAATTATTAATAACGGAAATTTTTAACCTTCGTTACGCGTATAATAACCCCTTACCCGTAAAACTATTTATTTTTATTATCGAATTTGGAAAATTTTAGGGAAAAGGCCGTTAAAAACCCTCCGCCAAATGGCGGCAGTTTAAGGCTCGGGAGGGTTAAAGCGGACAAAATGGGTATATCGCTAATCCTAATGCTTTATTGGCGGCGTAATCCTAAATTTAATCCTAGGCTTCGGCAGAAAATCGGGGAAATTATAAATTTAAATATAATATAATAATAATTTTTTACCAATCCTTACCGCCAGGGATATAACTTACGGGCACGAAAAAATATAAAATTTTATATTTTTTTTTAATCTCGATTATAATACCACTCTGCGTAACTTAAATTCTCCGCAAAAATTTTAAATCCTAAATACCTATTTAAGCCTTACCATTACTGGTAATTTAAAGCCCACGCTTATTTTGCATTGGATACGTTTATTAAAATTCGACTTTCCTTTAATTATCCCTAGCGCCTTATTATAATAAACTATGGCAAGTACGGTTATAATAATATATTTAATATTAAAAAATGCGCCGAATATGGTAAGAATATTCCAATAATAATTAAATAAATATTTATAATAATTAATATAAACGGGTCGGATAAATTAAATAAAACGGGTAATAATTACCTTATACGTTTACCCAATGGATAAGTACTAATAATCTTTTTAGGCACCAGTTTATTAAAACGGGTTTAAATATAAGCGGACGGGCATTTCTTTGGATATTATTAAGCCAAAATGCCTTACCGCCAAAAAAAAATACTGGCAGCTGGAAAACAGCGTTGCATTTATTTTATTATTTAATGTGTATATTTTTTGCAGGGTATCCGTAATCCTACTGTACTTATATATGGATTGCTTTGGCGCGCAAAAATTTTGCCGCCGACGCCGCCTTTTTTTGGATTATATTTATTTATACAATTCCCCAAACCTTTTACCATTATAATTATTCCTAATATTTAACTTTAATTGCCCGGAAATAATGCCAAGCTTTTTCGACACTTCTATACCGCCGGATCACTTTTTTATTAATGCTTTAAATTTCCGTACCAGGCGGGAGGTAACCGCCCATTACCTCCGCGCCGCAAATTTTATTAAACCATAACCCTTAATTAACGAATCCGAAAAGGTATTACATTAAATAACCCACCCATTTTTTATAGGATTAATTATTAATCGATAAATTATTATCCAAAAAGATTAAAAAATACGAAAATTTATTCGAGTCGGTCGATTTAATCTTAACGCGGAAAGGTATAATTTAAAACTTATTAAGGTATATATATCCGTACCAATACCTCGTATCCGCAAGTATTATAAGTCCTCGGAATTTAAGCATTTTATTATGAATAAAATGCCGGGAAAAATATTAAAAAACGCCTGGCCTATTTTATCGATTTATAAAAGGGAGTCCATAACCGATTAGGTGTTCGCATTTATCCGTTAATTATAGAAATTATATTCCCCGCGTATCCAAGCCGCTCTTTTTTAAAAATAACCTTTTCGAGCCGGACTTAAAAATTCCTCGGATTTTAATTTTAAAAGATTTAAGGACTTTCGGGTTAATAAACGTATCGTTATATATATTTAAAATAAAAGCGCGGCGCTAGTCGGGTAACCGAACGTATTTATTTACGGAAACTTGGATTAAAGTAATATTTTAATCGCTAATAAACAAGTTTATAGTATTATTAATTTAAAAAATAATGATTATTTCCCCGCGTATTGGGAGTGGGTCACGGTTAAAAGATTATTTAAGGGTTTCCCTAATGGTTCCTGGCTTTGTTTTTTGGAAATACGATTTAAAAGATTAAAATATCCCGAATGGGATAAGATATAAAAAATAGAGCGGCTTTTTTTAATTTTAAATCGATATTCTTAGTGGGCGTTAATACCGAAAAACCGAAAGGCGAATCGAACCTAAGGATAGGCCGAAATTAATCGGATTTTGGGATTTAATAAGGGTAATCCGCCTTCGGTTAAATATATTATATTATCGAAATACCCCTGGTAATTTAAGCTGGTTAATAAAAGGGAAAGAAGGAAGGAGGAATATGCGAAAAAAGGAAATGGTAAATAAGGAATTACCTAATAATTTAAATATAACGGGCGGAAATACTTACTAAGGAAATATGCCTTAGTTTAAAAATCACTCGACCAGTCCGTTATAATAATTACCCCTATTACCATAACGCCGATAAAGGACTTATTGGTATTTAAAGAAACGGTTTTTTTGGAAATGGGAAATTTAAGGGTCGGGTGGGATAATTTATATAATCTGTATATTATATAAAGCCAATAAATATATAAAGCCTATTATTAAAAGGAGACTGGACGTAAAATTCACCCATTTATTTATTTCTCCGCACCCTTACCGTGCACCGTAAGGGTTCGTTATATACGAAGCCTATTTTAAAGGACGGAATAAAGGGTTTAAATATTTAACTGGAAAAATATATACCGGGAAAAGGCAGCGGAATATATCCGTAATAAAATTGGCCTATAAGGTTACGCGGCTTTAAGGCAAGATATTTTTATATAAAAACGTTAGCTATAATAATAGTAAACGGCTGGTAACGGGAGGTTCTTTGGTCGGACTTTAAGCTTTATCTTCGATAAATCCCTTTAGGATCGGATTAATAATACGGTTAACTTACTGTATACCGCTAATATTATTACGCATAATTTATATCAATACCGGGGTTATAAAGCGTAAATATATAGGCCAACGGGGGCGATCTAAGTATTTTTTATTTACTATTTACGGTATTTATATTAATGGCGCTTAATCCTCGATAAGCGCGAGCGTATAAAGGTTCGAATTATTACGCACGCTTTAATTAAAAAGGGGTCGCTTTATTAATTTTAATAGGTTCGCTTAAAATATAGGTCGGCCTATTATATGTACCCGTCCAGGGTTCTCCGCCCGGGCCCCGAAGCACTAATACTCCGATATATTTTATAATCCCGACCTACCATAGGTCTTATACGGCCCTCTTTAAAGGCCACCTAAGTTTATTATTTATAAAGCGAAAAAGAAAAGAAATGGAAAAGCGAGAGAAAAGAGAAATAAAGGAGTAAAAGAGAAAAAAAATAAAGGAATAAATAATAAGTCCAAATTTAAAAGATAATAAAATATATTTTAATTATTAAATTACACTAATATAAGGATATTTTTATAATACTATATACTTCTGGTCCCCAACGGGCCTAAAATAAGGCGCGGCAAATCGAACGGGATCTGCTGGCCCTGCCAATTTATCCCTTTCTCAACCCTCCGAGCACCGTTCTCGTCCTCCCCGATATATTACCCAATATACGGTTTTATTAATATTTTTTTTACTTATATTAATATATCCCTTATTTATTACGAATTATATACCGGGCCCGATTTAGTAATTAACTCCGTATTCTTCGCCAGGTAATCCGCGGCGATAATTAATATAATGGGATAAATACGGGAAACTTTTTCGGCGAGCGCTTCGAAAATCCGGTTCGGTATACAAATTATTTTATTTCTTTTAAAATATAAATAATATGGAAAAATGGGAAATACTAATATTAAATATATATTATCCTTTTAATAATATCTATATAAGTATATAAAAGGAGCGGGTATCTCCCTATAATGGCGGTATAACGATTACCAAAAAAGGCGAGTTTATAAACTTCCGTCCTATTTACTTTTCCTATAGCTTTAAGGTAAATATTAATAATAATTATGGTATCCCGTTGGTTATATCTGCCAATAATTAGCCCCTATTAATGGTCGTCCTATACTTTTTTTCTAAGGTTAGCCAATATACATATAAACTATAAATAAGCAAGCCTTATAACGCCGCCGGCTTTTAAATATTTTATCGTATTATCCAAAGCCCTAATCGTGTTTAATACACGGTTATCGGTGCTTAAGGTATTATTTGGCAAAATTATATTTTATAATAATTCCTTTTATAATATATATATTTTTTTATAATATTCCGTAAAAAGCTGATTGGTATTAGGGCAAATTAAAGATTTTAAAATAAGGGATATATTTTAAATAAATGGTTATTATAAAATGGCAGCGGTCGGACGATTAAATAAACTATATATCTTTACTAATTCCTTAATTACCGTCTTTTTATATTTAAACATAAATCCGGGATCCGGGATCCGGGATAACGATAAAAGCCCATATACCGATCCTACGATATAGTATCCTTAATAAAGGGCTACGATATAATATCCTTAATAAAGGGCTACGATGTAGTATTTTTAATAAAGGGCTATAATGTAGTATTTTTAATAAAGGACTACGATGTAGTATCCTTAATATAGGGCTACAATATAGTATCCTTAATATAGGGCTATAATATAATTATAATGGAGCCAGGATCCGGGACCCTTAATATAATATTATGGGTATAGTATTATAAATATAGTATTATAAATATAATATTATAAATATGGTATTATGGGTATAATATTATAAATATAGGCCCATTATATATTAATATCGAGATCCTTTGGCGGTAAAAAGTAAACGATATATATTTAAAAGCTGGCCAGTTAATACTTAAAGCCGGTACGCCCGGTTTTTAAGGTTTAAATAAGCCCATAATTATAAATCTATTTAAAATTTTAATTCGGTGGTGCGCTGGCGCCCGTAATTTTAAACCATAATCCTAATTCCGGGCTGCCCAAACCTTAAAATTATCCCGATTTTTGAATATTATTTACCCAAAGGATAATATGGAAAAACCGTCCTAGGATAATTAAAAAAGAGCTGTATAATATTTATTATATTATTTAATAAAATTAAACGTTTTTTAGGTTAAATTGGAATGGAAAGAATATAAAGTGGGATGGCGGGAAATACCAAAATTAGCCTTTTTTTTGGCGGATATTGCCCTAAGTATAACCCGTTTATAAAGATATAAACCAGGAGGAAATTAAAACTGCCATATTTTATTGGGAATACCACTATTTATATAAATTACCTTACCATTAAGCATGTTTATATCCGGCTGGAAAGCGTCCAGGAATTAGAACAGATAAGTAATCCTAAAAAAGCGCATTAAATTTAAGAATTAGAATATTATAACGGTTTTTTGGCAAAATTTCGGAATAAGGATTTCCCGGGTTTGGCCACCGGTGATTAATATATGCGGGGTACGGAGCCATAATATTCGGGGATTAATAACGGAAATATTTTTAGGCTTTTTTTTATTATACGACCCCAAATATGGAAAATATAACCAAAAACCGCAGGCGAATTACAAGGAATTAATTAAAGTTTTTTAATAATAAGAAAAATATTATAAAAAGGGTTTAGGTTTTATAAATTATAATATATTTTTATCGAATTATCTTTATATAATTTGGCGCGGCGTATTTATACTTTAAACTACTAAGTCCCACCTACCTGCCCCTTAATTAAATCGGTATATTATTTAATTAATTAAATCCGCTATAAAATTTGGCAGTTTATATAATAACGCCGACCAGCCTTTTATATTAAATATATCCTCTATTACGCAGGTGGCGAATTATATAATAAGCAGCCGCAGCTGGTATCCTCCAATTATATAATCGCTATATATATAATGTACGAATTCTTTAAACTCGTAAATAAATATTATGGCCGAGATAATTTAATACATTAGTTTATAAATTAGCTATAAGCAAGTATAATCCATAAATAAAGCAATGGCGTATTTATCGGTAAAGACCCAAATCCTTGCGTGGCCGATAAATACGTCCCCGGAAGATTAAGTTTGCCAATTATCGGCGGTAATGCTCCTTATTAAGTCGCCTTATTTGTCCATAAATGTTAAGATAAAACGTCGTTTTTTATTAGCTTCGCCTTTTATATAATAGTCGCACTTTATAGCACCGCGTTTACGCTTGCGCGAGTTGGTATTATAAAATAAGGCGTGTATAAAACCTGGCGCCGTGTAAAATATAAAAGAGTACGGTAATTCGAGGTTACGGTTTTAAATATTCGTCCTAAAAAGGCCCTTTTAAATATTATTACCAAAGAAATTTATAAACCTAAGCTTCCTAAAATAACCGAAGCCGGACTTATTATTAATATTATCCTGCTTCGCTGGTGTATTTTCGAGCTCCGCTTTAACCACATTTGCCAAAATCGTGGTGGCTCCTTTAAATTATATACCATAGGCCTTTTTCTCGTCGGGTATAAAGCCCGTATAATTACCAATATAAATAAACTTTATAATTCGCGAAAAAATATCATTATTAATATTCTCCCAAACTATATAACCTTTTAAAAATTTCTCCACCCCGCTGCTTACCACGGTATTTAACGGCCTTAATAAACGCAATACGAAGATTGGGTTAATATAAAACTCCTTTTATCGTATCCTATAATAAATTTAAACGGCTTTATTACCAGAAGCCTAATATTAATACATTAATAACGGCGTTTTTTAGGGGAAAAGGCGTTTAAAGTACTTATTATTTAAATTGCTTAGGCTCCACGCCCAATGGGCTGCGGTGAATAAAGATGCGTTTTAAAAGCGGCATCGTTAAGCCTTAAATTAATATAATGGAAGGTGCCAAAATTTAATTAATATTCTGCTTTTTAAAAATTATAAACTATTGGTAATAGGCAGGGAATTAAAATTAAAGCCGATAATTATAAAAACTTTTCGCTATCGAATTTTACCCGCTTAATTCTTTTTATAATATATAAAGTTACGGTGCGGAAATTATTATTTATAAATATCGGAGTATAGGGTAATATTCGTAAAACCGGGCCTAAGGCCGAACCCGGTAATTTAGGCAGGCGCCGTTTTCCGGGCTTTAGGTTAAAAATCGCCCTTTTTATAAATTTCTAACTTTTACCCAAATCTTTAACATATTAAAGCGGCAGTCCGGGGATTTTAGGTCCCAAATAACCTGCGACCCGGAATACGTTTATATATATATCCCTAAAATAATGGCCCGTCCTAAATCCCTGGTTTTTTTATATATTAACGCGCCTTGGTGGTGCATTATTAAAAATAAATTTTTTAAATTTGGATTTTATTATTATTAATGGGCTTTATAAAGGGAATACGCTTACCGTATTACCAAAAGCATATTTCTAAATATAAACCTATTATTATTAACGGGTTTTATAAAGGGGTGCAAAATAACATGGCGAATAAGCCGGCCCGCTTTTTAAAATTAATATAAGGGAACCCGGATCCATAATTAAAAATCCCAAAGCCCCGGTTTTAATTAAGAACCTTAAAACCGTGGATTTAACTGGTAACCCTAAAGCGCGGGTTTATTTAGGAATCCCAAAACCGTAAATTTAACTGGTAATTCCAAAGCGCGGGTTTATCTGGTAATTCCAAAGCGCGGGTTTAACTGGGAATCCTAAAGCCTAGGATATTAATATAATTTAATAATATAAAATATTATTAGGGCCTGGGAGCTGGGAATTTAAAGCCGGCAGCCGAAATTAAATAACTACGGATACACTATTTTAATTAAACGCACTCGGGCATTATATTAATTCGATTATTAATTTTATAACCTTTTTTAAATTAACGGCCGCTCGGATTAATTTATTAGAACATACCGCCATAATCTTATGGGCAATACCCTTTAGGGTTTCGTTCGTATTATATATATCCCTTTTTTAAAATATACATTACTGGGGTCCTTTTTCAGCTGGAACGGCCAAGTAAAGCCGTATTATACCATGCATCGTTTTACCGTCTCGATATAATCGGAGAAAGCCGCGTTATTAGATGTATATTTTTATATATAAACCTATTACTCTTAATAGGCTTTACAGAAAGAGCCGCGTTATTAAAAGTACACTTTTATATATAGACCTGTTATTACTAACGGGTTCTGTAAAGAAAGCTGCATTATTAAAAGCAAATTTCTAAATCTGGATTTTATTACTGCTAACGGGCTTTATAAAGGGAGCGCGCTTGCCGCTATATTTCTATTACTATTAACAAGTCTGGAATACTAGACTTTATTACCAATAATAAGGGATACCCTTCTAATTTTATTATTATTAATTAGTTTGGAATGCTGGACCTTGTTTTAAACCCGCCATGCCTAAAAGCAAAGTTTTTATATATGGACCTGTTACTGTTAACGGGCTCTGCAGGGAGAGCCGTATTATTAAAAGCACATTTTTAAATATTAAACCTATTATTATTAACGGGTTTTATAAAAAGGTCGCGAGATCTTAATTATTTGGGCGGGTGGCGGATAAACTTTAAAATTAAGCACGTTCGTGCATAAACTGCAGCACCTATTTTAAAAGCGTTATATTTTTATTAAAATTATAAAGGTTATAGGCAAGGAGAAATTTAATATATATAATCTCCCATTACTGGTAAGGTACGCCAAAAGGTACACCAAAATCCCTGGCAGCCACCCAAATGGGATACGCCATCGTTTGGGTAATAATCGTAATCCCGGTTCCTAGGTTTCTCCGATCCATTACCGTGATTAACGCCCTATTTTCGGGCCTTGCATTATTAAATCCATATTACGGGCAAGGCCTTTAATAATAGGAGGTATATTAAACGAATCTTATACCAACTCTTCGCATGGGCAATTAATAATATATAATAATAATACCACGCCGCCTTTAAATTTTATTTTAAATTATTAATGGATTTCCGACCACAATTAAATTCCCCGCCCCGTTAATCCCGATAAAGGCCTAATATTTATAAACGTATAATCTTAAGGTACTTTTTTAATATATCGCTATTATATAATTAACGAACTATAAAAATAAAGGTATTAAGTATAACCGTCCGGGTAAATTAATATAAAGACTGCTGCATTTTATAAATAATTACCATTTTACTAATTGCTTTATAAAACTTTAAAATCCATAATAATATTAAATATATGCGAAGGCCGGCTGGTCCGTTTAAGGGAATATTAATTAATAATAATACTATTACCAATATTAATAGTAAGGATTATATTAAATTCCATGCTTTATACGAGATTATTTAATTATAATAAAGACCATTTCCTTATTAACCTTCGACCGGCTTAGCAGTATCCATTTTAAGTGTTTAAAACTAAATTAAAGCCAAAATAAAACCCTTATATAACCAGGATTATAAATATAAAACGTTTGGTAAGCCAATTAGCTCTCCCACTATAAAATCGCAATACTTAGGGCCAGTTTTATCCCTTAATACGCTTATAACGCCTGTAACGCTTATAACGCCTGTGAAAAAAAAATAATAAGTTTATTTATAAGCACCTGTTTTTAAACCATTTATATTACCTAACCGTAAAACCTATACAATAATAAATTACAGCTCTCCTAAAAAGTTGTCCTTTCCTCGCTTCCCGCGCTTCCTTTTTCGTTGGCCATTTAAACTAATTAGGCCTAGCGGCTGGCGCTCGCGGAACTCTGCTCGCTCGAAATCCATAATTATAAAATGGCAAGTATATATATTATATAATAAATTGCGTGGTTTTATATTTCGGTGGAGGATATGCAGCCTGTGCAATTCCTTAAAAGTAATGGTAACCGTATTAATAATGCCTGTTTTACTAACCTGGTTAATGCCCTTAAATAAGGGTTATTCAGCCTAATTAAAAAATAGGAAATATTTAAATATACCATTATTATAATAATACGGTAGGACCAAATTTACCCTACCGAAATAAATAAGCATATATTTCCCCTGGATAGGTTAAAATCGGTCGTACAGCTTATTTTTGTATAATAAATAATTAAGGTTAAATCCCTTTACGCCTTTAATAATAAGCGTATAACCGTAAAATAATAGCCTTACCTTAAAAAATAATCCGCGCAAACCGGATAAATATAATGGTATATAATTCGTATCGGGGCCACGATTTTTGGTAAACTGGTTATAAATAAAACGGAGGAATTTTTATCGGTTAATATACCCTTACCTATAATTATCGAAATTAAGGTAATCCTTATTTATCGGGCCCCCATATATTAATCCCAGGAAATATTATTAAATATAAAATGGCCGGTCCTATATTTTCTACTGCTTTTTTTAACCCTACCGTTAATTTCCCCCGCTATATTATTATTTCCCGCTTACGCCTATTACCATTAATATAATTATTTTTCTACCATAACGGGTAAATCGATTAGCGGTAAAAAAAGGAGGATTTTTTTTATTATTATTATTAATTAAAAGGCCGGTACTGGTTTCGGGCTTATATTAAAAGCGGGTCCGAATTAATAAGCGCATAAAACCCTTTTAATACCGGGGTTTATAAAAAAAAGCTTATGGTTTTTTATATACCGTTGCTGGGATTTTCCTTAATATATCCTCGTATTTTATTGCCCAGGTATTAAACCTTTTAACCTTATTATATTATAATAATGGCGGCGGTACCGTACGAAAGGCTTAAAAAATAAAGGCGAATACCTATATAATGGTTATACGGTGGAGTTTAATCTCGTTATTATTTAAAACGTTTAGGTTTAATATATATACGGAGTAATAAATAATGGTAGGATTATCCGGGATATATAAGAAAATAAATACCTCCCCCGTATATATATATCCATACTAAATATTTTTCCCGATTATATAAAAAAAAAGCTGGGTAATAATGGCGATAATAAGCAATCTCGACGCGAACGCAAAGCCCTCGCCATTTTTATTAATTATATTACATTCCGGTTAGATTTCGAACTTTAAACCCGTAATAATCTTATTCCGGATTAATTTATAAGGTACCTTATACTCGATCGCAAACGCGGGGATATTTCTACCGTCGGAGGTTTTATATATATAAAACTGGTCCGCCAAATTATCTTTCCCCCTAGCCTTATAACGGGTTTTTTAGGGTGGCGGTCTCGAGACCGGTATTACGGTTTTAATATTATTATTAATAAATATATATTCCATGGATTTGGAAATCTCGGTAATATTACCAAGATTTATATGGCTTTCGAATATTACGGTGCCCTAAAGGTTAAAATCGTCCCGTAATAACCGGTTATTATATAATTTATCGACTAATTTTTAAACCGTATTCTTAACGGTATCGCGTATAAAGTTTTAAAGTTTAATTTTATTATTAATTAGGTTTAAAAAAAATGCCACATATTTTAATTAATGCGAGGTCGGAAAAACGGGTCGAAAGTAAAAAGAATTATCCGAAAATTGGTCCCAGATTTTTTTTTACCTTATTACGAAATCGTATTATAATATAATTCGTCGAGGGAAAATTCGGCCGGTCGGATTAATAATATTACCTTATATAATTAAAAAGGGATTAATTATTACCTGAATAATAAAACTAAACGAATAATAGGCCTCGAAATATTATTAAAGCGTTTATAACTTTAATATTTTAGTATATTTCTCTGCCTTTTCGTATTATCATTACTCCTTTAATATTCGACTTTTAGCTTTTTCGCATTAATATTACTTTTCTTCGCATTAATGTTATTTTTCTTCGCGTCGGCGTTGCTTTTCTTCGCGTCGGCATTGCTTTTTTTCGCGTCGGCGTTACTCCTTTAATACCCTATTCTCGGTATTTTTAAATAATTATTATAACCTTGCGATTTTATTTATTATAATTATTAAAATAGGCAAATATTTCGCTTATTCCCCGAAATATATTATCCTTTAAATATTTTACCGGGCGATAAATAATGCCTCGAAGTTTATTTGGGAAAAAAGGATCGTTTAGGTTAGGCCAAGCTTTATAAATAAACCATATAAAATTAATTCGGAATTATATTAGGTTAACGGAAAAATAATGGTTTACCAAAAGTGGTTATATGTAAATTAATACGGTTTATATTAAATAATAATAATATTATAAAATTTCCGCACCCTTATTATATACCGCTTATCTTATTAGACGGGTGCGCGAGCTAATCGCGGGGGATCGTTATACCATTACTCTTTAAAGGGTGCAAGGCCAGCTAAAAGTTATAAGCCATTTTAATTAGGGCTGCTGCTTATTAATATTATATTATAATTGGGTAAATGACCTATTTTTAATTTAATTACTATTTACTGCCCACGTATTCTTTTTACTTTATACAATACTGCACTTATAATATCCTAAAGGCCTGCCCGGAAATATCTTTTAAGGACCACCTTATCGATCTCCTCCTATAATTTTCCGCTTTTAAAGGATTAATCTCGTTTATAATATGCTTTATTAAATATCGTCGCCGTTGGATTATATTATGCTTTTTTTCTATAAACCTCGGAGAACGATCCTTAGGCTGGGTATAGGCTTTTCCACCCTTCGTATAAAAATAATCTTCGGTATAAACTTTACGCTTTTTGGAGGGATTTCCGCCTTTTTTATCCGTATAATAATTTTAGGCCTTAGGTCCTTTCCATGGACAACCTTAACATAATTTTTAAACCGCATTTTATTCTTTATTATAATACCCTTGGACTTGTATTTTAAAACGGGATACGGTACGGCCTCGGTCTTGTGTCTTATAAAATACCGCTTTGCATAGTCCTATATCGTTCCCTTCCGAGTAAAGCGTTTTCTATAAAAAATATATTTATACGGCGCCTTTTTAATTGGCTTTTATAAGATTAAAGGAGTAACCGTCCTATTCTTACCGGGTATAACGGCATTTAAGGGATGGTTATTAGCGATTACGATATACGGCGGCGGCGGGGTTTAAATCTTTATTACCTTTGGCGGTATCGGCGCCGGAAGGCTTACCGGGTTTTATATTATCGATACGTATTACGGCTTTAATATTATAATACGTCCACGTATTGGGAGCTCGATTATAATCTGCGGCGTTTCGATTTATTTTATAACCTCCGTTAACGGCTTTCGCATTTTCGTTTAATTTTATAAAAATATGGGCTTTTTCGGCTTAATTTTCCAGGTATAATCGACCCAGGCATTAATCGCATTAACCTTTTTACGCATAATCTTATTTTTTAAAAGATTTTTATCCAAATCGCCGAGAATATCGGTAAAAACCCTTTATTCCGGCAGATTAAAGACGATCTTTTATAATGGCTACTAGGGGCCATAAATACCACGCAATTATTTGTCGAGCTTTTTATTATTATTATTTTTAAAATGGTCCCTATAAAGAATATCTATCACCTTTTTCCGCTACCGCTATTTTACCGCTTTTAAATTATTCCATTTTTATTTACGTATTTTTTTATTGGCACCGGTAATCTTTATAAATTTCCTATACTTGGTCTATAGGGTAGTTTTAAAGGCCGACCATTCCTTTTTTAATCGGCAAACCGGGCCGTTTAGGCCGACGGTATATATTATTTTATTCGATACCTTAATTAAAATATTCTTATTATATTAAAGGCCAATATAATTAAGGATATTTAAATAAGGAGATTCGGTACCATAACCTAAGCCTATATTTTAAGGGATAGCGTTCCTTATAATATTGGTATAAAATCTTTAATATACACCGTTATTAAAACGGTGCCGCGCCCCCTAATCTCGAATAAATTAACGGTAATACTTTTCTTATATATTAATAATTATTAAATCGCCGTGGAAAGAAAACTTATTATCAAGGATTTCTAGGTTTCCTCGGTAATATATATATAATTAGAATTTATTGGGGAATTCCGCCGCCTTTTTAAACTTACCCGAATTATTATCGAATATATCCGTCGTTAATAATACATTTAATTTCTTAGGCCCTTCGACGGACTTAACGGTTTACCAAAACACCGGCTTATATTAAAACTTTTTTTTCCGTAATTATAAAAGGGGAAAATAAAAAGGCAACATAAAAAAGAATTGGGATTAATAAGATTTAATGGGAAAGGTATAAAAGGAGGTGGTTTATATTATTAATTAAAAATAAGTTCTTATATCCCTATAAATTAAAGGTAAGTATTACGGAATTATTACCTAGTGTCCGGACCATATATAATGCCTAAATAAATACCGGCGAAGGCGATTAAATTAATAATTAATAGAATTCTGTGCGAACCCCTCGTAATACTTAGGAGAGCCTTTAAAAACGGGCGCCCGCGCCCCATCACCTTTTACGCGAAATAACCTTCCTAGCCCGCACGTTTTGGCGGGACTTATAGGCCCAGTACACGGTTAATACCGCCATTAACGCAAAGGTAATTTATATAATAATAACGAACTTTTAACCGGTAAATATTAATAGCCCAATATACTGGCCGAATTTATTAATTTTATCCATTACCAGTTTTACACTAATAATTATAAATATATTATTAATAAAAAATGTAAAAACCGCGAGTAGGGTAATTATAATATTACCTAATAATATTAAAAGGTTATACGTAATTCCTAAGAACCGTCCGGCGATAAAAAGGAGGAGGGAAAGACCGGAAAAGGCAATAGCCGAAATATATAATACTGCCAGCGCTCGGAAAGTTCGGATTTTATCCAGCTTATTTTAAAGGTTTTATATAAAGCCAAGGTCTGCCAGGTTTAGGTAAAATGGTCCGAATTTTAATTTATAATTAAAAAATGCCGAGATATTAAAATAGGTTATTAATAATCAGTAATAAAATACTCGGGCAAGAGGAGAAAAAGGATTAGAAAAATAAGGGAACTTATTAATTTATAAAGGTTTTATATAATTGGTCATATTATATTTAACCCTAATAATAATCGCGTTCGGGGTAAAAATACCCTTGCGAATATTTATAATATATAATAAATACCATTATTAAATTCCTAACTTTTCCGCGAATTTATTATCGATATTATTTTTAATATTTAAAAGGTTTATAATACCGGAATTAACAATTATTCCATCCGTAATAATTATATTTATATATAATTTGCCTAAAAAACCTTTAAAAGTTCCATATAATATTAATAAGGGGATATTTTCTCCGCTCGTCGGTATTAGGATAAGATTTTAACCCAGCTCGAATATAATAGGCATGGATATTATAATCCTGAATTATTCCCAGCCACCTTAAAACCCATCTTATCCCGATCCTGGGCCCTGTATTATACTTATAAAAGCCGTTTATTTAAAATCGATCTTATAAAGCCACTTTGGAAAATAGGTAATTAATAGTATTATAATATATGGGAGGGAGGCCAGATTACGAAATCGATCAGTCTCGTTTAGGCATTATAATATTAGAATTTTACCTAATAGCCAATAATTACGCCTTAAAGGGCCGAGGAAAGAGGACGGGGGAAGGGGGCCGAGTATTTAAACCCCTTTCTCTTTCTCTTAATTTTTATCTCCCTTTTCCTTTTTTATAAACCGTTTTAATATTTACCCATAACCGAAAGGATAATAATAACCGGAGGGGGAAAATATAATATAAATTAATTACGCTTAAAATAATACTCGGGACCCTTCCTTTATCTATTGGCCATTAATAAATTAATAAAGCCTAAATAACCAAAGCAACTTTACCTTCCTTCCCCCTCCCCATTTTAACGGGATAAGCTTAGGACCAAACTTACGTCGATATAGGATAAAACCAGGGGGAGGCGAAATAAGATAAATCTCCAACGGGTATATATACTTTATCTTTTCCCCTCCCTGGCCTATTTCTCGTACTTTTTTATTTTCTTTTTTTACCTCCGCTTACGCCTTTTTTAATAGCCTTCCTTATTTAATAAACCATGGTAATCACCATTATTATTAATTTAATTACGAACGACCAGAATTTGGCGGCCTTTATTATTATCGATTTAATTAAGGACGACCAAAAGCTGGCGACCACCACCCTTATTAATTCCGCCGGATAAAGTCGAAATTCCGGTACGAAAAAAGCATTAGGTATAGGGGCGTAATTTGAATAAAATGCGAAAAAAATAAATCATTATTTTATTAATAAATTATAATATACTTTTTCTAATTTTTTTAATTCCCCCCTAAAAAAGCGGGTAAATATTAAAGTTCCCGAACCGGCCCCCTTTAATTCCTCGCCTAAAAAGAACTCCACCAAGCTTATTATCCCGGACCCCCTAAACAATAAGCCCCTTTTTACCCTCCCCCTTTCGGATAATTTATTTAATAAAAACGAGTTTATTTTCGATAGGGTTAGGAATATGGTCCCTAATAATAAAGACGCCGGTAAAAAACCCAACTGCCCTATATACGAAGGCCCCGTGGACGCCGGGCTATTGGCCCAATATATATCCAATTTTTCCTTTAAAACGGAAATGCGGCTATAATTAAAGTTTTGCACGCCCCACCGTACCGTATTGGCCAAATAAATATAATAAAGCCGTGGTTATTTATCCATTAATTAGAGGGAGAAACTGGACTCGCGCCTTTACCAGTATAACGAGATCGTGCACTCCCTTCTTTCCAATTCTGGCTTTACGGCCAAGGACTCCCCCTTTTTTTATAAGTTCGCGAAAAAGGTGCGTTCCGGCCGGGGACGCACGCTTTTATAGGCTTTTAAATTAGGCAGTATAGTAATATTAAAATACTACGGGCCCCGGGGAAAGCGGCGCATTTTTAAATTCGTGGTGCGTAGATTTTTAAAAAAAATACGGCGGTGGGCCTTGGATAATTCGCTTATTTTTATAAGGGGGATTATAATATTTTTTTATTCCGTTATTATACCCGAGCTCGCCGTAAGGCTTATTATAAAAAATATAAAGGTAGGAACGGTGGAGGTAATAAGAATATTAAAAAATAATCGGAATATAGGGGTATTATTAAACGAGTAGTATAATAATATAATGGTTAATAATAATAATAAGGATAAGGATAAGAATAAAGGTAACCTCCGGTAAGGATGTTTTTGGGCAGAATAGGGGTAATATATTTTATCTTTTTTGGACTATGGTATATATTTCTTTAATGGGTAATAAGTTCCTTTATTATATACGGCGACCCATAATTAAATAATATCCTTTTTAATAATAGGGTTATGATTATGGATTTGAAGTCCGTTAAGGAAGTACCAGATAATAATTTTAAAAAGTATTCCCTTTAATTTAATATTATTTATTTTTTATACCTTTACGGTATTTATCTGGTATTTGCGGAGGATATATAATAAACAGCTAAAAGGCCTTTATAGGCCAAGGATTAATATTATAAATTATATAATTACTATAAGCATACCTTAGCCCGCTGGTAATTATCACGTAATTATAATATATTACGGGCCGATATTTTCCTCTCCGAATCCCGGTTTTATATATATTAAAGTTAATCCTAACCCTATATACCAACCGATTTATTTTTATTTAGCCCAGTATTATGCTTTAAAAGGTTATTCTTTATATATTCGACGCTCCCTTTTAAATGTCCGATATTATAATAGTTCTCGGGGTTTTTATAATCGAATAAAGTTTTAAAAGTATGGGCGCTTTATCCCGCGTTAACACTCCTAACGGGTAATTATAATGTGGGGCTTTAGGGTATTATAAAAATAAGCATTAGCGCTTAAAAATTAAAAATAAAGGATGGCGAGTAATTCTTATACCAAATATTAATGGCTTTATAAATAAAAGCCCCGTTATTTAATAATATAAGTATATTATAATGTTTATATATATGCCCTAAGGGTAATATTAAACGAGAACCTTTTTAACTCCCTTCTTTTTTACCCAGCACCCGTTTAATTATCCCCGTTATATTTTTCGGATACCCTAATTAAAATATAGGTTGGTATACGGGACCGTGTCCGCCTTTAATAAGGACGGAGATTAATTCACCCATTAATGCTTTAAGTTTTCACTCGTATTTAAGTATAACTCGGCCCTTTTTTTAAATTTATTATTGATAAATTAAATAAAACTGCGTAAATTAATAAATATTCTGGTAAAGGAAAGATTACTTTAATTTTAAACGAGTATAATATATATAAGTGATATATAGGATAACCGTAAAGGAATAAAACTAGGATAATAATGCAATACCTTTTTTCCCAATACTTGCTTTTTTCTCCCTTATTCTTAAGCCATGTTTTTATTCTTTAACTTCCTCCCTTATTTCTTAACTGTCCTTACCCATTCCTCCATATTATCCAATACGGCGGTGGACGAATGCCTATAATTTAATAAATAGGATAAAATATTAGCTGGGCTAAACTCCCGCTTAGGCATATTGGTAGAAAAGTCTTTTACCAGATTCTCGACTTTTTTATTCTCTTTAATTCGCTTTGCCTAATCCGGAGTATTATCCTTTATTTATTTAAAAACGGTGCAGAAAATTAAAGCAGTTATATTCTTATCGGTAAGCTGGAATTTAATCTTTTTATTAATATAACCAGGTCGTATAAGCGCACCATCCAGGCGCTCGATATGGTTTATTATTATTATTAATAACCGACCGTTATCCGAAACCACGCCATCGAGGGCATTAAAAAGGCCGGATAAAAATAACTTCCCATGGGGCCTAATCCTTATAAAACCAGTCGCATCCAGGTTACGGTCTTCCGTTTCTGCGTTTTAAGATTTTACTATACTAACGGCATTAATGTTTTTTAAAAGCACAATATAGCGCTAAGGAAAACTTAAAAATAATTTATTTAGGCCGGAATCGTTAATATTATAAACGCTAAAAATATAAATATTTAATTTAAAAAAACCGGTAATGGCTAAGTATAAATTAAACTTTCCGGTTCGAGGAGGTTTATATAATAGGATACCCCTCCTATAGGGAATACCGAGTATTAAATATTATTAACAAGCCTTTTCGCTAAAAAACTCCTTAATATTTCTTATAAACGCCGTTTTTTTCTTATTATTTATAATAATAATCGAAAATCGTTTAATATTTTTTACACCTGTTAATTTTTAATAATCGTTTAAATGCCCAAAAATAAAAGTTTTATTTTAAAAAAGGTATAAGTACGTAATTCTGCATTTATTAAAAAGCTCCCGGAGGATTATTAAAGATTTATTAATAGAAAATAAGGAGATTTTTTTTTTTTAATGGAACCGGACCTTTTTATATTGGCATTTAAATAAAAGGGGACGGCCCCGGTATAGGAAAATAAAGGAACCATTTTAAGGTAAGTATAATAAAGGCTTGGGTATATTTAAGCGGTTATTAAAATATACTTTTCGCCTTTTGCTAATATTAATAATAAAGGATCGAGCGTTCTGGGCAAAGGGCTATAAAAATACCCAGTTAATAATCATATTATACGCTTTATTAAAGTACGGGATATATATTATTAAAGTTATTAATTATTAGAATTTACCACTAATGCTTAAGCGGAGGCCATAAATTTAAAAACTTCTCGATAAATTCTCCAAAATACTTATAAGCATATTTGCCTAGAAAAACGAATAACCCGTAAATATATAATAAATAAGTATATTTATTTAAACTGCCAAATAAGAGTTATTAGGTGGCGGTGGAAATACCGGTAAATCCGGGGAAGAAAATATTTATAATAAAGATCGGGTGGGGTGGGAAAAAGTGAATTAATAAATTAATATTATTAAATATAAATATTATGGGCATTTATATAAAATAAATAGGAGAATAAAACACTATAATATAATAAATTAATGGATTGGTAAAGTTAAGTGTTTAATATAAGACCAAGAATGGTTATTCCTTTAAAAAGCCTTACCATTTTTATATTTTTTAATAAATCTAAACTAAGCCGCATATAATATTTTAAATAAAATAATATTAATCGCCACCCCGCATTTATCCTTTTTATTCCTTTCGATAAGCTAAATTAATTAAAAGAACCAGAAGATTAATATTAATACGGACGGACCTTTATATCGAACCGATACGCCAAAAACTTTTATAAGCCTAAGCAGCCCCACCTATTACTTCTGGTTTATATATAAATGGCTAATAATTCCTTTAACCTTATAATTAATTTATTAAGGTGAAAAGGATAACGTGTCCTTTTTAGGGAGGCCTAAATTAAAAATATACCGCCACCATTATACATGGTTTATATTTAAACAAAAATATCGGTCCGGTTTAAAAATAATTGGGGTAAATACATTAGGTGGTATAATATTTCCATTATATCCTTATTTTTTTCCGTAAATTTTCCATTATATTCCCACCTTATTTCCCCACTTAATTTTCGTTATATTTCCGCTGTTTTTTTATAAATCCTCCATTAATGCCTTATTTATTTTCCAGGAAATTATTTCTAAACTCCCTTAACGCGCCAGCTTCCCTCCCATACTCCGTTATTATATTATGGATAAATCTAATCGGCCTGGAATAATTATATAAAAATGCGGAAGCAAATTATTGGATTCCGGGTTACGGTAATGGTTAAATTTTCTGGAATTAATGGATAATCCCTAATATATATAATCGGAGAGTTTTTGGTTTAATCGGTATAATTACTATTTAGGTTAATTCTTATAGTGCACTTTAATAACGGATATAAATCAATATATGAAAATATCCCCTTTTATAATTCTCGAGGCCGCGGCCTTTTTTAATTATAGGGATTATAGACTGTTCTTTTAGGTAACTGCCTATTTAATAATATAAAAAGCAATAATCTCTAACCTAAAGTTTTTATAAATTTAAAAACCTAAATACCATTTATACTTAAAGAAAATATATGTCTGGATTTAATGGCGAATTAAATTTATTTTGTTTTAATCCTATTTTTCCAAAAGCCAGCAAAAAAAGGGGAGGACCAGGTGGTTGCGAACCAGCCTTACGGAGGCCAGATTAGATCTGGATATATAAAGGGAGGGAATAAATTGTTTAAATTAAACATTAATAAATTTAAATTAATATCCAAGCTCGGATTAATAAAAGATACACCCTTAAGGGTTTAATAGGCGCTAATATTTCCGCCATCTTATTAAAAGCCAAATACACGTATTAATATTTAAAACCACACAGGGTCCTTAAGTATATATCCACCTAATAAATTATATATTGGCTTTATTATTTATTAATTTAAATATATTAATTTAATATATCTGCTTCCTTTTTAGGTAGTTTAATATTATAAATATTAATTTTATAATTTCGTTTGCGTATAGTTATTTAATTTAAATCCACTTCGGTATTGCTTGCCTTTTTTATAATTTCGTCCACGGACGCTAAGCCACCCCCTCCATTATTTTTATTATATTTTATATGGTTATCCGCGGACCCGTTAAAAAAAAATCGTTATCCTTATAGGTAATTTAACTTTATAATGGTATATTTAACTTGGTTCGAAAATATTTTATTATTACCGGATACTGGCCAATATTTATGGCGGGCTGGTTTAAAAGGGTTATAGGATAACGCGTAATAATTATCGGTATATAAATAAACTCGGATATACGGTTTTTTTTATATATTTACTCCTCCCTTTTTTATATATAAAAGAGCCCCGGTTAGCCAGGTATGCCGGATAAGGTGGCCATAATAAATAAGGATTTAGGCGCCGCGTACCCTATCCGGTAAATATATACCTCCTTTTTAATACCTTCCTATGCCCTTATAAACGTGGCCGAGAAGGGTATTATACGTGGTAAACTTTAATTTCCCACATTAATATATACCCGAATAATTTCCCCATTTTTTCCCATTTTTTCCTATTAATTTTCCATTATATTACCATCTCCTTTTTTTATTAATTTTCCGTTATATTTCCGCTGCTTTTTTATAAATCCTCCATTAATACCTTATTTAACTCCTAGGAAATTATTTCTAAACTCCTTAATGCGCCAGCTTTTCTCTAATACTCCGTTATTATATTATGGATAAACCTGGTCGATTTAAAGCGGCTGCATAAAAGTGTGGAAATAAAGTAATAAACCAAAAAAGACCGTATAGGTTTAAATGATTATAAATGTATATATGCATTGCTTTATAAGGCAAAGATTCTTATAATACCGATAAAATTCCCCCCCTAAAGGACGAGGTCGATAATATATATATTAGGAATAATTAAATAGGGTGGTATATATCCGCCGAACGCCGAATAAAGTATATGGCCCTAATATTATGGCCACCTTATCCGGCACACCTGGCTGACCGGGGCTCTTTTATATATAAAAAAGGGAGGAGTAAACCAATATAAAAAAACCGCATATCGAGTTTATTTCGATACCGATTTTTAGTAAATTTTTAAGCCTCCTTAAACGGGGATATATTTATATGGGGAGCGTTTTGATATTTATTACGCAGGTTACCTTCCCGGCCACCCTTATAGGGATATAATACGTATTAAAAAAAAAAACTTACCGAAGCCTAATATTACCTGGAATAAATATATAAAAGGTTAATTTTACTAATAAGTTTTTTTAATTATTATTACTTTAAATTATATATATATTTAAATATAATCTTTTTCCATTTAATTATTTATTTTACGAAATATTATTTTTTAATTTAGGTATTTTAAACTTTTATTAAAATAATTAAACCATTTCCCTAAAGATTAATTTAATATAACTTTATACTGGACAGATTTTTTATCTTTTACCTTGGGCAAGCTTTAATCGTTATATTGAACGATTAGCCGAACCTTAATAATATATCTCCTTTTTTTCCTTTTCCTTTTTCTTTTTCTTTTAATGCCTTTCCCAAGTCCACCGACAATGCGCGACCGGACGAGCAGATTAATATAGGTCCCACGGATAATATTAATAAGTTTAAGGGTAATACTTCGCCTATATTTAATAATTAATTCAACCCCGGAAATACCCCTAACTTTACCGAAAAGAATAAAAAGGATAAATAAAGTAATATAGGTTTTATAAATAATACCAACGGGTTTAAAAGCAGTATTTCGGATAATTCCACTTAAACGGAGTCCCGGGATATAAATATATTATCGTTTTTACGGGTTTTAAATAAAGATAAATAAAAAGCACTCGGATTTAAGCGTTTTTTATAAAAATTAAGGTAATGCTACCTAATTTTTAAGGAATATAAAAGTATTAGTTTAAAGAATAAGTATACGGTATCCACCATTAATAATATATTGGGTTTATATAGGCTAGATATGGCAATCCTTAGTATAAAGGATAATATAAAGCTTTCTATTCTTAATAACTGTGGATAAAATTAATTCTTATTTATTTCATTTTTGGATTATTACTTTTTTTTAATACGCTTGTGTATTTTTTTAGTTATTTTTTTATGTGATGTATAATTATTCCCGGATATAAAAGGTTTTATTAAATGGTATTATATAGGGCATATCCAGCTGCGGCTATATCCGTATCGATCCCGCTCGATTCCAAGCTCCTTAATAATAGAGAAAGTGCTATAAAAGACTCGCCGTATTATTTTTCTTATTTGCTTTTTAACCGCCATGGCAGTGTCCTATAATTAAATACTATTATTTAATTAACCTTTTGTATATAATATATATTATTATTTGCGATATTTCCGTAAGATTAACCGTTATAATATTAAAGCCTTAAGCCTAAGCCTTAATAAAACGTAGATTTATTCCCAGTACGCAGGCCGTATAAGACCTTGCTTAAAAAGCTGTCCGGTATAAAAAGGGAAACTCCAATAGTAATAAAAAAGGGATTAATATATAACTACGGTTTATCGGATATAAATAAGGAAATTATTAAATAACGAGGGCGTGCCAGCGTTGCCGTTATATTTCCCGAATAATTTATAATACCGTCGATTAAATACTATTAATTATTATGTTTAAATTTATACCCCGAGCAGAATTATAACAAATAATCTCGATTTCTTACCTGGATTATATACCATACCGTAAATAAATAATATTAATAAAACTCTATAATTAGTTAGATTTTGGAGATTAATATTAAAGATAAACTTTTGGAGGGACCCAATATAACTTTTAAGCCCGAATTGCCCCAACTTTTTCCTTTTAATACTAATAATACTTGGCTGTTTAAAAGCCATATTTATTTTTAAATATAATTATAAATGGCACACTTCGCGGTTAAAAGATAATTAAAATGCGGGGGAGAAAATATCCTTTAAATCCGTAGGCGAATGAATATTTACTATGTATAATATACCGGAGATATATTA
The DNA here is from genome assembly GCA_022664585.2 of Zalerion maritima. Lineage (NCBI taxonomy): Eukaryota > Fungi > Ascomycota > Sordariomycetes > Lulworthiales > Lulworthiaceae > Zalerion > Zalerion maritima. Next base: position 274,038 of record JAKWBI020000002.1, read on the forward strand.
TACCATTATATAAGTTATTTTTAAATCGATAATTCCTTATTTATAAGCCTTTATTCGTTCCGGTTAAATATGTGGTATATTATAATTAAAAGCTTATATCAAGGCCATCCGGACGGCCTTATTTTCCTGCTTTAAATATTATTTATAGGTTAAATTGGCATAAGAAGTCTTTTAATAATAAGTCCGAGTAAGAGTTTAGGGTTAGGGGTAAAAAATGTTTTCCCCACAAAATCCGGCCCGAATTACCCTTAAAATAAATCATAATATATTATAGGCTTTTATTATTATATCGCCTAATAAGCCAAACACATTAAGTAAGGATATTCGTTAATAGGTCGAGCGCAAATTGTATTATTAATTTAATATATAATGGTTAAAAGTTATTATTTTTTTAGGCGTTTTAATAAAACCATTACTGGTATAATTAAGGTATTATAATTATAAGACCTACCTCCTTTTTTTAACCTATATAATTAACAATTTTTAATATTAATATAAACTCGGGTTATATATAATTACACTTTGGTTTAATATAAGTTTAAAAGCCCTTATTACCGGTAATATTTCTCCGGTAAATAATATATTCCCCGCTTTTTGGTTATTATAACCTTATATTTAATCTGGATTTAATACAAGGCCCGGTATCCATATAAATATTTTTGGGATTTATTCCAAAATAAGGCGTGCTTTATTATTCCCCGTAAGGGTTAATCCGAGAATTATTTATTACGACCAAATAATTAATAATGCTTGCCTAATAAAATAATTCGTAATCCAATTTAAGCTTGGAATATGGAAAGAACCAATTAAGCATTATAATTTATAATATTTTCGCTTATTATTCCCCGTTTAAAGTTGGCTGGTCGAATTTACCGAATAAGCTTATATATATAAATTAGGGAACCTTAAATATAAGGCAGAGCAGTATAAAAAAACGGAATATTAACCAATCGGGTAAATCCGTTAACTTGTCATAAAAGCGTAAGCGGCGGGCCTATACTAATACTACCTCCTGTTATTTGCAAGGATGGCCCGCTTAAAGGCTTACAAAGCGGTCCTAGGGTATTGCGAGCCTGCGATCCCAATGGTGTTTTATAGAGGTCGCGGGAGAGCAAGCCCTGCGCGGCAACCAATAAAGAATAGGGGATCGCGGATATACATATTTATTTTAAAGGAAATTATAATAGCGGGAATAATTGGTAGCTGTAAATTTAATGGACAAATGGCCTTCGGCTTAAAGTTTATCTCATTCCACGCCTACCGGGCACGCTTCTCGCCTGCGTAAAGCTATACTCGATTTATTAAGGCTTGTACGGCGTATAAAATTAGCATTAATTTAAATTACCCGTGTATTTTTGGTAAAATATAAAAAACTAATGCCCATTATTTGTGGGCTTATATATTGCGAAAATATTTTTATAAAAATTACCCTATGGGATAAAATTATAATGGCCCTATAAATAATCGGCATTAATCTTTTATATATATTGGTAAAAATACCAGTTTAACCTTACCAATTATACCCCCGAGCCCATTATTAAATTACCCTTCCGGAGTCCGTTATTTTATTTTGGGCCTATACGGGTTATCCTTAATCTATATAAGGCTATACCCAATTTAATTAAAATTTATACTATACGCCGTTTAAAATTTATATATATTTGATTAATATTTACCATAAGTACTTTATACTTATAATTAAATATAAATAATACGGCACCTTTAAAAAATCAGGAATTTATATATATTAAGTATTAATATCCGAAATAAATTAATTAATACTTTAAGTTTAATATTTTATCGATTAGGTTTTCGTATAAATAAAATACTTTTTATTACCTTACGGTTTATTAATAAATAAGGTAATTATAAACCAAAAAAAAATAAGATCGGTGGGAAACCATATAGGCAAGGGTTAATTCCTTAGGATGGCTTATAGGGTTTTTCCATCCCTAGCTTTTCCATCCCCTAACTTTTCTATCCCCTTAACTTTTCCACCCCTATAACTTTTCCATCCCCTGGCCTTTCCATCCCCAAAAGGCAGCTCCAAAATACCATTTACGGTATTAAATACGGCTTACATACGATCATATATATTACCAAATATTACGGCATATATCCTTCGGTAAGCTTCCTATTTTAATTCCCTTTTAGGCCTTTATAAAGGTGGCCGAGAACCTACGCAATAAACAATAAAACATTCCCCATAAATATATCTGCCTGTATAAAAATATTTACAAACCGACTGGCTTTTAACATATAATCGGACTATACATAAACTCCACATCCGTTCACTTTTCCCTTTATTATTTATATATAACTTTAAAAGCCTTATTATTAAATATACCAAATAAGGTATCCAGAATTTAATAATTATTTTATCCGGTGGTTATTATTTATTCCCGCTACCTATTTATTCTTTATTAGGAACCTTTAATATAAGGGTAAACAATATAAACCTATACAAAAAAGGTATAATTAAATAACTCCGTTAATTTACTCCACTTTATAATAATAATTTGGCCTACCGCCAATTCCTTTTTTCGCTTCCAGGTACTTTTCGCACTACATATTATAATCGCGCGTGGCCCTATTTTTTAAACTAAAACCATGCGCCCGTAAATTATTAATATAATTTTAAAAAAGTATTAGAAAAGGTAAGGTTAGGATAAAATATATATAAGCAATTATTTAAGGCTTTTATGGCGCCTATATACGGTAATACTTGGAATTATTAAGGGTATAATTAATAGTGGTTTGGTTTTTAATTAATATATAGATAGTGGAGAATAATCGGGGCTACCCTAACGGTATATACCTATTAACGTCCCCATTTTTCCCCCATTAATTTTCTATTAAAATCCCAATTACTTTCCACGTTTATTTATTTCCATTAATATTTTATCGATCCTATTAAATATTTTCAGCCTAAACTCCCTTAACGCGCCAATTTCCTTCCAAGGCTCCGTTATTACCAACTTATCTGGCTTCCCTTAACACTTATTATATAATAAAAATAAAAAAGCAATCTTATTATAAACCGCTTAATAGCGAGAAAGCTTAGGCGAAGCTCCTTAAGGCCGTAAATAATTTGGCAATTCTCGGAAGGTTAAGCGATACTAAGGCCTAATAAGTTTTAAAGGCCGTCGAAATATTAAAGGAGGTATAACCCTCCGGGAAACGCAAGCGGTATAAAGAATTTTTATTCGATATTCTTAATTTAAATTCTTAGTCTGTTTTATTCTATGCAGTGGCTTTTAGGCAAATTAAGGCGGTCGATATAAAACTAGAAAATCGTATTAAACTTATTCGGCAAATTAAGGTTAATAAGAATTACAAAAATATCCGCAATTCCGCTATTTTATCGCTTATTACCAATTATAGGGTACTTATAACTGTGATTAATAAATTGTTTTATTTCTTTTTAAAAGAAAGGACTTTATTAATACGGAAATAGGTCTGCCGCCATTATAGCATGCTTTTATTAATCGATATCGGCGAACGAAACAGATCTCAATGGACTTTCCAATACAGACTTCTGGTGCGCGGACTATTTAAACGGGAAATAAAACACTTGTAAGGCTTGGAAATAATAGTGGTTTTCCGCAGCCGAAAAGATAACGTATTAAGTAATTATATTCGGAATATAATAGTTTTAAGGCTATCCCGGGGACGATTCTGTCCGATGGAAGTTTATTTATTATTATTATAAAATTAGGGAGCGTAAATAAATTATACACCTTAATAGGAGCCGGCGCCCTTAAGGGGGAGAGCTTTAAATAAGGTTTTAATGGAGATAAACTAATTCGAGATAAATCCTTTTTATTATCTGACCACCAGCCATAACCAGTCCGATATACGGGCGAATAAAAAATCTTAACCGCCGTACTATTTAAATCTTTTCTCGCTTTTTACCCTATTTAATTATTGGCCATTTTAATTAAAAATACCGGTTAAAATATAAAATTCGTATATTAAAATATATCCGGATAGCCTAATTATTAATCGGATTATATCGGTCCAGGTGTAATAAGATTTCGCGTTTAACTTTTATAAGCGATGGCCTATAAGGTCGAACCTTTTTTTAAGCGTATAATATTTATAAAGATTTTTTAATTTTATATTAAACTGATAAATAATACAGGGTACGTTAAGTTTCCTACGCCTTATTCGCGTATATCCTAGCTATTTATAAACGGGGATAATTATATTATAACTTTTATATTTTAATTAAATAAAGGGAGCATTACCTATATTAAGGGGGGTTGTAATATTATATAGGACGCACGGGAAGATTGGGTTCTATTTTTAAAATACTTGCATTTAATTCGGTTGCAAATTCCCCAACTTTATTTATTATAATAATTGGTTTTATCGTTTCCTACTTCTTTTACTTCTTCTTCTTTTTCTTCTTTTTCTTTTTCTTAATATACCTTATACGCGCGTTATTTATAAATACTCCCCCTTCCGGAATTGGGAATACCCAAATGCCTAATAAATTTGCGTATTCCCCTGTAAAAACTCCTTTATTACCAGCTTCCGTAAATATTACGGCGCCATTATTAAAAATGGCCTTTTTATTTTTATCCTGTATTATATAAATAATAATTACCACTATATCCTTTTTATTATTATGGAATACAATATCGGAGTTTTCGTCGACCTGGGACCGGAATTAATTTACGAATACCTAAGTATAAATGGCACCATACCCAGCCTGCGATTATAACCAATATTTAATTATTTATTAAACCGGTTATATTTACTCCCGATATTTTCGGAGAACCCCAGGTATGGGATACCGTAATAAAAAAGATTTTTTGGATTTAATATTTAAATTATATATATTTTTTTCGATGGGCGCGTGACGGCGTGGAATTAAGCTTAATAAGAGGTTAAGGAGCGTGAGAAGCGGGCCTAATAAATTCGAATATTAATGTGCGGCTTTAAAAGGATCGCAGAGTGATTAGAGAGGCAAATACCCTGTTATTTTAAAAAAGCGATGATTTAATTAATACTCGATATTAAATGGGGCGAGTATCGAAAATTACGCGTTATAATATTAAAATAATAAAAGAAAGGTTACGGCGTCGATTTATGGGTAGTGCTGCTTTTAAAAATAAAGGAAGGACCTGGCCAAATTGGGGGGCTAAATTATTATTATTCGCTTGGGATAAATTTGGTTTAATGCTTAATTGTTACGATGCGAAAAATTATAAGGTGATTACGGTTATTTTTTAAAAAAGGCTTTGGCGGGGCTCCATATATTATATAAATAATTTTGGTAGCCGGAAAGAATCGGTGAATGCATTTTAAATTATAATGGGTAATCGGGCTATAATGGACTTTATGTATTAATTATATTATATAAAAATACCAATTATTAAAAGGAGGCCTGCCGCTGCTTTCCGTATATTTCCGGGAGGTGGTATAATTATTTATTGGATATTACTAATATAAAAATATGCATAGGCTTATTAAATTTATACCAAAATTACAGGTATTAATTAATGTATAAATAATACCAGGCTTAATGCCTTTGGGAGGAATAAATCTTATTATACGACCATCCGCCGGGAACGGCGCGCTGTTCTGCGTTAATTAAGCGTAGGATTGGAATTATTAATTAATATTGCGTGGTGGGTATATATTAATACGCGATTAATGCGCGGGAGCTTTTAATATATTTAGGAATATGGCAGGTTATAATATAAGGTTTTTAATACTTTATAAAATCTTTATATAATCTATATTCGGGTGGCCCTTATACCAATTATTCCGAGCAAATATTAATAATATTATAAAATAATGGGCCGGCCTTAATTAATTGATTCGTCCCCGGATAAATTTATCCATCGCTAAAACGGCTTTTTTTATTTTTCCCAGCGAGTTCCGAGTAAAAAAAAGGTTATTTATACTGGTTAGCGCGTCGGGATATTCCCAAAAAAGCAAGTTTATTATTGCTTATCCAGACCGCATATTTCTTTAAATACGCTGCGATTTATTTATTTATTTTTATATTGAACGAATATTAAGCCGAACCGCCACCTATATCCTTAAATACTTACTCCAATTTTATAATAAATTCGAACCCCCGGTTTTAATATTACCAGATAATCTTATCCGTAAATAAATCGGTTAAACAAATAAACTTTTTTTATTAATATATATCGATTAATATTTTTATAAAGTATTTTTCGTTGGCGTAAGGGTAATAATTATAAATAAAATTATAAAAAATAAAGCCAATGGCGAAATTTTTGGAATAAGGGCCAGCCCACCCATAGGTGCCGGACCCTTTTCCGTCCTTTTTATTTAATATTCGGGCGAACGGCTTTGTCCCGGAAGGAAGCCGGTTGCCGATTTAAAGCGTATAGCCTAGGTTACCGATTTTTAGGTTACCGTTTATATTTAAAAGGAGATTATTCGGGCGGAAATCGCCGTGGGTAAAGCCCCGGTATTTTATAAAGGTTACGCCTTTATAAAGCTATCCCATTTAGCGAGCAATTTTCTCCGGTTTATAAATATACCCTAAAGAATTAATAATAAAGCGGAAATCAATGGTGGCGCGTAATTGGAAAATTATAAATGGGGTAATATAAATATATGGGATTAAGTATTAATTTTTTTGGCCAAGCAATTGGGCAATTACCGCCTTATTATCGAATTGTTTTATAAAGCCTTTTAGATCCCGTTTAACCTTAACGGCGATTAGGGGGCTTAAGGCGTAAATTATATTATAAGCGCCGATACCTAATAGACTAAGCTTTTTAACCTTGCCGGTTTGGCGGCTCGATATTTGGCGATTCGAGGACCCGGATAAAGCCATTTTTATTTAATGTAATATATAAAGTATATAGAATATAGGCGCAGGGTATAAAGTACTAAAGATTAAAGAATAGGAAAGTTTTCTTAAAAGTTAATGGGTGGTTTAAGTGGGCCGTGGCCTTTATATACCCGTTTTAATGCGTAAGCATATATAATTATTAAAACGGTCGATATTAACGGCTTAATTACGTAGGGAAAATCGCGACCTTAATTTATATAAAAATTAAATAGGTAATTATCGATAATGAATAGGAATATAATACCAAAGCTAGCGAGAAATAAAGTAATATTAAATATCCCCCTTTCCCTGGATTTATGGAACGTGTGTTTATTTTTTCCTTTCCCAAACTCTGTTCTTTTGCTTTTAATTATCGGTTTCCTTATAATTTTCGCATGGTTTATTAAATTTAATGGTCCCTAGCGAAGGCTTTTTGGGCTTTTTACCATAGGACTTGTCCTCGGCGGCCTTAATAGTGGAATAATACAGCCTAAACGTTTCCGCCTTAATAATTTTTTTATAATCGTAAAGGAAAACTTATCGACCGGCACCTTATTTAATATAACCGTCCTTATTATAATATTATATTAGTATTATTATAATAGTAGCTTAGGTATAAAAAATATACCATTTAAATATAATTTTGGATTAAAATTGGCCTATTCGGCGGGTGGTGGTATTATGTATTTTTTTAAGGTTCGGGCTCGGTTGCTTTTTTTTATCGGCATTTCTTTTAAATATCTCGTTTAGGAAATGCCATATTAATGCTTTTTTCGCCTTTAATTTGGCTTACCGAATGGGGTAGATTAATATACTTAAGGATATACTCGCGTTAATAGCCATTAATAAAAAAAACGAGGGGAATTATATAACAATCCCGCTTCCTATTTAAAAGGTTTGGCGGCGCACTAATTAAATAAGGGATCCTTTCCCGTAATTTCTAAATATCCCTGCCCGCATAATATAATTAATTAATTCCTTAATAAACTGCCGTCGGATTCTTATAATTAAATTTTGGTACGAATATTAATGGTTGTTTTCCTTTCGATTTGCTCGACGGCATAAAATAAGGCGAAGCGATTATTGAATAAGGCGATTTACATAATAAGCGGGTTTTAAATGGCGAGGTTTCCGCACATTATCGGGTGCCTGCAAATATGCGTAAAGGTTACAGGCGGGGGGTAATAATAAAGTAACAAGGAAATGGCATCGGCGGTGCGGGAAGCCGTATTAAAAATGCTTTATGGCTTCCGCCCGACTTCCGCGCTAATAGCTTGGCCGTATAGTATTCGCCGCGCCGGCGGTCGTTATTAACTTTAGCATTATTATCGCCTTTAATTACGCCGGAGCGGCCGACAACGGTGGCAATAATACTTGGCTATTAATTAAGAAGGGTTATTATCCTTAAATTTTCGGGGCAGCTTTCCCCGTAACCCTTTATAATTAATTTATTTATAACTTTTTATCCAGGCTTTTTTTATTTTCCTCCTAATAAACTATAGGCCGCGTATTAACCTTATTATTTATAATTTATATCTTAGTACATTATTTTAACAAATAATTTTTTTCCTTTAATCTTTTCCTTTAAAATATACATTTTTTCCTCGATATTTAATTTTTTTTTTTTTTTTTAAACCTTTATCCAATAAGGTATTTATATTATTCGAGCTTTATAAATTAGGAGGGCAAATATACCTTATCGAAAACGGTCGCGGCGGCGCCTTATAAGAAAATATAAGCGATGTACGGGTGCGCATTATCGCCCGTACTTAGCGCTTTAATTTTATTTTAATATTATAAATATTCATAATAATATATTATATATACGGGTAAAATATATATTATTACGCGGATGGAATTCGAATAACCCTTTTAATATACTTATATACGAATAATATAAATATTACCAAAACCCTTACGGTTCTTACCCAGGAAACATGCCTTTTAATACTAAGCGGGGTATATTCGCGACCCTGGTTAATGCGTAAAAGTCGCCGTACTTCGGGCGCGGTCGAACTTTTTTTAAAAGATTATTCGGGGTATGGCGATATAATAAATATTTGGGCAGGACCATTTTTTATTTTAAAACCGCGTTTCGTTTCCTAGGCGGGCCAGACCTCCGTTATTAAAATACATTATTAATATTATCCAACGTTAATTAATTTGGTTTCGGTTAGGTCTTAAACGCTCCGGTTCGGAAACGGTTATATTATATTGCTTTGGGTACCGAAAACCACCAGTATATATTAAAATTACGGAAATAAATTTAAAAACTTTAATTAAAAATCGTTTACGGAATATAAAATAATTTAACTTTTTAATTTTCTTTTTATTTTTTAATTTTTTAGGTTTTTTTTTTTTTTCCTTTATTTTTATTCTCCCTTTTTTTTTCCTTATTATTTTATTTTTTTTATACCTTTACCAATTAAGGGTCGCAGGGATTATTATTAATATATACTTATATTTTTCGCCACCCATTATCCCTTTCGTGCTTTTTCGAACCCTTTTTATAACTTAATTCGTAATGGTATAATATTCTTAAAATAACCACGTAATATTAAGGGCAGGAGTCCGGTTTGTCGACCGTATTTTATATTAATTAAATCTTAAAAATAAACGTTATTTTATTTTTAAAATAATATAACGAACATTACCAAAGTAGGAATCCTCGATTGGTTGGCCTATAAGTAAGCTTCCAGCGTTTATTATATATCCCTTATGGCTTAATAATGGTTCCGGGCCTGTTACGGGAAATTAGGGGACCGCGTTATTCTTATAGCGGCTTATAAAAGGCCAATGCATATATATTAAAGATTAATACTATTCAGACCTATTTTTACAAGTGTGGACAATCTGTACGGAAATATAAAAGGAAATAGGCCTGGACATTTATTAATGTATATTACACGCGGCGTGGGCTCGATAATTTTTAAAGTCTATAGGCTGCGGGTTCCTGTCCCGTAAAATTTAAGGTAATAAGGGCTGGGAAATACCGTAATATATATTACCGCAATATTTTTGCGAAATGGTTCTTTACCATTTAAATATATTAAGGATTAGTACCAGTATAATATAAATATGGGGGTATTATAATAATAGGGATAGTAAGGAAAAGATTAATAAAATATCCTTTAAATACCGCTTTAATATTAGCCGCAAACCAAATAAAAAGCAGGAAACGATGGATTATTCCACACTGGTCGAATACGGGTCCGTTAAAACTGGCTTTACGGAAATTTAAATAAAAATTAAATTATAAGCGGATTAATAAAAAATAAAGCATTATCCTAATTATATTAATAAAAGCCGGGCAACGTATTACCCCGAAATTCGCGTCCAGCCCATTATTTTCGAATAAATTAAAAAAAAAACCGACCATTATAATAATATTATTATATAATAATAAACGGCTCCAGGAAATTCTAGGCCTTATAATACCGTACGGTATAGGTATGGATTCCGAAAATAGGTTAACCGAATACCGTTAAATAGTTTTTACAAATCGGTTTATAGCATTAATAATAAGCCGTATAGGCCGGTCGGCGTAATATTTTTAAAATACCTTACGGTTTTAATATAACCGTATTTTAACGGCCTCGGGTATATATGCGCGGAGCCTTATTTTATAATTCGCTGGCGGTAAATATACCATGGCTAATAATAAGCGATAAAAATATATTGGCCCAGGGAAAATCCCGCCACCGGGGCGGCACCGATTTAAATATTTAATAATAAACTCCGACCCCGAGTATTATATTATCCCCCGTAGGCAAACCTTAATATTAAATTTAATATATTAATATTAAGCCGGGTATTTATAAACGGCCCGCAAAACCTACCTAAAAAAAATTATCTCCATTATATTATTATCCTTTAAACGGATAATCTTCCCGCTGGGCCTTATCGTTTAATGTTTTTAGCCCCAGCGCCGGCAATTAAACCATATATTTAAAGTTTTTTTACTATTTTTATTAATTTTAATAAGCTTTGGCTTATAATCCCCTTCTTTTTTCGCCCTCGACTTCTTATTATTATTACTAATCTTTACTATTATATAATTAGGCTGGTTAACCTTACCATACCTCATTACCGCCTAATTAATCTTTCGTATATTATAATTATTTACGGTTTTCTGGCCCGGTGGTAACCAAAACGGAACCCTATCGCAGTTTAAAAATAAAATCTATTAAGGCTAAAAAGGATCCGTCCCGGTTATAAAAGGCCATCTTTGGACTTTTCCTTTTGGCCGCGTAAAATAAGGTTTGGCCAACGGTAAAATTTAATCCGTAATAATCCTTATACTGGCCAGGGTATATATTTTAAATCGCATAATTTAAATACCCCTTAATATAATAATAACGATTTTGGATGGCCGGTTTTAGCCTATATATAATATTTTAATTTTATTTTAATATTATAAATATAAAAAGGTAAAATGGTATATTTTATATAATACGATTTTCCGTAAAACCGAGCATACCCTTTTATACTTATATAAGGAACGGTACCAATTACATTTATAAAAAAATATTAAATTATAATTATAACTTACCAGTATTTATTCGTTATAAAACCCTTACGGCCCTTACCCATTTTTTAATATTACGAATTACCTTAATACAATTGGTAATAATTCGATGGCCGCGGGCTGGTGTGTAAAAATCCCTATACTTCCGGGCATCGGTTGTATTACGCGAAAAAAAAACTGCGTAAAATGCTTAACGGTTTGCACGCCTTATATATAAAACGGCCAATTATACGGTGGCGATCCGCGTAATCCGAGGCGGTATTATTCTCGCGGCTTTATATATTGGGCGAGATACTCGGCGGTTTAACCAATAATATTATGCACTCCAGTAATTTAAAAATATAACGCCACTAGTTAAAGGATTATAAGCAAAGAAACCAAGTATAAAATATTATGCATAAAAAGGCTAACGGCATGTTTTTATAGGTTGCCCTTATTTTTAAAGAATTTAAAAAAGTAAAAAGCTGGCGTATACTAAAGGTGCTTAAAAAACTGCCCACCGGCCTGGAAAAGCTTTACAATTTAATAATGGCTCGGGTTTAAAAACTGGGAACGGATAAAACGGAGGATTAAAAAAATTACCAGCTTATACTTTTGGCGATTACCTTAGTATACCGTCCGCTTTTCCTGGCCGAGTTAAATATTATTTCGGGATTATTAAAAAAAATTTCGGCCGTAAAAGATTATATAATGGAAATTATAGCCTTATACGGCTTATTTTTCACAATCCGAAATAACCACGTTTACCTTATCCACCAGTCCGTTAAGGATTATTTGGACAATAATACAAGCGGGGTAATATTCCCCTCCGGCCGTGCGGAAGCCTATAATGCCCTTTTTACGCGATCGCTATATTTTATATTAAATACACTGCGGCGTAATATTTACGATTTAAACAGTTTCGGTCTTATAATTAGCGAGGTGTATTTGCCAAAACCAAACCCTTATTTTTTCAAGGATTATAATGCGGCTTGGTCGGGAAAAAATATATGGGTGGCTTTGGGCGTATTAGCCGTTTAAGTTAATAAGTGCGGTAATTATATTATTGGCTGGAATATAACGCAGCCGAGCTGGAAATTAAATAAAGGGGGAATATAAAGGAGACCGAAAAAAAGGTTATCGAATAATTATTAAGGATAGTTAATTTTAAGGATAAAGGAGAGGTACGCGGAGATGTGTAATCGAGAATAAACTCTTACCGGGCAAAAGGGCTTTAATTAAAAAGGGTGGGGCAGTTATATACAATAAACGGAGGAATTAAAAGTCCTAATAATAATATACGGATTATAAATATTAAAAGAAGGACCCACCTTTTCGAAGGCCTTCCTAACTAATAGCACAATACAAATCCATTTAAAGGTATTTTATCCGTATTATTTTCTTTTTTATATATTTCTAAATAACCAAAAACACGGGCATACGTTTGCCGAAATATTTAAGCGTGGTAATTATATATCGAAATATAATAATATGCCATAGCCAAACGCCATAAATAAACCCCATAATATCCCGAAATTAAGCCCTATAATTAAACATTAATATATTTTTTAAAAAGCCATATACCTAACCCTTTATAAGTATAAAACCCATGAATTATATACCAATTATAAATAAAGCCAGGTAATGGTATAACGCCTTTTTCCCTGGCACTTTTTAACCTCCGCTTGGTTTTTTCCTTTTCTCCCTAGCTTTCTTTACCCATTCCTCCGCTTTATTCATTACGGTAATAGGCAAGTATTTATACTTTAATAAAAAGGACAGGATTTCAGCCACGCTAAACTCCTGCCCAGGCACCTTGGTAATAAAATATTTTGCCTGGTTTTAAATATTTTTATTTTCTCTATTCCGCTTTACTTAATTAGGGATATTATCCTTTATTTATATAAAGGCAAAGCAAAAGGCTTAAGCGATTATATCCGCGTCGGCGAGCCGGAACTCGACCTTTTTATTAACGCAACCAAATTATATAAGCGCTTTATCCAAACGCTCGATATGGTTTATTATTATTATTAGCAGCCGACCCTTCTCCGATAACACGCCATCGATAATATTAAAAAGGCTAAATAGGGATAATTTTCCCTGGGGTATGGCCATAATAAATCTTACCGCACCCTGGCTACGATTTTCCGATTAAGTATTTCGAGATTAGGCATTATTAACGGCGTTAATATTTTTCAAGAGTAATATATAACGCCAAGGAAGATTAAATATTAATATTTCCAGGCTGGAGTTGTTAATATTAATAAGGCGGAGGATATAAATATTTAATTTAAAGTAACCAGCGATGGTTAAGCATAAACTGGACTTTCCGGTTCCAGGCGACCTATATAATAGGAAGCCTCTTTTATAAGGAAAGCCGCGCCTAAAGTATTATTAATAAGTTCTTTTACCAAAAAACTCCTTAATATTTCGTATAAAAGCCGTTTTCACCGCGTCGTTTATAATAACGGTCGAAAGTTATTTAATATTTTTTATCCCTGTTTTTTTCCAACGGTTGCCCAAATACTTAAAAATAAGAGTTTTATTTCGCAGGCTATTTAGGTACTCCGCTCGATATTCACTGAAAAATTCCCTTAGGATTTTTAAAAATCTGCCGATACAAAATATGGAGACCTCTTCTTTATCGCGGAAATAAAACTCTTTATTTTTATAATTATACAGGAGAAAACGTCCCCGGTACCGAAAAATAAAAGAATTATTTTATGGGGAGTATATTAAAGGCTTGGGCCCATTTAAAAAACTATTAATATGTATTTTTCGACTTTTACCAATACTAATGATAAATGATTAAAAGTCCTGGGCAAAGGTTTTCGAAAAAACCCAGCTAATAACCATATTATATACTTCGTTAAAATAGGAAATATAAATTATTAAAATTATTAATGATTAAAAAATATTACTGGTATTAAGGGGATGGGAAAGGGGGTTACAAATTAAAATAAATTTTAATAAATTCCCTTAAATATTTATACGTATATTTTTCTAGGAAAATAAATAATCCGCAAATGCCCAGGAGGTAAGCATAATTGTCCAAGTTATTAAATAAAAGCTGTTAAATTACGGTTGGAATACCGGTAAGGCCGGGGATAATATTTATAACGGAGATTAAATAGGGCGGGATAAACTAAATTGGTAAACTGGTATTATTAAAAAAGGACATAATAAAAATAAAATAAATGATTTGGTAATGGGTAATATTAGGGAATAAATAAAAGGGAAAGTTTATAATATAATAAATGGTGGATTGGTAAAACTATTATCGAATATAAAATTAATAATTTTTTCTCCCATAAAGCATAGGCCATTCTTATACTTTTCGGCAAAGCAAAACCTGGACTATTTATTATACTATTAATAAATAATACTTATACAATTCCATAATTAACCCAAATTTAAAAATTGGCATTAATAAACCCTTAAAGGAAGCAGATCTTACCCTTAAGCCCGAATTACCCCCACTTATTTTTTTATTTAAATACCAATAATACCTGGATAATAATTATATTTATTCCTAAATAAAATTATTACCCTAAGGAATATACACCTTATATTATATGCCAAAAATACCTTATATTATTATACAAGCCTTTTAATATCAACAATTCTTTATTTATAAATCTTTACCCGTTTTAATTAAGTATATGGTATATTATAATAGGGAGCTTATATTAAGGTTATTTAAACGGCCTTATTCTTCTCGTTTAAATATTATCTGCAGGTTAAGTTGGCATAAGATATTTTTAAATGATAAGTCTAAATAGGAGTTCGACTGTTTAATATTAATAAAAATAGGAATTGCTTTATAATCATTATTAATATCCGGCATCCCATTATTCTTTTATCCAATAAATTAATTATTTAAATAAATAATGTTATTTTTACAAAGCCCGGTCCGAACTAACCCTAAAATACACCGTAATATAATAGCCAAAAGGCATTACTTTTTTAGGCGTTTTAATAATATTATTACTGGTATAATTAAGGTATTACGGATAACCTATTATAAGTTTGTATTATTCCCCGATTTTTCCATACCTTTTTTTATACTTCCCTGGCTGGCTTTCCCTAAATATCGACGGGTAAATATCGGAATATTATTTTTACTTATATTTAATTCTCTTATTTTTATAAACTTCCGCTTCCGGATTATTTTAATACCAATATTATTTAATAATCCCTAAATTATTAGGGGACAATATATCCAAGCGTTATATAAGGACGCTTTCCCATATTTTGGTGATTTACGGCTCCGTTAACGGGCCTGCGCGCCCTGTTGGTAATCGCTATACCGGTTGGTAAAAAGCGAGATTTAATTAAATAAAAACGGTTATAATTCCGGTAATCCTTATACCGGCCGCCTAAAAAGCCAAACATAATTAGGTTTTACGGGCTTTAAATTATTTATATAAAATATAAAAATACCTTAATATAAAAAACACCTTAATATAAAGGATATTTTAATATAAAAAATAAAGAATACCTTAATATAAAGGATAAAGGATACCTTAATATAAAGGATACCTTAATATAAAAAATACCTTAATATTAACCATTAAATCCGAACCACGCGTAATAAAATAATTTAATAACCGTTTAGGTATAATTACGGCTTTAGGATTTTCCTAAAAATTGCGTTTTTTTAAAAACTATATTTAAGCGGTTTAAAAATTATTACGAATAATTAAACGTTATATATTAATATACCTTTATATACCTTTTGGGTTAGCCTAATAATATGGCCAGGTGGAAGTAAATATTACCAAAACGCTTAATTTAATTAATAATTAATTTAAACCAAACCTTATAAACTTAGCGCGCGAATTTAATATTTCTTATTATTATTTTCGACGGCGCTATTTTAGCAAACCTTTGCGTAATACTTATAAGCCTGCCGGAAAAAAGGTCACCGAATTATAAAAAAGTGAAATACTTAGTCGGATCTTTTAATTTAACCATTATAATATTAATCAAATCGTAAATTAAATCCTCGAACGCGACCATATTAGCAAACACCCTCCACCGATTATTAATTATAAATAATGCCAGCGCTTTATTAAACGATATAGCCAGAAGTTTAAAGGTAAGGTAAACTTTTAATTATTTATAAAAAGCTGGTTATTAAATCCGTTTAATTAGCTTCCGCCGGTAACTCCAGTTTAGCACCACCTACCGATCTTGCCTTATTTTCCACGGCCCAAAGCCTTAATATTACTTTAACCTTAAAGATAAACGCACTTTAATTGGTAATATTAATACTTTTAAATAAATAAATATAACGGGGGCAATTAAAGCCGAGTAAGGTAAAATTAATGTATAGCCTTATAACCATAACGCAAGATATTATAAAAGGTTATACTTTAAAGGTTATTTTGGATTATTTAAATTTCGAGCCGGCGGTAATTTTATATATAGGTAAGTAAAATTAATACCGATAATACAATAATAATAAGGATCTTTAATTTAAGTAATAATATAAAAGCGTTTATATCACAGCCCATTTCTTTTATAGGTTTTTACCATATAATAAGAAACAATAATTAAATCGGCCATTATATAAGCGGATAGGGAACCGTTCCGTCGTCAACTTTTATATAAACTTTAATAAACCTAGGTTAATTCTCTTTTAAATATACCTTTAATATAAGCTAAATTAATAAGGTCGGATTATATTAGCGGAACCCTCCTTTATTAACGATATATATATACTTTTATAACAACCGAGGATTATTAATTTTATTATCCTTCCGAGCACCCGTATTTCCTTTATTAACCTATAATACGCCAGGGCAGCCCCTACCGTCCGAGGATTCTTCTCCGACCCGCATTTATTATTTTCACCTTAGGCTTTATTGGTTTTTAAAAATTTATTTTATAATATTAAATTATATTTTAAAAACTTCTATCGAAATATAATTTTCGATAATTATGGGACCCTTTTTATTTTAAATGGTGCCGAATTGGATAATACTTTATATAACGATTTCGATTTATACTGCTTTATTATTATTATGCTTATAAAAAAGGGATTATACGTCGAGTTTTACCGCATATTTTTTAAAACCTCGGCTTTTATCGAATAAATCCTTCGAGCCAAATATCCATAAACCCTAGCCTACTTTTTCGAAATATTTATCCACCTTATATAAACCGGGCTCTTTAAAATAATCTCCTTTTTCCGTAATTATATTAAAAGAATATCCGAAAAAGTTATTAGGAAAGGGCATCCTTAGGGTTAAATATATCGGCTTTTTAATAAACTGGACTCGGAATCTTTTAAGCAGGCCATGGTATAAATTTGGAAATATATTACGGATATTTTTAATAACGAACTCGAAACGTTTAATCAATTCGTTATATTTATTCGTCTCGATTATATAAAGCGCGTGGTTATAAATCATTTTAAAAAAAAACTCCTTTTTCGAGATCTCCTTATTTAATTCGGAGGCATTCCTAAACTTCCGACCCCGCGGGTAATACTTAACCTGGCGCAAAATTTAAATAAATAGGGATATTATAGCGAAGCAAAGAAGATGGCCCTGAAAGTCCTTTCGCTGCTTTAAGAATATAAGATATATACTTGGAGAATTATCGAGAGAATAAAATCTTTAAAAATCGTTTTTCGTAATTAATTTTACCAAGGGAAGTTTTTTATAATAAAGTAAACCATACGAAACGCGATAGGGATAATTATGGATTAATGGGGAATATAATATTCTTGGGTCCCTGAATTTATATATATTTTAAAGGGATGGCTTTAAGGTTGGGGCCGGAAGGAGAACGCCAATATATTACGGGGAGAAATAGAAAAATTAATGGGGAAGGATGAATTTAATGAGTAATTTGATGGGGTATAAGGCTTGCTTTATTAAAATATTAAAACCCTGAAATATATATACCCTGCCGGAAGGAATTAATTTAATAATAACTGGCCCGAATCGGTGGTTATAAGCCTATATTTACTTTTTACCGTTTTATTTATGGCGTGCCCCAAAATGTATTCCTTTTATAAAAATTATTCTTTTTTTCCTCCGCGCTTTTAAAAATTAAATAAAAGCCTACTAATCCTATTACCGAAATAAAGTTTAACTTATTATATAACTTTTACCTTTATTTTTTTTAAAAAAATTAATTACCGCTCCCCTTTTTATAAGCACCAATTTATTAATTTTATCCATGGTATATTCGACCCGTTTTTAAGTTTTTAAGCTCCCGGTATTCGTATCGAGTTCCCAAACCCGCGTTTATCGGTGAAATTATATTCCGCCATATAAATAATATCCCCCGAATTTATTACCACCTTTATAATATAGCCAAGGACTAGGCTAAGGGGTTTTATTACCATCCTGCGGCGGTTATTATAATAATAAAGCGTAAAAGTTATTTATATAATCGTGCCCGTAATTTAATACCGATATGCCTTTTTTAATTAAAGCGTCGTAAAAATGGGAATTAAAGCTAGGGCTTTTAAACAATTCCCTCCGGTGACCATTACGTATATTAAAATAGCGGTCACCGAACTCGGGAATCGGGATATATAGGAAAGTTAAAGATAAATAAAAGCGGTTATTATTATTATCCTTTTTACGCACGCTTTATTACGCTTGGGAAGTGTCCGTAAACCAGTTAATTTGGTTTTACTTAATAGAATTATAATCGGGATTGCGTATTTTGCTCGGTATTTAACCGTGCGAATCCAGGAAATATAAAATAAATAACGGGAGTTATAATGGCGCGGGGGCCAGGACCTAAAGGTAAAAATTACCTATACCATTAATCTGCTCTGGGCCTAACTCGCAAAGGCTAAAAGGCAAATTCTAAAGTATTAATATTTATACCGTGCCTATAATTTAATTAATAAGAATAAACAGCCATTATTCCCAAGACCTAGCTTATTAGGAATAAATAATTATTTTGCGGAGTAAAGCAGTTTACACCGTTTGCGAAAGTGTAATAATTTTAAATGCGTTATCGATCGCTAGCTTTTTATATTGGTTATTTTATAAAAGAAATTATTCACGTAATAACGCGTAAATGCCCTTATTATTATAATTATTAAAGACGGCTGCGAATGGGATTAAACGCTTGATAATAGGAGCAATTACCTTAAAAAGGGTAAATTGGCTGTTGAAAATATTATGGTATAATTAATTTTTAGTAAAAATTATAAGGTTTGGTTTCTCGACGTTTAAGATCTTTTTAATAAAGTTTACCGTAAATAGGTTAGCCTTACTTTTTGGCAGAATTTTCCCTTATATATTAATGGTATTTTTATATACCCCAATACTAATAACCATATGCGTATTAAAAATTTGGATAATTTTAAATTTTCCATCCTTTTTTACCCTTAAATCCGCCAAAGAATCTGGTCTCGGCTTAGCCCTACCGCGGAATACGCTAAGTTTTATAACCGGTACCTTTGGCTAATCGTTAAATTAAAATAATAATTATATAAAAACCCATTATAATCGGGGATTAATAATATTTATATTAAAAAAAACGTCCACCTTTATTATAACCTGGTTAAGCTTACCAAAGAATTTACTTTTTAATATTTAAATTCCGCCAAATCGATTTTCCCATAAATGATTTAAACTAGGGTTAGGAGGCGGCTCGCCGATTTTAATATTCATAACCAATAGGTTTTTAATTATAAGCTTTTCCTTATTCGCTAACGCTACATATAACCATACATTTTATTAAAATATATATAAATAAAGGTCCTTTTTTATACGGTGCCATATTCGCGGGTTTAATTCGCAAGTGGAAAAAATAATTAGCGAAAAAATATATATAATTAAATCCGTAATAATTAGGTAAGGAATAATAACCGTAATATAGGGAGTAAATAATGCCATTATTTAGGGATACCTTTTTTAAAAAGGATAAAGCTCGAGTAAATAAAAGGCGTTAAATACTGGTATCGAGATTAAGGCAAAGAAAGCATTAAAAAGCGAAATAAGATTATATAAGGCAGTGAAACGCCGAAATGGTAAAAAAACGAAAAAATAAACTTTTTATTAAAGCAGGAATTACGAAGACCGGGTTGGAATAAAATGGGGAATGCGCTTTTATAAAATTAAGAAATTTATACCGGACGCTAAATTATTATATAATTAAACGCGGGTGCTCGGGGAAATAAAAATCCCGGAAAAAACCTTTAATTAAAATTCGTGTATTATTATCGGGGCTTCCGCTTTTTAATTATTTTATTTTTTCCACGTAATCCACCAACCCAATTAATTAAAACCTTGTTTCCGGGACCGATTTTATTCCCTAACCCGAGGCTCCAGGTACCGGCTATTCGATCGCAAGGTCGATTATTTTTAATAAATACTTTATACCTTCGCCCCCTTAATTCTCCTTCCCCCTTTTTCTTTTCCTTTTATTTCCTTTCGGTTCGGCTGGGCGTATTCCAGCCAATAATAAAATTACCGCATATTAGTTTAAACATATAATACCGCGCCCGCGTTAGCATTAAGGACCAGAGCAATCCTTATAAATACGAGGTAAAAAAGTTCCCCCCTCCTAAGCCCTTCCCAAGTATTTTTAACTTTCGAATTTAATTAAATAATAAATACACCTTACCGTTTCTTTTTAAAATATCCGATCCTTAATTCCCCAGCCGTATAAAAAGCGATGGTAGCCTTAAACAATAAGTATCCGAGGTCTGCTTAACTTAATTCGAAAATTATTTAACGGCCGGTATAAAAAATTATATTATATTTTTTAATAATTAATAAAAATAAGCGTTAAGTTTATAAAATGGGAAGGAAACCGGGTTAAACCAGTATTATAATAAGGTGGCTGCCTGGATAAATATTAGGCATAGGGTACCAGCTTTTTTATTACCATGGGGTTATTTATCGGGCAATCGCTATTTAATAAAGGAGGGTTTTATAAACTATTCTTTAAAGCTGGATTTAATACCCGAGCGTGGCGCATGCCTTATTATATAACCAGAATAAATCTCTGTCCAGCCAATAAATATATTATGGACTAATAAAAGCGGCCGTCGTTTAAATTAGGGGTAAGTTTAAAACCAATCGCGCTTAAAATCGAGGGCAAAGGAATCGGGCCGCCGGTATTAAATTATAAATATATTAAGGTTTATAATACGGGTTAAATTAATAGGGCGCCAATAATAAATAAGGATATGGGGCTTATTTAGGCTTTCGGTAGGAAACGTTATACTTACCTCGGGTAATATAATATTTGGTTAAATAACCTTGGGACCGGAGGGTTCTTAACGGTATAATTTTTCTTTATACGCGCCTAATTAATACCATAGGATTTATTTCCGGTGGTATTATTAATATGCTTAATTTGGTCGAACTTAAAAGGTAAAAAATTATTATTAAGGGTCGGGTAATGGTAAAAAAGGATAAATTAACCGGGATAAAAAAAGGTTATTCCCGTAAGGGTTAATTATAATATTTATTTTACATATACGGTATTTATATTAATATAATAATTTATCGGATTAATTTTATTTAACCCAAAGCATTCTTTATACGCTTTTTACCAGCAGTTATTAAGAAGTGAAAAAAATGCATTATAGGAACGAATATAATATAAACTTTAAAAGTTAAACGCAAGCTTTATACTAAGCGGCTTTCCCTAATTGGTAATGCTTTATACCATATAACGAGCCAACTTATTAGTATAAACAATATATTTAACCAAAGCCGTATTAAACGCAGGGTAACGCATACCCTAAATTATAAGGCTGGTTATTATACTTAATTATTTTATTTATAAGGCTTAGTTATAGTATAGGAGACCGGTCCCCTACGGGGCCCGCCAATGCCTTTTAAAACGAGCCTAATAGGCAAAGCACTTATTTTATAAAAGAACAAAATTAATAAGCGGTATTATAAAGCCTAATATGGAAAAATTAAATGAAAACGCGTTTTGTGGCATTTTCGGGTCCGTAAAGACCGGATACGCTAAACTATAAAATATGTTTAATTAGTTAATATAATAATAATTTAAGATCGTAAGCCAACCGGCACGGAAAATTACGAACCCGGTAAACCAATTAATATTAATGGTTCGCGGAGACTGCTTAAATCTTCGATACGGGATAATATTGGCGGCCATAATAAAGTTTTAATATTGCTGGCATTTAAAGCTATACACTGGGGTTTACGCCGTACATTTTATTTTAATTAAGAAAAAGGGGTTTATATAAAAGGAGGGGGGTAAGGGGCAAAGCTTTTAAAGGATACCAGATTATGGCCCGAGATTTTACTAGATACCCGTAATAAAGCCATCTTATTATATTGAGTACAGTACCAAGCTGGTTACGGAGAATATAAAAGGTGGTAGAAAAACGCTAAGGTAAACTTATCCTTAATACCGTGGCATAATATAATGCCCCGCTTACCTGCCCGCCTGCCTTACGGCTTACCGGCCGCATTTTCGGGGCGCAGAATACATAGCCTTATATTAAACGCCGAGTATTATCTGCCTTGGCGCATCGAAAAAGGTCGTGCTAAAAAGTATAATATAATATTAAATATTTATGGTTTATACGAAAAATTAAAGGCAACGCTCGGATATATAAGGAAGCTTTTTAAGGCCGGTATATAGGCACGGATTAATATACAAGCCAATATATTACTTTAATCCATGGCCCATAAAGGTACACCCAAGTATACCACGCCGTATTTTAATATAACCCGGTATAATTTTAATTTCCGAAAATTTACGGCAAATATGCCAGGTATTTATAATATAGTAAATTCACGGACGCGTGCGCCAGGGCGTAAATGATACCAATTTGCGGCCGTATGGGCTTTGCAAATCCACGAGTTATTAAAAGCTCTAGCCCGCATCTCCTAACAATTCACATTTTAGACCGCGCCTTGCGTGGTTATTAAGAACGATTTTAAAGAGTAAGCCCTTAGCTGTCCCACCGGTGGCTTTTACTATGGTTATAGGGCAAAGTTTTATTACCAAGAGCTTTTTTAAAACGTGTATTTACAGGGGGGGCGGCAGGGGGGATTATAAGTCTAAAATATTAGTATAATATAGTGGAAAATAATAGCATGGACGCGTTTTTCCTAACTTTAATAATACGCACCGTACATAAAATAGCTTATAATGAATTATGAGAGGCAATTTTAAAGGAGTTTTTCGATGATTTATTAATTAGCCTTCCAAAATAAATGGCAGCCGCAATTGTAATCGTAATTATATATAATTAAATGAAGTACCTCGATCCATTCTAATGCCGTTATTTTCCATCGTATTATACTAATATTTTAAACCGTTTTTATTGGCCGCCGTTTGCCGGACGCAGACCTCTTAGTGCGTCCCGCCTAACGGCCGAAATAAGCAAAGGATTGGTCGAAAACATTCGCTTATAATACCCTATACGCAGTATTAAAGTCCGTTAAAAGTATGGGGTCTTTTTTGGACTGCGCCGAAAATGCCATTTTAACCTAATAAGGGATTTAAATAGGCGGACTTACCCCGCGGTGGAAAATACAAGATTATTCCTCGACCCGCCAAAAAAGGCGGCATAGGATTAACCAGTTTAACCTTAGGCAAAATGGTAATTGCGTTTTTAAAGTTTATTAATAAAAAAGTGGAGCGTTTTAAGGTATGCCCAAAACGTATATAAGAAAGTTATAAAACTAATACATTAAGTATAAAAAATACGCCATATTATATTTCGTTAATTTATATTTTAATATTAATTTTAATTATATATATAGGAAATAAATAATAATAATACCGATAATGTTTAATTACGATTAACCTTGCGGTATTTACTGGTGTAATCGATAAATGACCCTACCATGCCGATAATACTTGGCTGCGATTAACCTTGCGATATTTACTGGTATAACGAATAAATAACCCTAAATAACCCTACCATACCAACGATATTTAGCTGCGATTAATCTTGCGGTATTTACTAATATAGCGAATAAGTAACCCTAAATAATTTTACCATACTAATAATACTTGGCTGCGATTAACCTTACGGTGTTTATTGGTATAATGGGTAAGTAACCCTACCATATTAATAATACTTGGCTACGATTAACCTTACGGTATTTACTGGTATAATGGGTAAGTAACCTTATAATACTAATAATGCTTAATTATAATTAACCTTACGGTATTTATTAATATAATATATAAATAACCCTAAATAATCCTTCTATACCAATAATGCTTAGCTGCGATTAACCTTGCGGTGTTTACTGGTATAACCGGTAAGTAACCCTAAAATATTAAATATATAATTTTATTAAAATAATATTATAACGCGATCGCTGGATTTATAAAAGCGATAATACTTTTATATTTTTCGTTAACGCATTATTTTATTAAATACCGATTAAATATTATGCTTATTATAATTTTATATTATTTGGTTACGAGACCAAGGTTTATAATTTAAATATTATTAAAAAATATTACCATATTTATACTTTGATTTTTCGCATACTTAAGTATTATAACGTTGGTAGTATAAATACCAGCATTAAAAAATTAAACCGGGCATTAATAATAAACCCCGGTAAATGTCTTTATTCTTTAATTACGTACGGGTTTAGGTTTATATTATAAACTCCAAATATATTTAATAATAAACTTATTTAATTTCTTTGCCCAAAGTTTTTAAAGGAATATAATGCCGGAACGAAAATCGGTTTTCCTATTTTATTAACCGCCAAAAGTTACCTGCGGTTTATATTACTTCGCGTATGGCTTTAATAATGCGATAAAAACCATTATAATTGCATTCGAGATAATAAAAATAAAATTATATTATTAATAAGGCTTATCTCCGTGGGTAAGCTGGGTAATCCAAATTTATATTTTATTTTAAAAGGAAATACCCGGCTAAGGCGTTTTATTTCGAGAGGAAATACCCAGCTAAGGCGTTTTATTTTAAAAGGAGATACCTAATTAAGGCGTCTTATTTCGAAAGGGATCACTTAGGAGAAATATATTACGCTGTTTTATTATTGGGGTAATTTTATAAACGAATAAAAAAGAAGGTTTTACACGATTAATAAAAACCTTCCCGAGCGTAAAAAGGGATTTAGTATTGTTAGTTTGCTAAGGAATTTCCAGGATACTATCGAAATAATTCGAAAGTTATATATACCGTATTTTTAAATCGATTTATTTTATATAATTTAAGGCCCTGGTGGGGACTGGGAAACCGAAGCCAAAAAGATGGAAACGGTTTTTAGGAACGTTTATTATATAATCGCCGCAATATTGGCTGCCGATTTATATGCCGGATTCCTGTATAATAGCAGCGTCCGTCCTTAATATTATTCACCATAATATATATAGTTTATTAAAAACGCACACCGTAATTCCGTAATAAGAAAATACGGTAATGTTTAATAATTATAAAGAGCGATAATTAATATAAATATAAGTAAACGACTACCCCTTTAACCCTTATTTAATAAAAATATAAGAAAAAAAAAAAAGGAAAAAAAGAAAATAAAAAAAAAAAATAATATTAAACGAAAATATAAAGCCTGCAAACCTTTAAGGATTTACCGGTTTATCCAGCCTTACGAATACATTAATAATCTGCCAAGCCTTACCTTCGAGGGCTATAATACCAAGCGGCCTCGGTTATAATAAACCTATATACCTTTATACGAAAAGCCGTACCGTAACCTAACCTATAAATATAATATATTTAATTAATATTAACTTTCCCGCTCCCGGCTTTCCTTTAATCCAAAGTACCTTATTATAGGTTAATAAATTAATACGGTCCCGCCATTTTTCGAACTTATTAATAATAAATAACCAGTCGTATATACCTTTATGGGCGATGGATATATTATGCTGGCAAGCGTCGATATTGGGAAAATTAAAAAAGTAAAGGCAATCTGTGATTATTAATTATCTGCTTTTTAATTTTTAAAACCTTTCGGTACCATTGGCCTGCCGGTCGTTAAAAGGATTAATTATTATAGGTTAGCGATTAACGCCTAAAGGTATATTTTTCTAGAATTATTATCCGTACCCCCAAAGAATTTACTTTTAATAAACTATTGGCCTTTTTAATTATTATTTTAAGTCCCGCTGCTGGTATTAGCGTTTAGGATACCGGCGCCGTGGTTACCGATAAAAGATCTCGTAACCATGGTAACGGGTGCTTTTTAAATATAGGGAAAATTATCGAATAATCGGGCCAATAAAAAATAGGTTCACGGTTTTATAAATAAAGTATATAAAATCGCATATTGAGAAAAGATTCGGACGGTGCAAAGCTTTGGACCAGCCCTTAGCTTTAAAAGCAGATGGACCCATAAAAAGTGTGGCTTTTTCCGGAAGGCTTTATTAGGTAGCGGAGGCAGCGCATTTCGTTTATATTTATTGGCAGTTATAAAATAAGGCCAGCTATGATTAATTTAAATAGGATTTCTTATTAGGCATCGATAGGGCTTAATAACGACCAGCTTTAAAGATGGATATGTGAATACCGAAAGGCATATTTTCTTTTTACGCCTTAATTACTTTAATCGATTAAATGCATTAAACCGTATAAAATTTCGATTAGTATTATATCGCTATGGCCGGGCCGCGATTTAATTATAAAAAGGTATAAGCCCGGATAAAGTATCCATTATAAAACGGGTATAATACGGTATACATTTATTAATATATATTAAAGTACCTAGCCTTAGGCATTTATCGGAGCCCCGCAGACCGATTTTATTAACTTTAGCGCGGCTCGGACCCGTGCATGGAGACGCAACGCGACGCGCCGCGGGGTAATTTATTATTTAGCTTTAATGGCTGCCGTTTATTTAAACGGTGGCCTGCATATTTATTACTTGGTATATGGTCCCGGCAATCAAATTATAGGGCCGGGATAAATCGTTAGGTTAATGGGTATAAAAAACTGCGTTTCCGAAACACGTAATCCCTTAATAACTAATACTTTAACTCTATACGGCTCTCTTAATCGTCCGCTAATAAGGCCCCTAATATTCTTCCCCACCATTCCGCGGTAACACCCGGCAATATAATACGGGCAAACAGCCCTCCAGCCAATTAATAAATCGGATGCTTTAATGCAAATCGCATAAGGGGTTTATGCGGAAATTATTCTTATTATTATAAAGAATACGCAGGATAAAGAAAACTATATTGGCTATTATATATACGCCAAATCTTAAGCTGCTTGTGGTAAGGTTTGTCGCCATAAGCGCGCCGCAGTCCAGGGCGAGAATAAGGGATTAATATCCAAAAGGATTAATTATAATATTTTTAGTTTATACGAGTATCGGCTGGAGTTGGCTTAAGTATTGGGATAAAATGGGTGCCATGCGCAATATAATGGGTATTAAAATAGGGTGGTATAATAAAGGATTAGGCCCGAGCGCTTCTCGGATTATGGTTTAATATAGTATTAATGGCATAAATTGTATTATTAATAAATTACTGGCCCGAACTGGTATTATTATATTAAGTCCCTTTATCGGTATTGGTATTTAAAGCCTGACCTAAAATTATTAATACCTAAAGCCGGGCTTTTATTACGCAGGGATGGCGGAATTGCTAACACTTTTTATATAACTTTGGCCAATTTCTAAATTACAATTTAACCGCTGCCTTTATCTTATCGTCCACCGTTAATATATTTATTTTTATTAATAACCGATTCGATTTTTATAATATTTATTTACTATTAATATATTATTTGGTACCGGCCGTTATTCCCCAGAATATTAGGACGTGGTTTAGCCCGTCCAAGTCGGCACCTCCACTTTTTGGCTTTATTATTAAACGTACCATAATAAAATACCGCCAACTGGGTTATTACCGGCCCACGGATAAAGGAGATAAGGAAGGAAAAAGGTCGATGGTAATGGTATAAGAATTTTTATTAGGAATTGTTGGTATTATTTTCGTGGGCTGGTAATTATTTATAAATAATATAATATACCGCCTATCCCGTAAAAAGGAAATCGACCTAACCGAATTATTATAACCCTTAAGCGTTTATTTTACCTCCCCCATTACCGTATCCCATACCCTAATAATATTATTACTTAATCCTAATATAATATACCGCCTATCCTATAAAAAGAAAACCGAATTAATTAAGCCATTATGGCCTTTAAGCATTTATATATAAGGATTTTACCAATCTTTTAATATAGGCTTAATCATTATCCACCGTGGCTTTTACGCCTTTAAAACCCTGCGAATTAAGCATTTGGCTGGATTAAATATAACGGTTAACGCATATATTTAAAGCGGGGCATTTTCGACCACCCTTTTATTATTAAAAATAAAGCGCCGCGAGTTTTGGACGAGACCTAATAATTGGTCGTCCGAGTATTTTTCCTGCGCTTATTAGTTTTTTATTATTTGCTTATTATTTCCTTTTTGCTTTATACTTCCTTTATTTATATAACTACTTATTTTTAGGAATATCTCCAGTTTTTAAAGCAAGCGTAAGGCCTCCGATATACCACGGAGAAGGCTTAAAGACTCCAGCCAGTAAAGAAAAGTCTCGATAAAAAATTTAACGGCCTTATTAAAGCCACGCTTATTTATTTGCTTAGGGTGGTCGCCATTTTATATATTATTAAAATGGTCGGCCCACCGAATATACGAATAATATAAACCCTTTAATAAATCCGGATCCGGCGTCCTAATTTTATCGAATCGGGCTCCTATATAATCCAGGCCGTACATATTTCGTCGTAATGTTTTTAATAAGCCGTCTAACGCCCTGTAGTAAATGGTCTTATGCGTATGTGCTAGGCCCCGGGGGAAAATTTTGACTTATGCCTGATCGCAAAAATATTTCTTAGCCGTGTAATATATAAAATGGATCTTCCCATAATGCATGTTAAAAAATAAGTCGCATATCCCTACCATTTTTACCATATCGACGCCGCCAGAGTTACGATTTAAAAATAAAATAAACGAAATAAGTTCGGCCAAAGCGAGGGCTTATATACGGCGGCCGTGGTGGTAAGGATCTGCCTATATAATTTAAAATCCCCGAAAATTACTATTTGGCGGATTATTTTTTCGTATAATAGGGGCCTAATTATTTTATAACCGTATTATAACCGTTCCCGGTGGCCCTTAAAAGCGGGGTTTGACCGTTGGAATCCTTCCCGCCAATATTAATTCCGCCCGTTTTAAATAATAACTTTATAATAATTACGTGGCCGTTTCCGGCGGCCTATAATAGTAGCGTTCGCCCGTTAAAATCCTTTTTATTAATATTAATCTTTCCCCTTTTAAATAATAACTTAACCACCGCCGCATTCCCACTTCTACCCGCAAATAATAAAAGCGTTTTATTAATATTCTCCTTAATATACATCGACCTCCACGCCCTTTTTAAGCAATAATTTAATAATATTTTTATATTTATTATAAACCGCATAGGATAGCGGGTTCCCTCCGCTGTGGTTTTTCAAACTGGCTTTGGCCCCTTTCCTAAGCAGGGTTTAATAATAAACTTATATCCGTTCCAAATTATATACAATAACGGGGTTCGGCCATATTTATTTATTAAATTAATTTCGGCTCCCTATTTAAAGATTCGGTTAATTAAACCCTGGAAACGGTTCCCGTTATTTTTAATTAATAATTTATAAATAATACTAAAGCCGTTACCCGCGGCCCACGAAAACGCCGTCCGCTTGTACGTGTTGTTTTTAAAGTTCAGGCTAATATTACCCTTTTTAAATAAAAGCTTTACCATAGCCTTAAATTCGAAATAAGATTAAACTAATTCCCGTAAACGTTAATTTATATACCTTTTACCGTATTAATAATCTGGTTTTTACCGTAATTAATATTAATATTGGCCGATAAATTATTAAAGGCGGCGTCAGGGAGCGACGGGCATTCGCGGGCCACATATTTTAACCGGGAGCGGGCATTATCCAGGGCATGGGCGTGGGCCTTAAGCGCGGGCGCAAAGGCGCGGTAGGCGGCCAGAACCTGTATATTCTTTAACATATTATCCATTAGCACTTTAACCCGGCTTGCCCTGCCTAACTAAAGAATTAACTTTTTATAAACGGTTTTAATAAATTTATTTATAAAACTATTTTTAATATTTTTAAAAATGGCCAATAATAATTTGATTTTTTTATAACTTACCAAAAGAGTGTATAAGGCGTCGGTTTCCTTATCGGAATTTATATTATACGCCCTCGATTTAACGGTTTAAAATATTTACATAAAAAAAAAAAGGCAACTTCCCACCTTTTAAAATATTTCGGGTATATTATCGAAATTTTTAATAAATTTAAATATTATAATAAGGGTTTCGGCAAGGCTAATAATATTTATAATAATACCAAATATCTCGAAACCGGATATTTTTAAGTATAAGGGTAAATAACGATTAAAAAAAACGTTTTTTTTTATTAAAATAACCACCGAATAATTACCGATTTTTTAATAAATATTTCGCACGGTAATAAGGCGGGAAAAATAAATATGGAAATCCCTTTATAAAGGGCGATTTAAGGCCAATACGTTCCTTTTTTTTTAATAACAGCTTGCAGTTTAGTTACCGCGGGGTAAATTATCTTTACCCAATTAGAATTACGTAATGCAGCCTGGCTAAAAATGGGCGCTTTAAAAACCAGGATATATAAGCTGTATAAAAGCCAGCATAAAGCGTAATAAAAAAAGGCTGGCAAAATTGGCGGTTATAATACTGGAGGAAAATTTTACTTGGCCAAGTCGATACGCTCCCAAGGGAAGGACCAGGGTTCGATATGAATATAGTTTGGCTAATATATTAAAAAGTCCCCTTAAAGTTATCCCTTATTGATTTTTTAAAGTTACAGTAATGTGTAAATATTTTGGTAAATCCCAGATCGCTTTTATTCTGCCTAAGGTACCCATTAATCGCAAAGCCGCGGTTAATGGTTCCAGGAAATATAAACCTTTATCCTAATGAAATATATCGATATACCGAATAAGTGCATATAAAATATAAAGAATTATTAACCGTATATAATAATTATAGCGATTGGTATTATATATAGCGTGGGCCTAAAATTATCGAATGGCATTTATAAAGAATCCCTTAATTTATTAATTATATTAAGGTTAATTAGGTCGGGTTTAATATTAGGGGACCATTACGCCCCGCACTTTAAATACCCTATTATTTATATCGGTAAAATTAACTGGGCCCTGATTTCCAATGGTATGGGTACCATATATAAAAATACCAATATATTTTATTTAATTAACCACGGTTAAAAATCACCATCGCCTGGGTATACCGTAAATATTTAATAAGCTATGGTTTATTAAAAATAAGGCCATTCCTTGGCTTTTATTTGGGCAAGGGCAGGATTACCGCGAATTTTAATTAATTTTAACATATACCGTTTAACCACCTTTTGGTTAATTATTAATATATTTATATACGTATAAATATATACCTTTTTATTATTCATTTATTCGTTTAGGAATAATGCCCCGGTATATTAATTATTTATTATTATTACCGAACCGGGTAATAGGGTTACGGATATATATATATATATTATTGGCAAACCCCAAGGCATTTACTCGTAACCAAACGCCTTTATTAAACGTAAATATTGCCCTAATAATGGGTAACCTATATATCCCAAATAAAGGAAAGGTTAGGGTAAATAAAATCCGCCACCACTATTACGGTTAATACTAATAAATCGTATAATAGATTTTCTTTAATTAAAATTATATAGTAAAGATAGTAATCCTGGAATAAAATTAAAATACTGCTCGCCACGGCACGGCCAGCGTATATTGCTTAGGTAATTGGATAATTACAGCTGCACTGCATTTTAGGACGGAAAGAATAAACCACCTATTATATTTTAATATATATATCGATATTTTATTATTAATATAGCGAAACGAGGAATAAGTTAGGCTGGTATATAATTAAATGCAAAGTTATTTAAATTATAAAAAAATAATAAGGCCAGCTCGGCTAAAAAAAAAACCAGTAAAATGCCAGAATGGCCCCGAGGAATATAAACAGGACGCCCTGGCAAATTTCCTAATTGCGAGGCCTTTAATCTTAGCTTAACCTTTAGGCCAGGTTTAAACCCGGCCGTTAATAATATCGTCGGAAATAATTTTAAATAACCTTTTTCGGCCCTATAAGATAATTATTATATCCCTTTTATTATAATTTATCCGGGTTACTTATCCGGGCTACCTATATATAATTCGCGAAATAATTATAGGTGGTAAAAACCGGTAAAAAAAGTTTAGGTAAAGATTTTTTTTTTTTTTAAAATTGGCTAATTAAATTAATATTATATTAGCGGTAGGGCGGCCATTATTGCGTTTAACGCCTTAAGTATTATCCTAAAATAGAACCATTTTAAGGCTTAAATTTACCAACCTTATCGGATTTAAAGGCCCTCCGGTAAAAGGCGCGCTCGGGGTATTCGCGCTCCCATTTCGCTTTTTTATTTATTAATCTTATCTTTATCCTTCTTATCCTTTTCCTACTCTTATATACCCACCAGTATTAAATACCCCTTGCTAATAAATATTGCCTAATTTTTAATATATAATAAGCTTTTTTAAAAAAATATTAATAATCAGAATTTTAAAAGATTTTACCCGTAATTGGGCGGAATTCCAGCTGCCAATTTTATGGCCCCTATTTTTAAGCGCAATATAAAAACAGGCTAAAGCACGTTTAAGGATATCCCTATCCCCCGTGGGTTGCGCTCCTAACGTTTTAACTATAACGGTATCGGTAATATTACCAATAATAAACTTATTATTTATAAAAGGCCGTTTTTATATTATACGCCATACCGTCCCGCTAATCCGGTTAAAAATCGTGCGTAGTTTTTTAAAGCAATCTCGCTGCCTCGGCGTTTAAACTTTGTGCTTATTAAAAATTTGCCTAATAAAAAGCTTAACTTCGGATAATGGTTTATATGGGTGCTTATCGCTATCGATTATTATATTTACCATAGCCCTATTATATAAACCTTATAGCTCGTGGGCCTATTTATTATAATGCTTCCATTAAAACTAATATTCATTATTAATATCCTGGACCTTATTATAAAGCTATTACTATATTTTATCCCGGTATCGCTTTACCTTGGACCGCATATGGTTATACCAAATCTCCTTTTTTTTTACCGCCTTATAAAAGGTCCCTAATATTTTCCTTAATTTATAATATTTATACTTGGCGCCTATATTTTTATTATTATTATTTTACGGAATTGGCGCTTCCGATTTAAAGACCAGGGTACCAAAGTCGATTAGGTTTATTAAAAAAGCCTTAGCGAAATTATAATTTATTATTAAAAATCCGTTTCTCCTACCAGGAGTATTAGATTTTATACTTTATCGGTAAGAATTCCTTATTAATAAATCAGGGTATACGAAGGGCTTTTTAATTTTCCGCAAAACGCTTAAATCCGCTGGAATGCCGGACTTGTTAAAATCGACAGCCGTGAAGGCCAATTTAGCTAATTATATGCAGTTTAAATGGGCAGTTCCCTTTTTTACCCGATTAGCCAAAATTATATGCCTAATCGAAATACGGCCTAATTAATCCGCCTTTATAAATTCGATAAAAAATTCCGTTATATTATTGCGATCCATATTATAAGTAAGTTCGTTTGGGGCCTGGGCTATATAATCGGCCGGCTTAAAAACCCTAAATATATTATACGGAATATTCTTATCCCAAATTATATAATATAAATCGCCGTCCAAATTACCTCCGGATAATTTGCTCGGAAGGTCCCTATTTTTTTTTTGGCTAAATATAATATAATTTTTAAGCTCCGCCAAAGGGTGCTTATTTAAAGGAATATTATTTTGTGCCCGCTAAATATCCCCTAAATGTAAAACCGGCGACTTTATTACTAATATTTACGTTCCATGCTTAGGCGCTTTGCCGTATCTCCTTTTATATAAGCCAAATATAATATAAATCTCGTTTTTATCCAAAAAGCCGAATTTATTAATTATACCATATAGTATAATACCTTTAGGAACGGGAATATAAGATTTATGCTTAAAAAGGCGAAACTCCCGGAGCACGATTATTTTTATAATATAATAAAGCAAATTATCGGTGCGGTAATCGAGCCTTATATTTTCGAGGTACTTAAAAAACTTTGGGAATTTAATATTATTCCCGATGGATTATTAATTTAAAAATCGAAGTAGTATTTTAAACCGGTCGTATATAAGCTTATTAGAGATTTTATTATTAAAACGCGTATTATTATTATCCTTTTCGCCAAACTGGACACGTATAAAGTACTCGGTATTATCCGTAAACTTTTTAAGGACTCGATTTTTAACCTTTAACTCGGGCCCAAGGAGCGATACATGGGTAGGCGTAATAAATGCCTTATATACCCAGATTAAATGCTGATTTTCCTGCAGGGAATCGAAAATAAACAAAGCGTTCGATTAATCGCCTTATTAAAAATCGTTAAAATACAAGAGAATAATATCCGGGCTGAACTTTTCCCCTACCACGCTTAGACCTAAAAAGGGGATATTATAAAGCATTCTTTTAATAAAATTTACTAAAACGGCTTATAAAATACCTTCCCGTACTTTTATACCCTTTAAAATAGCGAGAACGGTCGCCGGGCTAAGATAAGCGTTTTAAACTAGCACTTAAAGTTAAAATAACTGTCCAAAGGATAATTTTGCCTTTATTGCCTCCTTTTCCAATCGTTTTAGGAGAATTCTTATAAATGTTTCCATTGGTGGGAAGCTCCAATATTAAAGATTATTGCGATTTTAATAAAAAGGTAAACTTATAATAGATTATTTGGTATTAATAAACCCGAGCAAGCCGGGGTGGTTATAAAGCCGTTTAATATTAATAATAAAGCCCGTAGGTTTAACCTGGACATAATATATAAGGCTCGTCCCCACCACCGATTTATATTCCTTATTAAATAATATAAATTTTATCCTTTTTGGCTATTACCCTTTCTTACCAGGGAGCTCGATCTTAGGCTTTTTTTTATAAAATTTTGGAGTTTCCATTAGGATTAATATTAAGGTATAATCGATCTGGCCGACCACCATTTTATTAATACCACTATATGCGATATCTACTCGGATACCATTAATAGTTTTTAAAATAATATTAAGCTTAATAAACTTTACGGTGGCCATAATAAAATCTAAAATATACGACGGCGCTTACTTTTGCCTCCAGGATTTATTTATATTAAAGTAATATTGGCCCTTAAAATATATAATATGGCCGTAATCGAGCTATAATATTTCGAATACCATAGGCCTATTAAAAAAAGCTCGACTTTCGTTTTTTTATACCGCTTCCCCCTTGTATTACTCCTTATACTTAATTTTAAGCAAAATTTCCTAAACTTCGATCGGCTAGGGCACCTTCTTACCTCGCCTGTAATATATTTTTAAGCCGAATAAACGTAAGCGCGCCTTTTATCGAGGCCTCCCTTATTTCCTTAAAACAGTATGGCCATTTCTTAATATTACGTCTTACACCCCATAATACTTAAGAAACTTCTCGCCATTTATAACCTCGGCAAACGTAATAATACCAAATCTGGCTTTTTGTTTTTTATTATAATTAAACTTTTCGATCCTTAATACGGACAGAATAGGCTTAAGCTTAAATCTAATTTTATCGTCGGTTACAATTTCGGGTAAATTGCCTATAAAGACCTTTATTTCGGCGATATACTAAAGAGCGTGGACGCGCTTATTCCTTTGGGGCTAATATAATTAAACGCGGCATTCGCCTGGGTATAAAACGCGAGAATAGTAATAATGAAAACGTACGTTTTTAAATTAAGTAGAAAAACAAAAAGAATTTAAAAGGTTTTACGATAATTTAGAAAAAGTAAAAAAGGTGGGGGGATTAATACGCTTTTTAAGGTAGCAGTATTGGGTATTAATACGATATTAAAGATTTATACCTTCCCAGTTTAGGCATATTTAATAAATAAATAATTTGGTAAATTAAAGCACGTACCTATTAAGTTTTTGGCCAAATTTAAAAGATGGAGGAAAGTTCCGGCCCTATAGGCCAGAGGTTTTAATTAATAAATGCTTAAAAAAATTTTAATATTTTCGATATATTATTCATTATAAGCGTCTTTACTACCCCGCGCCGACCAACCGTTATTAAAGGGTAGGTTTAAGGCCTTTAAATTATATATTAATAATAATAAACGGCCCGGAGGCCTATATTAACCGTATATATATTACTAATAATTTAATAGCCCGCCTTATTAGATAAGCTGGGGTACTGGATATCCCTCCAAATATTAATAATATTTTTTTTAATTAAGCCATATACCATTTATATAATATATTTCTCCTCCATTATAATATTTCGTTATCCACGAAATAAAGCCAATACCACGCCGTTTATGCAGTATTTATAAGCAGGCAGCGGGATAATAACCCCCGCCGAAATTTTAAATATAAATATATGCCTAGCTTATTCCAGGCGTCGACCGTATAAAGAAATCCTGCCGTAATTTACGGTTATTTTAATCGAACGGGCCATTTTTATTATTATTTTACCAGTAAAGAATTAAGCTCTCCAATCCTGGACACCATAATATTAATAGTAAACTTTCCGTATTTTTTAACCGCGAGTTATAAAATAAAGGCGGCGGCATTTTAATTTACCGTGGTTTAATAGGCCCCCACAGTACCGTGCTTTATGGCTATCGGGAACAAAACCGTTAACAGTTTACCGATAATATATTTTATCGATCTCGGCTTATAAAATTTAACGGCTTGGCTAATATTTAAAAATATTAAAAAGTAATTAAATTATGGATTATACGATTATGCCCGAAAAGTTCCGTATTAAGTATTACCCTAAAAATAAGCCCGCAGCTGCTATTTTCCTTTGGGACCATTAAACTGCTTTAAACCTTTAAACCAGGGGACGCCGTTAAGGGGGTGGACGCTCCGAGTATCGGTATTGCCCCCCCCCCCCCCCCCCCCTTAGCAAAATATTTACGGTACGCAGCCAGCTCCGGCTTATTCTTATT
This sequence comes from Zalerion maritima, assembly GCA_022664585.2. Lineage (NCBI taxonomy): Eukaryota > Fungi > Ascomycota > Sordariomycetes > Lulworthiales > Lulworthiaceae > Zalerion > Zalerion maritima. The sequence goes on from JAKWBI020000002.1 coordinate 311,446, forward strand.
TATAAGCATTAATCCTATAATAACGGTCGGCCTTTGCCTAGGCGTATTTGCTTTATATCCCATAAACCGGTTACCTATTAACTGGTTTATTTAATGGGTATAGCGGTATTTCGCAATTAAGCCTATAATTACATTTACGCATAAAATCCCGCCAAAACGGAATTCCGCTGGGTACTTGCCGCTTTTATTTGGCAGGCGCTTATTTGCTTTTTCTCCCTTATATATTATCTGTAAACACTTATTATTTTATCCCTTATATATAATTTTATTATAAATAAGGCCAATACCGGTACTGGATTTGCTTTCCCTGGTTTGAGGCTCCCTTATATTGGCGCGAAATTTATAAACGGTATAAAAGCTTACCATTCCCCACCCCGCTTTAAATTTTACGGAATAGGTATCCGTAACCGTGGACTTTAATAATAAAGGCTTTCGCTTTTAATTCTCGATATATTAATTCGGAATAAATACTTTGGAATAATCTTGGTTTTAATATTAAGCCTATAAATAATATACTTTTCGAAAAGGCGGCCGGTCGGTATATAATTAATCGGTATATTGACCAAAATATATATAAGGTTTTAAATTACTTAGGTAGGTCTTTTGCCTACGCCCCGTGGGACGGATATTAATAAATATTTATTATAATAATAATTATAATTAATTAAGGCCCGTTCGTTTTATAATTAAAAGTACCTATAAACCCGCCGAGGTTCCCGTATAATACGGGCGCCCATTTTACCATTTTACCTTCGGTCCGCCATATATTTAAATATATAAGGTATATATACCCGTAAAAGGTAAATAATAAACCCCCGTAAAAAAATGTGTACACGCGGTCCAGGATATAAATCGCGAATTATTTAATATTAATCTTAATAGGCCGTGTTTTTTATTCCTTAAACCAAATACCAATATACACCGTTTTATGCACGGTATTTACGGCCTTAACCGGAGCTTAAAATCCGACCAGCCCGTATTATTTGCTTTACCGATTACCTTTATACTATTATTATTCCCATTATATATAATAAAGCTTACGGGCCAAAAATAACGGGATTATTAAAAGAACGGTTATTATATATTTATAATTTAGGTTGGGAATTAGGAATAATTAGCGGTTCCGTTATTAATAACCCTATAATATAAATATAAAAACGAGCGGTTAATAAAAGGCTATTGGTTTTATATTTATTATAAATATTATGGGAAAAATTATCCTTTTATAAGCTGCCTTAAAATAATTATTAGAAAATCTTTCGCCATTATCGCCCTCCTTTTTATATTTCACCTTATATTAATTTAAATTCTTTATTTTTAACCTACCACCTAAATAACCACAAAATTATAAACCTTTTATTCGCCTAAACCGTTAAGGTTATTTAGGCGGTTTTATAATCTTATTTATTAATATATATCCAGTTATTATTATTCTTATCCTTTTCCCCCTCCGTACCATCCGCCTTCTTTTAAAAAAGCCATTATTTTATAACCTTTTTAATATCCTCCGTCCCCGGGACCGTATCGAGCGCGCCCTTGGTTAATTAAACCAAGGCCTGCGGGTCCGCGGCTGGGCCGTCGGCGGGGGCTATGGTTATGGTTAAGTCCGGGCCTGCATTACTCCCCTTTATATTTTGCGGGCCCGTCCATACCTTACGGTAAAAGTGTCGTTTCCACCTTAGCCTCCTCGCCCTCGGCATAATCGCCCTCGGTATTTTTACCCTCGGCCTTAATATCCATTATTATTTCTCCTTTTTAAAATAATAAAATCTTCCGTAAAAAGTAAACTCCCCTTTAAAATTTTCCTAATATACGTTTTCTTAATACTCTTATAATTCTTCCAAATCTTTATTATTAAAATTTTAAAAAACTTAATAAGGCTTAATTTGGATTACTTTTTTAATATAATCCGCCATTCGGAGAATATTTGCTTACCCGTTAAGTTCCCTTTCGAAATAATAAGACCGAGGAGTTTTATTCGCCGCCCAAACCGTTAAATTATATAAAATATAGCCGGATAAAAACGTATATTTTATTTAAAAATTATACGAACCCATGTAATTAATAAGCCAATTACCGTACTAATAATACCAGATTAAATTATAAATAAACTGGTTAATAAATTATAGGTAAGGTTTTTTATCGCCTAATAGCGAAATGTAATTTAATATTAAAATACGGAAAAATATAACCTGAATAATAACCTTAAATTAATAAGGGTAACCGGTAATAATTCCCGCCCCACCTTATTTTTGGTAACCGCTATGGTAATACTTGTTGGTTATTAAAAATAAAGGGCCTAAAAATGGAAAGTTTATAATTACTCCCGGTCCCAGCCTATTTTCTAATCCTGGGGTTTTATACCTTTTGTCCGTTATTATTTTACCTTTAACCGCCTTAATAATGCTTAACCATAAAGGAAATATTAAGCAAAGTCCTAATATACGAGATAAAACGCTTATAATCCCTACAAATGGTGTATACTTACCCGTACCGTTAGGATTTTAGGGTATAAAGTTTTAAAATACTATATTTACTCCCCTAATTAATCGACGGTAACGCCTTTAAAAAGCTTATTCGGGAAAATAATATACTATTAATATAATAAGCCATAAGCTTCTCCTCGGCCTGCGGCGCATTATATAGGCCCCGCAGCCCCACCTTATCCCGGTGGTCCTTGGGCAAAGCGTATCCAATAAATTAGCGTAATTTAAGAATATTATTTTACCAGAAAAGATTATTACGGATATGCTCGACGGTAAAGCCAATACGCCAATTATATATTCGCCAAAAATAATTTATATAACGAATTTCCGTTTAAATATATTTAAAAACTTTTTTAAGGAATTGGGTATTAAATAATAATAGCCAATTTAAAGTATTGCAATTATTTCGGCCCTTTGGTATTATTATTTCGGCAATTTCCATATATCGCTAAACTTTATTTGGCCCGTAATTCTTAAGGTTTTTTCGATACTTTTATATAATATTATAAAATCGGGATATGCGTATTATCGATATGGCCCGAAGCTTGCGGTTTTTAAATAATAAAAGCAGTAATATTATATTAGGTGTATTAAACGTATTAAAATATATTTTGGCCACCTTAAACGCTTTTTATATATCGACCTGGGTTGTTATATACTTAATAGACCATCTTAAACAAAGGTTTCCCATACGTTTGGTTTATAACTTTTTCGTAAAAAAATCTGTAAATTTAGGATATAAATTATATAGTCCGGCCTAAATAAATTGGTTAAAAAAGAACACATAAGACCGCCCAATATAATATATTTTACCCTACGAAAAATACTCCCCGTTATTGTAATATACGTTTTCGAAACGAAAATTAAAAAATTTCCGTATCTCCTTATCGAGTTCGGGAGTTTAACAATAGGCCCGGAGTAATACCATATTACGCGTAAACTGGCCATAAGGAAACTTCGTTATATCGACCGTGCAAATCTTAACCTTATTTTGGCCATATTAACGATGGTGGTATTTCCAAATCGCATATTGGATTACGAACAGTAAAGAATTACTCCACGATATTAAATTATTATCGTCTTCCCCTTTAAAATATAACTTAATCAAATGCCCGTATAATATTTTTATTGCCTTCTCTTTTATCCTTAAAAGAAGATCGATTTTACTGCATAACAATACCGCGGAAATGCTTTGTATAAAAGCGATAATATTTTCGTTATTTTAACCAGAACTGGCTTAATTAAATGCCCTGAATAAATATTGTGGAGTATTTATAAAATATAATTAAAAAAAATGATTTACTGGCGGATAAAATAATATAGGTCCATTGGGGTATCCATTAAATGCCCGAACCCAAAAGCCGATCCATTTTTCCGTTCGTTTTTTATTATTTTTAAATTCGCGCTTGTATTATATACGGAAGGCTTTAATATAACCTTTATTAATATTTAGGCGGCTTTTATACTTATAATATTCCTCGCTTTCGAAATCGGGATCGTAAGGCCATTCGAGTTTGGCTTTGCCTAGGGGAATAGTATAATTATTAAAGTGCAGGGTACCGGAGGTATAAAGAGACTGGTTATAATAACGCTTTAATATTTCCCTTAAAACGCTGCTATTATCGCTGGTCCCATTAAGAATATCCTAAGCGATACTCTTTAATTCTCCATTAAAATATAACAGTACTTTTTAAACCTTTGTTCTTTAATTAATAAGCGATATAATATAAACTATAATATAATAGTCGGCTATATTGTTAAATATTGCTGTGATTTTTACAAAAACATTGACTTTTTTTTTTAAGGAGCTTAATTACGCAATATTCTGGCCTCTTCTGGTATATATCCGCTGCGCATATGCGGTAATGGTTTCGGCAGTTTATATTAGCGCGCGAGTTATATCCATAAAAGTTTAATATAGGTTTAGGCGATTGGCCATTTTATTAATAAACCTTAATCCTACGATTAAATAAACAAAACTGGTAAATCCTTCCATTATAATTTTAAATGGGAAATCGTCTTTAAACAATATTAGGCTTAGCGAGATAAAGATAAGTTAAAGGGAATGGTTATACGGGATAAATTTCTTTTATAAATAATAATAATTAAGGCAAAAATTATTACTTAATACAACTTTTAAGCCTTACCGCTTTATTATAATAAATAATAATAATACCTTTAAAGTATATAATATAACCAGCATGCATATTTATATATATTATTAATGGGTATTTAAAATGGATCCTGCTTAAAACGTTATTTAAAATTAAATTTATACCATGCCTTTATATATTACTATACTATATAATAAAAGGCGAAATCGGTGTTGCTTACTTTATAATTAGCTTTTTTAAGGACCGCAAGAAAACGCGCTTATTTAGGTGATATACCTATGGCGAGACCGCGAGGCCGCTATTAACACCAGAAATCGGCCTATGGGTAATTTTTTTTTTTTCTTTTTTTTTGGGGGGGGGGGGGGGGGGTCGAGTGTGGCTTTGGCTTGGTGCAGTATTACCGCCCGCGGTAATTATACATTAGCGGTAGCCTAGGCAAGTATATTAAAAATATAAATTATATATAATAATACGCTTCGAAAATTAGGCCGCACCAGCCAAAATAATACCGGCCGTATATAAAACGTTAGGCAGCGCTAAGTTATATATATAATAACCGCCTCCTATTTCCAGGATAGGATAATTACGGGCGCCAGCGCATTACCAAACCAGGATTTTAAATAGGTTTATAATTACGGGTTTATTTAAGCCTTATAAACCAAGCGTACCAGTTTTAAATACCGCCAGGGGACCTTAATATAAATATAAAATAAGCCTATAATATAAAATTATATTAAGGGTTCCGGATCCTTACTCTATTATAATTCCAAACCCTAATTTTTAACCGTGGATTTTTATCGTATACCTTATATTTAAATATTATATTATAAACCCGGTATTATGGGATAATACCGTAACCCTTTATTAAGGATATTATATTATGGAATCGGCGTATGGGCTTTTATAATTATCCTATATTCCGGATCCCGTATCCATATTTAAATATTTTATAATAACCACCCGTTTAAATAGGCCCCTACCAAAAGGCATTATAAATAATAAAACGTGATTACGGTATTCCGTTTTAATAAATTTTCGTTATTTAGCTATAAACGTTCTGCCTTTATTAACCGTGCGCTGATTAATATAAATCCTTTATAATGGCCTGGTTTTAATACAAAGCACCATGGTTAAAAAGGCCTAAAATATTATTATTACGGCGTATATATTAATATTATATTATGCTTAATCCTTTGCGAATTTAAAAATGGCTCCCCGCTGCAGAATAATATAAATAATTATTATAAATTATACGGGTTAAATATAAGGCGCGGTATCGGAACCTATTATAAGCCTTATAATTTATTATTATAGGGAAAATACGCCGGCACGTTGGCCAGGCAAAGGGGCTGGCACCCGCCTATATAAGGGTACCTTAAACCGTCGAATACCGCAGGGATTTTAATTTACGGCTCGGATTTTGGTGCGCAACCTGGGCAAATAATAATTTAAATTATTTTTTTTTTTAAATAATATAATGGCAGCGCCGCAAATATACGCTGTTTTTCGACATCGCTCCTTATAATACGGCCTGGTTATGTATTAAGGAAAGCACCATTTATTTTACGTATAAAAAATAGATTATTTCGCTGCCGTTCCTTAAAATTATAAAGTACGCACGGGAAAGGGATATATTAAATACGCAATATTAAAAATTAAATTTATTTATATATTAATACCAGGTACCCTTTTTAGGCTCGCGGTACACCGACCCTTATGGCCTGGTCTCGGCTTAATTAAAAGCCATTAAAAGTTATAATTAAACTTATATCCATTGGTAATAGGATAAGGGTTTAAAACCGGCTTCGTTTATATAATCCAGGGAGCTTAAGGGTGTATGGTTATAGTTTTCCGATTATAGTACGGTTTACGATGGTAAATATAAGCCGGCTATAGGCCCGTAAATTTATAAACTTTGCGAAAAGCAATTATGCCAAGACGGAATTTTACTGGCGTTTACCAAAATAGCCTTGCATTTTATTAAACCCCTTGCATTTGGTCTTATTTTTATTTTTTACCCTCCGTATTATACCCAATGCGCTGTAATTTTCTTTGCGTTTACCTTATATTTACTTACCTTTTATCTCCGAACGTAGAACTGCTTATTTATCGAGTTAGAAGATTCCTTTGCATTAATATAGGGAGGCCATAATCCGATAAAGGTATATAACCTTACCATTACTCCCGCCGTCCCTTAAATTATAAACACACCGATATATAACCATGAATAATAATAATAATAACGCATATAATTAAACCTTTAGCGGGCACAAGTTTGGAACCAATACGTAAAGCGATCTTGGTCCTAATATTAGGCCAAGGTGTATATTTATTAACGGGGCGGCCGGCCAATATATTATCCAGGGTTTAGGCGGAAAAATGCGGGGTTTTTTTGGTAAATTCCCATATAGGCGTTCCGGGATAAACATTAATATATAAGACCCGTTTTTATACATATACCCTTAAGGTGCCAGCGCGGTACTTAATCCGGTTAGGTGGTCGAATATATATAATATTACGGTTTAGGGTAATAAAAGTGGACCATACTGGGATAATATAATTATATATATAAAAGGCTTTCTTATTATAAACCCTTATAAGGCCGGGGTGCCTATTTTAATACCGTTTACACAGGTTAATTTTAGTATTCCTTAATATAAATTTTAGGTGCCCGGAACGGTCCTGGTGGTTAGGTTTTTATACTGCCCTATTCCGTGGAATAGGACAGGTTTCCAGTAATAATGGTCGCGTAAACAGGAATAATAAATTCCATAAGCGCTAAAACCTTTTTATTACGCTTTATATTACGGAAATATTAAATTATATACCCTTATAAGCCTTTGGATACGTCGGTAAGTCCTTAATATCCGGTAAAATAAATATAAAGACCGATTAATGGTAAAAATGTAAAATAATAATTAATAGCAGCCGATAACCATATATCGATAAGGTTTTTTTTTAATACGCACGCAATTTTAGAGACCCGCGCGGTTATTTTATCTAACGGTTTTATTATAAAATATTATATATTTTGGGTTTGCAAATACGGTAAGCAGTACCTATAAGCACCTAATATTAAAAGAAGTATATTTATTGGAATTATAAAAAGCCATTTATAATTAAGCGGGGAACCTGTAAAATTATTAGCCGTTTAATGGATGCCTTCGAGCCCCATATTTCGCCTAAAAGGTAATGGCGTAATATCGATTTATTTATTTATACAAGGTATATAAACGAGGAAAGATGGATGCCCCACCAAGCCGGTACTATTTAAGACCAGTGTGGTGTTTTACCAATATAATATAAAAAAGGACGTTATAATAATAAAGGCGGCGGCTGGCTCTTAATAACCGGTTAGGTTCGCAAAACCGCCAACCCATAATATAATACCTTTTAATAAATAAAAATATAATACGGATATTCTTAACCATTTATATATACCCATACGCCGTATTATTATCGCCGGTTTATTATAAATTTACCGGTCCTGCTATTTTCCGAGAATATTGCTTATTATAAAATTATTTTTTTAAATGGTAAGCAAAGTTTTAATCGAAAACGGATCCTTATTAAATTAGCACTCGTGAATAAGTGACGAGTAATTGGAATATTAAGACTTATAAACGCCTTTACCAGATTACCTTATTAAAAAGGATATTTTCCGGCACCTAATCCGTAACTCGGTTAGCCCCATATTAAGAATAAATATATATTATAAATAAAGTATTTATCTTTATAACCTGCAAAATAAACTCCATTTTTAAAGCGAAAGTTTTAGCCTTTATTAATAACCTGCCAAAAAAAGAAAAGCGGAAAATTTATTAAAATACCGGTACTTATATTAATCCCAGCGCCAATAATTATTATAATCCCTTATACCAAGCCGAATAGCCTATATAAGTAACGGCTATTTTACTCGGAGGAGGAAATAATTGGCAGCGGGAAGCTTACCGAGGTAATATTGCAAAACTTAAAATAAATAAAACTGCGGAAATGGCCGTAAAGGATTACCCTTTTTATACTCCTGGTTTATTGGCTAAAAACGGAGGAAAGAAAAGGAAAAAGCAGGAAAAAAATAAAGGCAGCGGAAAAGTTTATATATTTAAATTAATATTTCCCAAGTAAGCCTTCCCGGTATTAGCCTTAGGTACCATATATAAATAAAACCAACGCGCGATTTTTATAAGGCCTAATAACCGTTTAAATTACCTTCCAATTATCCTTAAGGTCGAGACGGCTACCTAATAGGTCGGACTTATTAAACCAAATAAATTAAATTTCTTATTCGCCTGGATATAATAAAATCCGCTGGCGGATTATATATATGGCCGCAGGGCGTCGGGCCGTCCCGGACTTATATTCCGAACCTTATCTAATTAAAAACTATATGGTTTCGTTTTGCCGTAAATTAATAATATAAAAAGGAATGGGGCCAGCCGAAAATAATTAATCGGTGGTTAACCGCAGATTAATAATAAAGCACTTAAATATATACCTTTATAAAGCAGCAGTTAACGGGAAGGCGGGAAATAATTTCGATAAATAAATACGGACTTTTAAGCCAAAAGAATATAAATTAAAACGGGGCTGGAAAAAAAATAGGAAATAAAGTATATATTATTTCGGGATTTATATTTCCAGGTAAAATATTGCATATATATATATTTTATTAATATAAGTATTATATTTTATCGTTTAATCCGCGTTTACCTGCCCGTGGATTTTCTGTAATATTAATACTATATCGGATATATTAATTAATATATTTCGCTAATTTAAAGTAATAACCCGTGCCAAATATTCCACGGGCCAAAGTATAATAAATATATGGTAATAGAATAAGATTATATCGGTATATACGCCCTTATATTAATATATATTCCAAGTATGCCGAAAACTCGAGCTCGTATAAAGCCTGCCTTATTCCTTCCGTTAATAATTAGTACTGCGTACTGCCCTTAATTTAATATGCGGGTGTTTTAATTGAAAACGATTATATAACCCCCTAATGCAGCCTTTATATAAATTTAAGGCTCCTAAAAAGGCTGCTGTAATCGCATTAATATACGTTGGACGATTATATTACATCGATTTAACCATTTAAATAACCGCGTATAATATTTTATACTTAAAATTCTTAATAAGTTAGGAATATTTAAAAAGTAGCCTAATAACCTTCTCCCATTGGTTTAATAATTTAAGGTCCCGAATGCGGTGGTTTAAATAATATAAAATATACTCGTTACCATATTACAGGCGCTAATGCGCCGTACTGGGTCTTGGTAAAATGGACGAATAAGATTTATAATTAATTAATATAATGTAATACGGGGTAAGGTTCCTGGCTGCTCAGATTTATCGATAAACAACCCTGCACGGAAAAAAGAAGCCTTATTGGATATAACAGCCGACGTAGTAGGAACCCGGCCATTATATATAACAAGTGCTGCTTTGGAAACTTTAAGGAGAATACCGCCCGGCTTTAATGCGAAATTTGTACTTTAAAAATAAGACGATTTATGCCGGATGGAATAAAAGTAAAAATAGCAGTGTTTTTTCCATTTGGGAAGGATTAATATAATAAATTAAAGGGAAGGTACCATATAGGAGGTGCGTAAAAAGTGCCCGTAATAGGTCTTATCCCAGGGAAACCCACCTATAAATGTTTTATATTCTACCCCTTTTATAATTTAAAAGTATACCCTTATTTCTTATTATTGGGACCGGCGTATTCGGTCTATTAATAATATTAACTGCATGGAAAAATCACCAAGTTATTTTAATTAATAATGGAAAAGTGTACGAGAAACTCGCCGTAAACGCCGAAGCGCTATGAGAGATTAATTTTAAGGCGTTTCTTTACAAAACAGCAAGGGCCATTATACATTCTGGTGGATTTAAAAAAGAAGATAATGGCACCACCAAAATATATTAATAAGTAAAGTGAATTAGGATTTTATAAATTAGGCTATTGGCGCAGGCTTTTAATAATCCTATAAGGTAATATACGCGCAAGCAGGATTAATATAACTTAAATATATAATGGATTTAAATTAAGCAGAGTCGGGTGAACTTCCTAATATCCTATAATATAAAAAAATGCCAGGTAATTAACCCCCTATTTTAATTTATCGAATATCATTAAGTTAAACTCTCCCATTATTTCCGTTTTTTAATAAACTATTATAACCTATTCTTAATTATAAAAACTAAGCTTTATTTATAAAGGAGGGACGTCGACCAATAAGCTTATCTTTAATACCTATTACCCCTACGTCTTTTATTTATTATAAGTATAAGATTAACCCTAACCGTAAATAGCACCATATTTCGGGCATTAAAATTAATTATTAAAAAAAGGCATAATTTCCTTTCGAATTGGGGTATTTAAGCGGATTAAGTTAAAATATAATATAAAAGTTTAAATATAAAGTTAAATTTATTTAATATATGGTTTAAAAAAAAGTAATAAGTAAAATATTTTTCTTTTAGGTGGAGCGGCCATATATTTGTACCTTATAATAAAGATGCGATAATTTGGCTATTATATCCGTTACTGCTTATAAAATAACCACTTTAATATGGGTTCGGAAATTTACCCCGTAGCTTCCCTTTAAATTAAACGGCGATAAGCCATAGGCTGCCTATATATTTTTGGCCGTCCCCTAATAAAAATAGGGCATTAATTATATAATTTAATACTGCTTTTAAGGCTTAGCCCGCCATTTAATATAGGTAAAAGCTTCATTTATTATAATTCGCTAAAAAATAAGCATTTGGCGAACCGATTATTTATTTAATAAAAAAGTTCTTCCCGTCCAAGTATGGCTATACCAAGACCGCCCCCGAATACACAATAAAAATGCTTCAATGGTTAGGATTATAATGGTATAAAAAACCGCCTATTAAATCTGCTTATAAAACTTAATAAATCCGTACTTATACATTACGCAAAGCTTATTAAAGGCCTAAAGTTTATTATAAGCGAACCCTTTTTAACAAGGCAGTACTGGATTTATTTCGAGATAATCGCCAATAATGGTAATTTAATTATTATACGTATTTAATTACCCCGGTATTTTAATACCCCACCCATAATTAATAAAAAGGATAAATTATATTTAATTATAAGCGAGATTTTTATTATGCATTTTATACGGTAAAATCTCCCCGTAATTATTATTCCTTATATGTACGCTTATAAAGGCCCCGGGTCGCAATTGGCTACTAATATGGGTACCATTTATATACTTTTAAAAGACTTTTATGGGAATACTTTATAAAATATTATATTTAATATATATAATTTACCAATAACTCTTCTTTTACTATACCTTCCCAGTTTACGTTTAACCTGCTTTTATCTTGGTATTTAAAAATATTTAAAATTTACCGCGAACCATATTCTTAATAAATTATTAAATTATAATATAAAAGCATATTATAACCTAATGGATAATAGTATAAACAAAGCTGGCGATCTTAATATTTTCTTAAATTGGTTCCATTTTCTTAATATTAAAAACGGGAAAGCCCGTTTTTAATAAATTATCCAATGCCCCGGTTAAAGGGTTTATAAACCCCGGACCGTTTTTTAATACGATTAAGTACTTTATTACCATTAAAAAAACCGTATTTAATAAGCCGGACCCGTTTAATAAAGATATAAAAGGAAACTCGATGGTTTTTACCAGGCTGGGTGCCCTCGTCTTTATCAATATTATATAAAACACCGGATTATTCGAAAGCGGCGCCAAGGCGCGGTTTCCTTTTAATTATATAAATTTTGGCTTATAAAATATTCTGGTCGATAATAATTTTAACTTTTTGGCCATTATTAACTGGGAGTTTGCCCAATTCGCCCCCTGGTAAATTAACCATTACCCAATACCATTTCCGCTGCTTTGGCCGGATAGGAAAATAAAAAACATTTTTCGGGACCCTTATTATATTATATATAAGAACGTATTGCGATAGGATTTTGCTTAATAAATATATGCCCGGAATTTCCGAGATATTAAATTAAAATTTTAAAAAATGGGGCGGTTTTTTAAAGGGTTTTTCGCAACGGTATTAAATAACGCAGTATTAAGAATATATGGTTATTTCGCCAAATTTTGAGGAACGCCGGAAAATACGGAATAAGTCCGTAAAATGGTGCGGCTGGCATTTAGGTTTAATACCGGAAAAACGGAACGGTATTTCGAAAATATAAAGGGTAAATTAAGAAATTAATTATATAATATAAAGCAAGAAATCCTTAAATAAAGGTAAAGCCTGGATTATTTAATAATTAGGTTTAATGCCCAAAGTGTAAAGAGGTTTGCGGGCAGGGCTAACCTTATATTTATTTTTAATAAAAAATGCGAAGATTTATTTTTAATAATAAAGGTAAAACCCATATTTGGTGGTTTTATACTTATTTTTATTATTAATAATTGCCTAAATATTCTTGCTTAAAAAAAAGGGCTTTAATATACCCCAAGCCGCGCGCGGTTACAGAGAGAGGTTAGCTTAAAAGCAGCGAAAACTTTATTCACCTTTTCTAATAAACTTATTTTCCTAAACCTTTTTAGGCTTTATAATAATGGCCTATAAAACTCACGTTTTTAATTACGTAGGAGATAAATAATTACGATCCATGGCCTAAACCGTACGGCCAATCTCGACCGTTATTTTAAATAAGCGGATTAAAAAATAATTATTATAAAATGTCCGCGATTTCTTTAACCTAATCACTCGAAAATAAAACTATAATATTCCATACTAACGAGGCTACCTGTTCTATAAACCTACCGGAATTGGAAAAACAAGTATAATTTTATTTATCGCTGGGTGCTTTAATTTAAATATTTATACCGTTAGTTTTTCCAGCGTTAACGATAGCGGCCTAAAGACCTTATTCGCTGGGCTTCCTAAACGTTGCGCTATTCTTTTAAAAGATGTCGAGGTTATTAATTTAAAGGTGCTAAAGGGAATTCTTTTTTTATTTATATTATTCGATTTTATCGACGGTATAGGAAATGATAATATATTAATTATAATAACCCGCCATATTAAATTACTTAACGCCGTATTAATATAACCCGGCCGTATGGATATGGAAATTAAGTTCCGGCTTACTAATAAGGAAATAATTACCCGGCTTTTTTACCTTACTTATAATAAATTAATTAGCCTGCTAGCGAATTAGTTTATTGCCAAGGTGCCAGATTTGGAATTCAGCCCGGCTGGAGTTTTATTATTCCTAATAAAGTATAGGCTTTCCCCTAAACAGGTTATTAATAACGCAGGGGCGTGGATGGCAGGAGTTAGGGACAAAAGGAAGAAGTTAGAATATTTACGAGCCGCGTTGCTTGCTCCGCCAATTAATGAATAAATTAAGAGATATTCCGATAGGCCTAAGATTCTTTAAATACGGGGGAAGGTTTAATGGCGTATTTTGCGGTAATGGATAAAGGATAGAATATAAAGCAATGGATAGGCTTAAATTAATACTGTAATAATATAAAATTTAACTGAGAATCGCCGCGTATATTAGTATTACGCTATCCACGTCGATTAATCCTAGCGAGCGCGGCGAAACGTTTATTAAAAGCAACGGTAAATGCCTAATGGGTACTAATAAAACTGCCCTTTAATATGGTAATGGCCATATATAAAGGGTTACCGCAATTATAAACAGGTAAATTTTAATATATAATATTATCCTTTCGCCAATATTTCCGGGTTCTTTCGGGCCTTATAAAGGATTTCCTTTATTAAGGTATAAAGTTTAGGCTCCGGCTTCTTCCACCTTTTACTATTCGGGAATACTTTCCTTCGCAGTTTATTAATCCACGGGATTAATGGCTAATAATATAATATAAAGTTCTTTTTTATAATATTAAGAAAATCTCCCTTGTTATTAATCACCCCCTTTTTAAAACTTGCCAGCTTTTCCGTATTTACGTAATTCCATTTCTTAAACCGTGGAACCACTCTCCCCTTATACTATCCACCATAATAAATATATATTTAAAATAAAACCCAAAAAAATAACTCGAGGTCGTGTATAAACGAATACTGCTTATTTAAAAATACCCCGATTACTATAAAAGCCCTTATACCAGTTTTTCCCTATGCTTCCGAGGCGCCATCTTATTACTCCTTAATGGTAAGGTTAAGGTTAATTAAGAATAAAGGCCAAAAAGGGTTATTGGTATTTTTATTAATTATAAGATTATTAATAGAAATATTTTTATAAAGGATATTTGCCTTACGTAAGGACTCGTGTCCTTTAATACACCCCTCCAGGGCGGTAAATAAAACCGAACGGGAGCTCGCCTTATAAATAGGCTTTTTGTAATCCCGAAAAATAATACATTAATATTCCCGATTTGGTAATATATTATTATTAAATTTAATTAGAAATATTAAATAGGATTGCTTATTTGGTGGTAGGGCAATACCGGCTTGGCTGGATATCCGCTTTATACCAGCAGTATTATTATTACGGCCTTTTTATAAAATACCGGCCGAAAATATACCCGGCGGTTATATTGATTATTCCGGTCGATAATTCGCGGCCCTTATAATATTTAACCCCCCCCGAATTATACTTCGAATATTATTATCCGTACCTTATATTTAAACAATTTCGTGGTAATAATATTAGGCCATATTAATAATACCTTTATTAACCACCTCGCATAATAACTTGCCTTCCTTATCGCATTCCGAATATTACTATAAATCTTTAATAATAAGTGGTATTTACGGATATCCTTTACGATGGGCTTTTTAATAAATCGTCGCCCGGCCAGCGATACAACGTGCGCGTTGCGTTATTTTATTAATAATAAGGCGTTCTATTAAATTATCCCGCTCGATCTCGATAAATTATTCGCCATTCGCCGTTATAAACGTCGGATCGAACCCAAGCTTCTTTTTGTCCATTTAAAGAAACCTAAGGACCGTGAATATAAATTATAGCCCATTTTTATTTATATCGAATTATTTGAATGCGATCCCCCCGAGCCGGTTAAATTCCCATATACTTATAAAAGATTTATAAATGGTAAAGCCTAAAATAAAGCGACGGGTATTTTAGGTAATAAGCATTTCCCTCGAGTACTTTCCGAAATTAAGCCACGCCTTCGATATTATATCGGTAAATGAATTATTTTTTAGCTTTCCGGGTACCAGGATTTACGACTAATAATATCGAGTATTTTTTCTAGCGTTTATATTATTCACGAAGCCGACGTTTAATTTGCGCTCTCCGGTAAAACCCTGGATTGGCTTATTAAACTATACCAGGGGCCTTTATCGATATATTGGAATTAACTTATGTTTTTTTACAAATACGGCCAGCTTTTCGCTTAGCTTCGCAAACCATCTTAAAATATTATTTTAATTTATATATTTTAACTATCCGGTCCATCCTTTATTAAAAAGTGAATTATTACCTTTTATATATTTTTTAAGGACGGACTCGGATACTATTTTAAGATTTACCATACCTCCGAAAAAAATCTCGTAAAATTAAAAAAACCTAATATATATAATACCAAGTTTATTCCTAAAAACTTTATCCATATCTTTACGGTATTCGGAGGAATTCGCGAAGCTGTTTATATTATATAATTATAAGGTTTATTAAAGGGAAAATGGTATTGGGGGAAAGGGTGGCGTGGATTCGATAATAATATAGTAAACTTGATTTCGGA
The DNA here is from genome assembly GCA_022664585.2 of Zalerion maritima. Classification (NCBI taxonomy): domain Eukaryota; kingdom Fungi; phylum Ascomycota; class Sordariomycetes; order Lulworthiales; family Lulworthiaceae; genus Zalerion; species Zalerion maritima. The sequence continues at coordinate 327,757 of JAKWBI020000002.1, forward strand.
TATATATATTATTTAGATTATCGGTAAGGGTTATATTTAAAAAAGGCTTAATACGTTTAAAATCGAAGTTATCGGAATTAATAGTGGAATTTAATTTTAGGAGATTGTTATAAAGGGTACTATGGCCTGTTTTCGAATATAGGAGACGAATGGCAGGGAGGTTTTATAAAATAAATAAAAGATTAAAAATAAAATTCTAAATATTTATACACTAATTAAAGGAGTACCGTAACGAAGCTGGGTTATATTACCCTTTTGGCCAAGCCGGCCCAGCGCGTCTGGCGAGCACAAAATGCTTCTGCCTTCGCAGATTAAATTAAACGAAGCGCGGAAAATATTAAGGCCTTTCCCAATAGGATTATTTTTAATGATTTTTAACTATAATTAATTTACCATAGTAAATAAGATTTTTTCGAGGTGGGAGAGTGGAAAGAAATAAATAATGACGCGTTTATGGAGACTGCCACCGAGTACGTTAGGATATGATTAATTAATTAGCTTATTAGTAACGCAGGGGGGCCATTGGCACGGAAAATTATAAATCTAATAAACCAATTAATATTAATGGTTTATTTATATAAATATGATTAATAATAAGCCGTCCTTAGCCGAGAACGTGGTATTACCGTACCGTACTAAAAAAATCCATTCGTATATTGGGCCGTAATAAAGTTGGTATATATTCGCGTTCGGTATAAAACGCGATCCTAATTCCTAATTCCGGCCCTCGCACCGTATTTTAACGCCGAAAACCGTTTTATTTTTGGTGGCCATTTATTTGCGGGTATTATATAAACGGTAAGGCCGACGCGAAGGTGCCTTTTTAAGGGCGCTTCGCTTAGTTTTACCGGTATGCCAGTCGCCCCTATAGTGAATTAATAAGGTAACCATGCAAATATCCGCCTAGCCCTATTAATATAAATACTATTATCTCTTCCAATTAATATTATCGATTATACGAAAGCGTTTAAATTTGTAATCTGCTTTTGCGAATTAAATCCTTATCCTTATCCTTATTATTAATTAACATCTTTATAAGCGTAAAGAATATGCAAATGCAGGTACCACCACGGGGATTATTCTTTTGCCATATTAAGCGTTAAGGATTATTAGTTTTATTAGCTTATTACCTATGGGTCGGTGGACCGACGCACCGTATTTATATTCCTAATGGTAATATACTTAATTATAACCGGGTTCCGGATTCGATAAGGGACCCTATTATTCCACGCCTACCCTATATTATTAAAAATCCGATAATCGAAGCGTAAGGTTTACGCATATTAAGGAGCGGTTTCCAAATTCGAATTAATAAACTCTCGATTTTTAAAGCCGCCAAATCTATAATAAGACTATAAATGAACTCCGGCCGGCCCGTAATGCCTTAAAAAGAATCGACCAGTAATTAATATTAAATTTTCCTATTCTCCGCTTTAATTATATGGAAAGAATATATAAAATTAATATTTCGACGCGATAAATCCTTTGAATATTTTCTAATTTTTATAAACTGCACTTGCTTTTTTACGTATAAGGCGGCGTGGAATAAAACCGAACCCGAGCTTTACCATTTCCCAACTCCCTATTATATATTTACCGAATATTAGCCCTATTTTTAAGGGAATACCTAATATTAAAAGAATAAGGGAATGGCTTTAAAAATTAGGCCATACGGTATTTTATTCTCCTAAAATCATGGCGCTATAACCTTTAATGGCCCATAGGATATTAAAATTAATAACCTTAATATTATCCACATCGCGGGGATTAAGGGAAAAGGCAACACTTGCGCGTTCATCGAGAGCTTTTTAAAAATATATGGGGAAAAAACTGGATTCCCTTATAAAACTTATTAAATATTTTCGATCTTTTATATTTTGCTTGCTTTTAATTTAATAATCATTGGAATTCCTCCTTTATAACCCTAATAAACCCTACGGCTTTTATTATATTAATGTATATTTCCACATTATAGATTTTATAACCGGCCTTTTATAATCTTATTGTTTTAATATGCTTTTATAATTATAAAAAGCGTCCATTTTCTCCGTTCTAAAACCGAACAGGGCCAATAAACTTTATCTTAAACCAGCCTTTTTAACGCAATACCCTAAATGCTTACTCGAAAAATCTCGACGGGTCCCAAATAAAATTAATAAAACTGCCTATATAAATAAAATTAATGGTTAAAAATATCCAGTTTTTTTTAAAATCGATTAAAGTAAAAGATATATTGGGCGGTATAAAATTTGGCTGGATAATAATTAAATGGTAATCGCGGACCAAAACCTGTGGATTTTTATCGGTAAAATTAATGGCCTAATAGCCAGGGCCAGTTCCCATATCGAGGCATATTTGTGTTTTTTTATCGATTAGGTATAAGTGCAACTTTTCTTTATAAATACGAAAAAAAAGGTTATGCAATTATTTTAATTCCTTTTCGCCAGGGATAAAAGGGTATTATTTTTAGTATTATCGGATTATATTGGGATTTAAATTAATCGTAAAGCTTGCGTTGTTTTCGAATGTAGAATCGTTATTACGATTTTCGGTGTTATTATTACTTTTAAAATACTCCACCGTTTTATTATTACCGCCGCCCATAAAGGTGTTAACGGGATCGTTGCTTAGGTTAAAAAAAAAAGCATATTTAAGGCCTAATGCGATTACTCCGAGTAATTATAAGCGTAATATACTTTTATATTAATAATGTATACGGGTAAGTAATAAATTATAATTAATTTACTCCTAAATTATTTCTAAGCCGTTTATTATGCTTATCGCTATTATTATCGTTATCGCTACGCTTACGGGTGCCGGTTATTATGGTTTCTCTTATTTGGCTTTATAAATAAACGTTAAGGAAGGATTTCTTATATATTATAAGTAGACTGGCTTCCTATTTATATTTAAACGGATATTTCGATTTTACTGCCCCTATACGCTATTTTAAGTTATTGGTTACCTTCCGGATGGCGTAGGGTTAAGGGCTCGGCGCGGGTATAGGATTATCGCAAGCATAATGGTAACGGGACCGTTAAACTAATGTGCGAGTAAATTTAACCATTTAACCGCGAGAGACTAATTTCGAAGGCTTAATATAATAAGTTAAATAAATTATGCGGTCCGCAGAAAGTTAAGATATTACAATTAATAAAGAGAAATTATAGGAAATACTTGGGCTTTTATTTACTATTTTTATAACCTAATTAATTATTATATTAAAAAAGCGACGCTTAAAGTGCAGTTTTCGGATATTAACCGCAGGCGTAATGGCGGTGAAATTCCACTTATAGGCCTGGAAAACCGGAGAATTATTCTTTTAATAAAATCCGCACGCCAAACAGTTTCGAATTGGCCATTATTATACTTATTTTAAAAGCCCCTACGGTTTACATTTTTAACCACCTTAAATTTCCCACAGTTTATAATTTCCAAAAACACTATAATTAATTTTTTCGACCACCTTTAAAACCACTATAATTAACTTTTTCGACCACCTTTAAAATAACTGCAGTTTATATTTTCGACCACCTCCAAACTACAGTTTATATTTTTAAAATAACCCGAAAGCTATATATTTTAAAATAATTATAATAAACCAAGAAATCCCAGATTAAGTATAATAAAGGCTAAGAAAAACCCAGCAAAATTATAACCGGAAAAAGTAAATATTAAATTAATAGCAGGATAAATTAAAGCAAAAACAAGCCAATTTATAAGGCAGGTTAGAGTAATAATAACGCAATTTCTTGTTTTACCAACGCCGAATTAAGGAAGGTAAACTTTATAAAAATTAAAGAAAGTCTTTATTAAATACCGTTAAAATAAAATACGCCGGGAAAAATAACAGGCCTAATAATAAGTTTAAAAATATAAGTGCTTGGGATTTTACAAAGCTTATTACCTCCGCTCCGGTCTTATTATTAGGTATTATACGCCCTAAACATATTCCTAACAAATGGGGCGCGGTGGTTTAGGAGTTTTTTAAAAAAAATAAGGAATTTAAATTAAAATTCTTTAAAGGTATAAGTGTTTAAATGATTTATTATTAATCGTAATTAATTTTATATAAAACTGTACGCATTTTTAATAAATCCTCCCATAAAGCCTATAAATTACGTGGACAAGGGTTATAGGACTGGCAGAGATTCTTTATATAAAAGTGTCCTATATAAGCCGCCAAATACAAATTACTCAAATGCCAATTAAAATTCCGCGATTAGTTTAATGCCGAACCTAAGGAGTTCTTTAATCTCCACGAACCCTAAAACTGCAGCCCACCCTAATATTTAATTGCCAACGCCAGCCTTATAATCGCCACCCCAGCATTTTATATATGGAGCACCTACGCCCGTGTTTTTTATTAGCACTGCCTTTTAGCGATTTCTTAGGCCGTAAAAGTAAACCCTACCGATAAAATCCCTATATACCGTGTTTACCCCGAGCGAACGCCTTTAGCCTTAATAAATTTATTCGTATAATCCTATCCAAAATAATTAACCCCCGGCCACGGGAAATATAATGGGTTTTTAATATTTATCCACCTAATAATTAAACAACCTATCCGGCCCGTATACCCCTATACTTATACCATTATTTAAAAATATTAAAACTAAATACCATCGGTCCTTATTATAAACGGTAACCTTAAATAATACCGCATATACTATTCCGGTATAAATATCCTAATTATTTAATTAATAGGAGTATTTGGCCGATTTTATACTATATAATTTTAAATTAATCCAAAAATACCCTACCATAACTGGGGGCGCCTTTATTAATATTAACCAACCTATTGGTAAAACTTTAATCCCATTAATAATTATAAGGGCAAAAGCCATTATTTTATATATTAATTATGGCAAGAAATTACATATATTATATTCATATATATATACACAGTTCCCATATATAGCTTTTCCTTTTAATATAAGTAGCGAACTTTTAAAACCAATCTTTCGTTAATAATATACGTCCCTTAATTTTTCCCATTATTACCGAATAGGAGTATATATATTTATAAAGTTATTTAATATATTTTACCCAAGTATTATTTATAATCCAGCAATGGTTCCCAGTTTTTATAATAATTATTATATTATTTGGCCATATATTATATTAAGCAATAGGTATATGCTGCGCATTAATAATTCTAAAAACTCTAACGTAACCGTAACCACGTTTTAATATAATAATTATTATATAATTATATACCGGCCGAACCGTATATATATAAGGTCCAGTCCAATTGCCTATTATTCTCTCCTTTTTCGTTTAATTATAAATTAACGGAATTACGCTTGCCTTGGCGAAAGCATTTATAAAACAACATATATGCGTAGTAAATATTACCTTTAACTCCTAATTATTTTCTGCTTATTAATCGGTAAGAATAAATGCTCGGCTTATTATATCCTTAAGCGTAGTGCCAAAATCGAGTGTGTGCTTTTTAAAAGAGGATAATAAGCATGCCGCAAAAGGCGTTTATATAATAAAGAATACATCCCATATTAATAGGGAATACCGTTTAAAATAAAAGTGCGCTTTCTATTTACGCGGGAGATCTATAATAAATATATATTCCTAGAATTCTCGTATAGCGGCGAAAGGTTTTCGTTTTATTAGAAAAGTAGTATTTTCGATACTTTTAATTAACTTACGCGGGGCGCTTTTTCGCGGGGTTATCGGATAAACCAGGCCGGCAATACCCGATTGGCTTATTATGCTTATATTCCGATCTGTTTAAAACTATAAAACAAAATAAATGCTTTTAATCCAAGTCCTAAATTTTAATATTAATATCCTTATTATTAATAAAGATTTTTGCAACGGGCCGAGCTATACGCACCCGTATACCGTGCTTAATATTTTACATTAACTGGGATTTTTAAAGTATAATGTGGTATTAAAATCCGAAGAGTATAATATACAATACTTTTTATACGGTAGCCAGACTATTAAGGTAAGCAACTATAATAAAGGTATATAAGTATTAATAATTTTCGATAAATCTTTTTTTTTTTAATTATATTTTATTTTACTATTATTGGTCCGTTCCCCACCTATATTACACCGGTTTTAAATTAAACCGCTCGGGAAACCAATAGGCGGGAAAATTATTTTACCGCACCGGCGACCCCGCTTTTAGCGTCCATTATATAAAGAAATAAATAGGTATAAAATCCAACCGCACTCGATATCGATACCGCGGGCAAAGTAAAACTTTGGGCATAAGTATAAAATAAAAAATGGTAAAATACATTTCGATAGGAATAATAATAACCATTAAAGCTTAATGGTAAAAAAAAAAGGAGATAAAATAAAGCAGGATCCGCGAATAAATAACCTAAGTATAATATAGTACACGGCGGCGCTGGGATACATATTTAATATAAAGAGTTTTAGCGAAAATTAACGGCCTAAATAGGCAGGTATTACTTAATAATATAAAACGTGGCTGGTGGGCGTAAGGACAGGTGATTGGGCATCGGATTAGCCGCACAATATCACCTATAATAAGCGCCATAAAAAAGCAAATAGTTTTAAATTTTTTTTTAGAATTACAAGCGAAAGTCCAGCGGCGAAAAATAAAAAATATAAATAATAATTATTTCTCTATACGGCCTATCCAAATAATCCCTGGAATCCAGGATTTAAACTTATACTTTTAAGGATATATTCGGTAAAAATACGTAAGAATATAAAGTTATATTAGGAGTCTCGGCTTTTATATCGTCGATTATAATAGGACCGGTGTCGTATTCCTGCTCTATACTCGCGGAATAATATTAATATATTACTGTTTTATGGAAATGGGAAAAGGAAATTGATTAATTTACGCAATTATTAAAAATACGCCTCGAAGGGTAATATCCCAGGGTTATTACCAAGTGTGGCCGCAGGGGAGTTCGGTGGGTTAGGCTGGCTTTTAAAAATAAATAAAAGGGCTTTAAGCGCGAGGGGTATCGTTTAAAACTCTGCTTAAATATTAATACCTGCTTATATATTAATCCCTTAATTATTAATATAATTATAAATTTTAGGTTTATTACCTTTTTTAAAAAGGATTTATTTAAATAGCGAGGTTTTATACCGCAGCCCGACGTTTTCGTTAACTACTACCAGATGGGCAGCTCGAACTTAATGGAAATTCGATTTATAAACCCGGACCTTTTTTTTTAATTGCTCGATGTATTTTATGCGTTGCTTTCGGAAAGCAGCCTATACTTATAGGTTCCGTTATTTATATTCTTTTAAAATCGCATAAATTTACGTATAAATAAGCAATATATTAATAATATTAAAACTTCTCTAATTTTAAAAATTACCAATTAAGGGAAAAAAATATTATACTGGTTTCCGACCACCTTTACACTTCGGTATTATTCCAGATTAAATATTAATATTTAACACCGTTAATTCTTCGCTTTTATTCTTATTTATATTTATCGCGATTTGGGCTTATATTAATAAAATATATTATTAATTAAAAAGGTAATATTAATTTTCATTAGTATTAAGTTTAAAAAATACAAGTATATATTATTATTAAGGAATCGCAATAAAAAGTGACCATATATTTAATCACCGAACCTAAAATAAACCTATATATATTTTTTACTCTCTTTTTTATTAATTTTCGGTATAATAAACCTTCTCCGCGCCGATTAAAAAGCAATTCGGAAAACATGGTTTTTAGGGTATATTTTCGCCGCTTTTAGCGCTGGTGACGGGTATTAATATACCTGCCGCTCTTTAAATATCGGATATAATATAATATATAATGCAGTCCCGAAAAGGCAGGAATTTTACGGCTAGCTTTTATATAAAAAAGGTATATAGTATAATTAATTAAGGCCTATTGGGTTGGTAATTTTATACAGTCAGGTAAATAAAAAATTAAGGTGTATTTATAATTTTATATATACGAAACCACCGAGGCGAATAAATATCTGGAATACCTTTAAGTTTCGAGGCCATAGATCCCGGGAGCTTTATATATTTATATAAATCGTTGGTTTATAGAATACCCATTAATATACGGGCCGTAAATTTTATTAAATCTTTAGTATTAACCGAATTTAAAAATGCAGGATATACGCCAAAGTATATAATAAAATTTTATAGGCTTATACCTTATCCATATGGCCGCAGTGCTTTAATAATGGAGACCGGCGTTAATAGTATTATAAATTCCGCAATTTGGCTGTTTTCTTCACATTCCCTCCACGGAAAATTAAAATGGTTATAACCCGTTAGGTTACGGCCATTTAACAACCGTTAAATACGTACGGATTAAAATATATACTGGTACCCAGCTCTTTAAAAGCTTCTCTAAATAACCATCGAAAGAATATGTATTTTTAATAATTTTAGCGTATATTACCGTGGGATTATTCCCCGGTAAAAATATAAAAAATCCAAGTAAATAGGCTAATTAAATAATTACCCTTCCCTTATTTCGGTATCTCCTTATCGCCCTAAATTTATTAAGATTTATTTAAAAAGCCAAATACATTTACTCGTCGCAGGTATTATTAAAAATATTAATATTAAAACTTTAAGAATTTCTGGATATTATTTATAAAAGCTTATTCCTTTCCACGGTTTTATTCTAATTCTCTTTAATTCCCGCACCTTACCACTATTTGGTTATTAAATTCGTAAGTATAAATGCGAGGCTAATTAAAATAAAGAAAAATACTCCGGTTATTTGATAAAAGGCTTGGAATATAAAAATTAAAATAATAGGGATTTTGAATATATATATGCGAAGAATTATATCTAATAATTTGCATTTCCGGAGCGCATCTCCCTTTTTATCGTTAAGCTCGGTCCTTAATAATACATGGTAAAAATAAATATCGAGCGCGTTTATAATGGGTATTTAGAATAAATTAATTAGGTGTTTAAGAATAATAGGAACCCCGATAATATAGGAGATTATAATACGGTCCGAATAATTCTTATTTAAATAAGGAAGGAATATTTAGAATAGGTTTTGGGTGGTAATAAGGATAAGGGTTATATATAATCCTAATGGGAAATATTTATGGTCCCGTCGGTAAGGTTTAGGCTTAAGCAGCGGAGTTATTTCCTCGGGGGCAATTATAATAAGGGAGGGATAAATTATAAAAGTTAGGATAAATTATTGGATAATTTAAAAATAATAGGTAATCCGTAGATATATTTAGGCATTATTGCTTTTTTTATTTTATGGTAAATGCAGTATTATTCTTAGATATATTATTTAACGGAAAATCTACCAATATTAAAAATATTTATATTTAGTATAAATACCATAATATTGGAGCCGTTTAAATTTCCTTTAATATACCGAAAAGATTAAGCGGGGTTAGTTTAAACCTGGTAGACTTAGGGGCCAGACTATATTGCTTATAGTTTCTGCACCACCCTGCTTAAAAGGGACCTGGGTACCGTGGACACCGCTTTTCCGAGGCTTTAATATAAAATATAATTAAATATAAATACACTGCTTCTTTATATGGTATGGGATTAAAGCACGATTTGTATTTAATTATAAAGGGATTTAATCGGCAATTAACGCCTAAATTTTTTGGCCACCCGCTTTTATATATAATCTGGTAAAAAAGGAGATTTTATACTTTTCCAAAATTATGAATATTATATAAATAAAAGGTTACCTATTATTACCTTATATTTTAACCAAATCCCATTATAAATTAAATTAATATTAATAATTATAATATTAATAATTCGTCGGTATAAATCCGCCCCGTTTTATTATTTATTAGGTTAATATATATAACCGCCCCGCTATTTTCCTACCTTTAAAAACCATTATTTTTACTTTAGGTGGAAATATTTTTATTTTTCCAAATCCAAGGAAACCATATCCGGAGACCCTCGGGCCTTAATGGAAAAGGAAACTTTTATTATTTTTACTTATAAATTATTATTGGGTAAGAACCGCAGAATTAATAACGCCTTATATAAAAGCTCCTCCTTAAAGAAAATTAACCAATATTTCGAGCATAAAACCTATTAAATAATTATTTCGGTATTATAAAACTGCATATTATAGCGGCCCCAAGTTTACGATTATAAAAAGTCCAAATCGATACGGTAATAAATACCATTAAATAATAATCGCCAATTGTCCAGTATATTTTATAAAAATAATTAATATTAATAACGGTTTAAAATTACGTATCCTGTAAAATATAAATAATTATTTGCACCCAGCTATATTATAATGGTACGCCGACCGAGGAATTCCCCTTCGCCAAAAATACTTATTTTACGGACCCCCTAAAATAGGCAAAATTAGTTTTAATTTTATATTTACCGGTATTTTTAAACTTAGTATTTATATTATTAATTTACGGGAGCCAGGTTTGATTAACCAAGAATTTTTAAACTTATATAATGCGTTTTTAAAAAAATATATTATTTTCCTCGAAAATATTAATAATACCGGCCTAGGGCGCCATAACGATAAGGAAGAAAAGGCTTCGGTAAAAGCGAATAACTTAAGCGAGAAACGCGTTTCACTCTCCGGGCTTTTTAATATAATTAATAATATGGCATCCCATAAAGGTTATATCCTTATTATAATTATTAATAAGCTAGGATCTTTGGACGATATATTAATATAACCGGATTAAATTAATATATAAATTTATTTAGGCTATACAAATCGTGCGCAGGCAGAAAAGCTTTTTCGGCGTATATATAAGTTTAAAGATTCGAATGGGAAGGTCGCCAATATAATGAAAAAAACCAAAAAGGCCACGGGCAATATTTTAATAATTAAACATTTCGGCGAATATCTTTTAAGGATTATTCGCTTTTAAACAAGTTAAACGGGCTTAAAAAGAAGGGCCAATGGGCGCGCGATAATTAACCCATTAGACCAGGCGTCGATACCCGGAGGGGCGATTACCAATATGGGAATTGATTTTACTTCCAAGTTTAAACGCATGGCAGCAGATTTTGCCAGGCAATTGCCGGAAAATAAACTGAGCGCTGCTGAAATATAAGGCTTCCTTTTTAAAAGGAGGAATAATGCTTATCGAGCATTGGCTAATATTAATGCTTAGGTAATATATATAGCAATACGCGAGAGGGTATAATTTATTAAAAACATTATATATATATTTAAATAATAAATATTACCTTCGGTGGATATTATACCTTTTTTATCCTATTTTATGCGCTTAATTTCGGGATGGATAAAAATGCCTACCATCCAAATAGCGCCTTTTTTAACCCATTATAAAACTCCAGGTATATACTTTAACGGAAAATATATCCGATCTTATACCCTAACCTTTAGGCATAATTCCGGTGCAATATTAATAATGGTAATAATATTATGCGATTTATATAATGTATATCGTTTATTTTATACGTATACCCCATTTGGTTTATATATAATTTTATATAATAAAAAGCCTTAACTTAAGGGTACCCGAATATTTATAAATATGGCTTTATATTATTAATAATCCGTGTAATTTTAATTATAAATAATCTCGGTTTTATTTTACTTAACCGAATACCCAATAAATGCTCTGCGTATTATTTCTTAGCAGAGCTTTATTATAAGCCGGTAGGACTAGGCTAACTCCACCACCTATTATAAATAACGGTAAAATGGATGGTTTTGGCCAAAAATATAGCCTCCGTAAATTATACCTTTTATTTTAAAAATAAGGTTATTAATTTTAGGCAGGAAATTCCACAGGTCCGCGAATAATTGGCTTAATTTATGGTATTTTTATATTTATACGCCGTCGACGGTCTCCTTACCATGGGTGACCTTATTTATAAAAATTAATAAAAAATAATCCAATCCTTAAAGGAATAATATTGGAAATTGGCTATAAAAAAAAAGGAAAAAAAGAAGGACCGGTATTATATTGCACTTTTTCGCAATATACTCGAATTTACCGGAGATAAAAGGTTTGCCAGGATATATTTTAAAATTAACCTACCCCGTTTAGGTAAAAAGCATCCGATCTCGTATTTAATTAGGCACCTTATTAAACCATAAAGGCGGCGTCGGCATAATATAAGCTTTACCTATATAATTTAATATTGCCTAACGTTTTATACGTATACATTATAAGGAATTAAGGCGTGGCCCCTTTACGGCCCGGCTTTATATAGCAGGGAGCTTTTAAAGTACGAAAAAAAAAAAGCCTCCCTACCTTGCGAAATATTATTTATGGCCAAAATAAAAATCTGGATAATACCATTTTAAAAGCATTAGTATAATACGTAAATTTATTTGGCATTTAATTAAAAGTTTTACTAATATTACGCAGGGGGTTATTAATAATACTTAAAATATATCGAAAAACGCCAAAATTATAATATAGGCGGGAATGGCGAATTTATACGAAAGTTAACCCTTTAGCCTATATATAATTTAACGGAATATTAGGCCCAATTTCAATATTAATAACCAAGCCAAAAACATCCGCTATTTTATTTTTTTTTTTGGGGGGGGGGGGGGTTCGAAATAACCAGGCTACAGCAAGAAAACTACGAATTATTTTGGGCACGTCGCTTAATCTTTACCTGCGTATTCGCTGTCTGCTTAGGTCTTTTCGTATTAGTTTTTTTTAATTTATAATAAAATAAATAATAATTAATAGGCCTGCTTTAATCGATATTTTAACTAATATAAATAAAATACCCTGGGCTTATAAAGGGTAAGGCTTAAAGGAGATTTATTAAAATAATAAAGGAGAATTTAATATAATACCGGCCATTACTCCCTAGGCTATAAAAGGTGGTGGGCGGAAGGTGGGAGAAATAAAATAAGGGATTTATTTTTATATAAAGATCGCTTTTCGCCAAATATTAATGGAATTTATAAGTATACTGTTTTATATTTAATAAGTCCGATTCTCGGAGGGACGGTATAGTAAAAAAAGGCGTAAAAACGCGGAAGATTAAAAAAAAATTATGGGGTATAATATTACGGGGTATAAAACCGTTATTATACGGCCGAAATATATTATAGGTTATTACGGGTGTTCCCACGGGTTTAAGTATATTATTATTACCATAATTATAATATTATTTTCCGTCCCGTTTACGGGCTGCTTATCTTGGTGGTTATTTAAATTCCGATTTAATAAATAATTTATTTTATTTATATATTACTTATTTTGGCGAGCGCTTACGACTTAATCCGATGGATAATTTTTAGCCCCGGCTTTTAGGTTGCGCAATAATTTATGGTTTTTTATTAGATGGGGTATAATATACGATGTGGAATAATAATTAGGGCATGTTTTAAATTAGGAGTTTATTATATTAAAGCGAACTTAAATCTCCTTTTTAGATTTTCGCCTTCGCTATAAAAATAAAAGTTTATTAACGGGGACTCCGGCTATATACATTAAAAATTACCCATTTCCAGGCCATTTAATTATTATTATAAACCCGGAATCCAGAATTTCGCTTTTGTATTTTTTACTAGGCCTTTTAGGGTAATTAATTTTGCACGCGATATTATTTCTAACTTTAGCCGACCTTGGTATTTTAAAATATGGTAAATAAAGTGATATATTATACGTATTATATGGCCGTTTATCGGCGGAAATTTATTTACGGCGCCCAATATATACGTCCACCAAATAAATACCCCATCCTAATTTAAATTCCTATACCGTAATTTCGCAAATATAATATATAAATATAATTTAACCATTTTCGATAAGCGTTATTTAAACTTAATATTTCGGCAGACCGCTTTTACTTTTACGAATCGGTTTTGGGTAAATAAAAACTTTATTAATAATAAATTTAAAAGCGATCGAGTAAAGGAATTAATATGGACCGAAAAGATAAGGTAAGCTCGGAGCAATTATTCGGCGCCGACGGGATTATTAAGCTTTTATAAGGTATCGGCAAGCTTATATATTAAATCGCCAAAATTTTCCTAAAAGAAAAAACCTTCGCATTAATCTACCGTACATTGTGCATTATTAAAATATATAAAAGATTTATCGAATTTATTTTAAAACCGGAGAATTTTCCCGTGCAGGACGTTTATACGGAAAAGTATAATTTCTTTTATCGGGGTGGGGGTTTAATGGATTGGTTATTATTTATTAAATACCCTTATTATTATAACCAATTTTTTATTTTAAAAATAATTAAAGGTACGCTAAAGTACCGCAAGCCCTATTACCGTATACATTTTATAATCCACGCCATTTTCGCGTTAACCTTAACCGCCGAGGACAGTATTAAGAATATTAATAGCCTTAACGGTATCCCCCGTAATTCGAAGTAAAAGAGATTTTCTCGAAATTACACAATAATAAAGGCGTTGGTCTTTTAGCCCGCGCATGGCCTTTTTAGCCTAAGCAATTATAAGCTGCTTTTATTCCTTATTAGGGAAGCGAGAAGCTTCGACAAGCGTAAAAATAAGGTTAATTTTTAAATCTGCAGGTAATTTATTAAAGCCATTATAATATCGAATCGCTTATAATATGTGCTTTATATAAGGTATAGTAATGTTTCTCGGATTAAAGTCCCTAGGATAAATTAGTACGGTTAAAATTATTTAAGGGAATAAAAATATATATATAGGTTTAAGATATTTTTATAGGACCGACCGGTACGCGACAATTAAAGCTTGCACTTTCCAGAAGGAATAAAGATACGGAGGGAGGGCTTAAAAAATAATAACGGCGGCGGCTTTATTTAAAGCGTACATATGGTTTGGGTTCTTAGAAATAATAAACGTAAACTGGAGTTTTTGGAAGGTATTATTTAATATTATGGCGTTAAAAAGTAGAAACGGTAATTCGGGAACCAAATATATATTTATTTTATCCACGATTTTATTTTTACCGTTTTAATTCCACCGCTTTTAAGGCGCAATACTATGCGCAAAAAGCTTTGGGGAAATATTTAATATTATAAGGAAATATAATAAAACTAATAATAACCGGGCACTATTTAAAAAGATTACTTTTGGCCTAAATGCTTTAATTACCGTTAATTCCGACAAAATCTTCCAATTAGGCTTGATACCTGGCATCGTATGCAGCCGTTTTCGTCCGCCTAACTCGAGCAGGCGCCCAGTATTAATAAAACTTGGACGGGTTATCGGCGTTTATTGCTTAGGTAAATGGGCAAATACGTGTTTATTTAGCATTATTAGTATTAAAATAAAATTTAATATGGGAATATACTTATTATTAAGCGTAAGGCATTATTAATATAGGCGTTATATTGCCCCGCCCGCTTATAAATATCCGTGTGCTTATGGAGGTTGGCAGGGGCCTTTTGACGGTTTTTTATAAATGCTCGCTCCCATTTATTCGTTAATAAATAAAGGACCTTGCTGTAAAGGTGTTTAAATTTATAACGATCCAGATTTAAATAAGCAGAGAATTCCCGTTTGCCTAATACCCCTAACGATTAATCCGAATATTTTAATAATCTTTTGCCATTTATTTTTTAATCGAAGGAAATAATAGACCTTAATCCTGATTTTTTAAGCGTTAGGTAAAGTATATTGGATTTGTTTTATAATATAATCGATTAAAATACCTTTTGGATATAATTATACCAATGCGTAATAATAAATACGCTTTAATAATTACTGGATTTCGATAACTTTATCGGTTCGCTTTAATATAAAAAAAAGGCAAATAATAATATCGCGGTGCTATTTATCGTTTTATATAAAAACGTAATTACGAGAGGTTTTAAAAAGAATTTCGAGATTATGGTAGGGGTATATTTTCTTTAGTACGGCGGTGGGGCTTTGGCCAATCGACGCAGTTTAAGGAATATAGGCGAAAGACTATTGGTTATTAAACTGTAAAGGATTAAATAGCCCCTTTTGTAAAAATATTAAGCGCTGGCCAATTGGGAGGCTTAAGGATACTCGTGCCCGTATTATCCCGACTTAAAACTTGGACTTTTTTCCGTTTTATATCGAGGTTAAATTTTAATAAAAAAAAAGTATAGGTTGGGTAGTTGCGAAAAAATAAGGGGCGCTCGCTAAAGCGCGCTTTAGGACCTCGGTCTTAATTATTATTAATTTTAAAAGTTCTTATTAGCGGGGTTAGGTATTTCCCTTATTATCCGTAATATTCGATTATTATCCTAATCGGAGCTTTTCGCAAAAGTATATAATAATATATATAAAAAGCGGGGTTAAATTGCCGTAATTAGGGGGCCTAAAAATGGGATATATATATAGCGTTATTATATCCTTTATATACGCAGTTTATACGGCGTATAAATATTATACTAATTGGGTTTAATATACCTATATAAAAATAAATATGCCTAAAAATAAGGCCACCCCGTTTAATTTGGAAATATAAATCGATACCCCGCCACCGTATATTATTATAATATATATCCCCTTATTTTAAACAAATAGTATTATGTATAATATATAAAGGGTACCATTTACCGTAAAAGCGGGGCTGTTTATAAAAATAATACGCCTTCCGGATTTATAAAGGCCCACCGTTTCCCCAAATTAATAAAAACCAAACGGCGAACGCCATTCGTTCTTATTATATAAACCACCCTTGGCTTAATAAATCCGTTATTTATCGACGAAAGCCATTTAAGATTAAGCTTAAATTATATTGCATTATTTTAAATTATAAATATAACTCGAATATTATTTTATATTACGGTTTAAATATATAGTAGCTGGGCGTGATTGGCCATAAACCTCGAAAAATAGGTCGTAATAATAGGGCTGGGCCATTATATAAGGCGTGCAGACTTATTTTGGTAAACGGTTAATAAGTACCGAAATTGTTTTAATTCCACCAGGGCTTTTTAGGCGGCTTACCTTTAGTAAATTTACTAAATAAATATACCACCAAATAATCGATTATACTTATATAAAAGGAGCCTCCGCGGCCAAATTATTTTATGGTGGCTATTCCAAAGGCTTCGTTTGCTTTAAAGGCTTCAAAATCTTTAAAGCCTTTATTTTTTGGTTCCAGTATAAGGGAAGACTGCGAGTTAGTACGAAATATTATGGGAGTGTATATATTAAAATAAGACCATAAAATATAATAAGATATAATAATAGGGATACTGCGGTTTTTAATATAAAGCCTATGGTAATCCTAAAGTATTTCCACTCCACCTTGATTATATGGATTAAAGCGAATAATTAGCCGATTTGGCTTTTAAATATAAAGCTATATTTTATACTGTTTAAAAAAGGTATAGGTACGTATTCTTTTAATTAATTGCGTACCCTTAGTATTATTAGCTACTATTACGCGGAAAAAGAGCCGCAATATTATCCGAAAAGCGGGCTTATTATTAGTGTTTTTTCCTGTTTTCCTTTATTATAAACATCTTTTTATCCTTTTAAGATTTTAAAATCCTTTATAAGTATATTTGGGGTTTATTATATATTATGCTTAGTATCCCTAAGTATGGGAAAATATAACGAAAAAATCTTTTTTTAGGTAAATATACGTATAATAATAAAGTTAATTTAAAGCCCGTGGTGCCCGAAAACAATTATTCGATATACTCGGTAACCTTTTATAGGATTATTCCTATATATTCCACATACCTTAAACGTATTCTATTTATCCCTATATAATTCGAATTATAAAAATCTATTTAAGTTCGGTAAAACGAGCAATTGCCTTACCTTACCTATATATATAAGATCCGCCATAATATATTAAAATGGCTCGTTAAATCTTCGACTTTTAAATCGCCTAGGCATTGGCTATTTGGCTTTGCATATTCTTTATTCACTTTCTCCAATTACTTATTCACTGTTTTCTCTAATATTAATACACGCCTAATAAGCGCCTTATTTTAATATAATCGATACCTACCTTTATTTTTAGCCTGGGGTTTTTTCTTATATTTTTATTTAATAACCCCCCCGCCGCTTACCCCTTATTTATTATTTTCGAGGCCGTTTATATGGCCCATCTTATTTTTATCCAGGTATTAATATATTTTTAGCCCAATTTTCTATAAAGAAATTAACCAAACCTAATACATTACGATTATAATTCCTATCGCTATTATTCTTCCGAACCGATTAAGGCAACGTATAATTTGGGCCGGGCTTATAGTCCTTTATTATTTTATTATAATCGGGGTTCTTTTTTTTCGATTCGATTTCGGGCTCCTTTAGGGGGCACCCTTAATTTCTTATCTGCAATTCTTTGGCTTCCTAATTTATTCTATCCTATTTTATAATAATACTGGTAAAATGCCAGTATCCGTATAAGGGTGGATAATATTCGCTACCATTATTCTTTTTTTCTCGGTGGGGTTACTTATGGGTGGGTTGGTTAGTTCCGGCGTTCTGATCTTAAACAATATCGTTTTTGGATAAAATATATATGGGCTAATTAAAAGCTTGGGGGGAATATTGCGGTATTACTTAATAGCCAAAAAAAACGGAAATAAGGCAAATGCAAAGGTGGAGCTTATAATAATAATATGTACCATAAATAATATACAGTATATGGTTAAGGAATTTCACCAGATTAATTCGAATGCGACTTTTTAATTATTAAAGCAGGGATGGATTAATATATAATTATTCTTAAAGATTTATGCGTATTAATAAATAAGGGTTTTTAGCGGGGTTTTAATTACCAACCCATTAAATGCGGCCTGTATAATTAAATACCCTAAGAATTTAATAAATTACCAGGGTTATTCGTCGGATTTAAAAAGTAATGGCCGTAGCCAATAAATCTGCCTATATAAACATGGCAAACGTACGACTATTATACTTTATTTCGGGCTTTTGCTTAATATGGATAAGTACCAATACTTCCTCGTTTATTTTATAACGATAAATAAGAACTGGGTGCCGAGAATACCTTACATTTAAATATAAAGCCAAGTTATTTCCTTAAGGGTTGCGTTCCAAGCCAGAATTATAAGCAAAGTTAAATATAGGTTTCTTTTTATATTACGCCGAGAAATTCTTAATACGAGGATGCCAACCCCCAGTGCCAAGATCGTTAAAAATATGGCATAAACCTTTTTAAGACCTAAACAGAATGCCCAAATTATAGTAATAAGGATCCGTATAATCCTTAGGTAATAACGGCTTTCCAAGCTTAAAAGTTTATACATTATTTATATTTAAATAAATTTATTATTTGTACCGTTTCCGAAATAAGGAAATGGGAAGGATAATTCGTTAAATAAGGACCGAAGATTAAGGATTATACCGGAGAGCGGAAAGCGGAAAGCGGAGGTGGGAAAACTTAATAATTAAACGTGCCTAAAATTAATTTAATATAATAATCACTTGGTGCATTTTTACCTAATGGCGAATTATACCTATTAGATACTTTATCTTATATTAAGAAAATTTATAAGCCGAGTATTTTTGGCTTTATTTTTAAATTAGGCGCCAAAAGGCCGCGGATTACGGAAATATGGGCTTTTAAAAAAGTCCGGCCTTAATTTATAGCGTGTTGGGATTAATGATAATGTTGGATTATAAAAGGTCGCAATGGTAAAATATAAAGTTTTAATTTTTTATGGCTTTAATTAATCAGGTTATATTATTTGGAAAGTATTGGGTTATTTGTTTAAAAGGGTAAACGATTTTAAAGGGACCTCCCGTACGGGTTAACCGTAGGGTTCGTAATATATAGAAATAGTATTCCACTTTTTTTATTATAATAGCCTGGTCTTACGGCGGTAATTCGTTTATAATAATATTAATAAGCCGCTTTATTATAAGTATAAAAAACCCACCTTTATTATACGCTTTAATCGTATTTGGTATAGGAATATTTATTTTATTTCGGATAAAATCCAAGCCGGCGGCCTTATTTTGGAGTCGCTTAAAGCCTAAGGGCGGGATATACGGTATATTTCGAATACTTAAACGGTATTCCTCGGGGCGGAGGCTTTATTTATAAAATTTATCCTAATAATTGCGGTATTATTTTTTATAAATTATTTAGGTTTCGATTAATTTACCTGGTATTACTTTTCCGGTCCGAAAGCCGTGCACGGTATAGTTCTTCGTTTTTTTTATTCCGTTTTTTATTTAAGCATCGATGGAGTTTAGGCAGACGGTTTAACCATTATAAATATAGGGAAGGGTTTTCGCGAAAATACCAGCAAGTTGGTTGGTGGAGCGGCTGGCGATATTAATAGGTTAGTGCGTAATTACCGGAAAATATTAAAATTATAATAAATATGGAAACGTTTAAAAGGTAGCCTTAGCTTTGGCAAAAAGAAACGCCGTGCCGTTATATTTTTTCGGAAAAAGTTATAAACGTGGCCGTATTAATAAATCAGCTATTTCGAATACGCGCTATTTTATATTAAGCTTATGGACGATTAACCCGTATTTATAAAATGAGAAATTTAGCGTTATGTTTTAAGCCTACCGTATATTTACCTTTACTTTTACCGCGGGCCAATAATTAAGCGTGCTTTATTTATACATTACGCCCGTTATAGGGGGTAATACAGGGGGCAAGTCCTACCGCATTCTTAAGCGTAAGCTATTATTTATAAATACCATAAACCGCCAATAATTTAATTGGCCATTATTTTTTTTTACTTCTATATATAAACTTCTTTTTTTAATTATTTCGCTTGCCTGCATATCCAATCGATATTATAATTATGGGGGCTTCCCCCTAATAATGTATCTTAATAACGGAATAATCGGAAGGCCTCGAAAAAGGGGACGGGAAGTCCATAAAAACGTTGGAAAAGGAACTCTTTAATAAGTCCGATAACTTTAACAAATCTAATTTCGATAATAATTCCGAAGATTTTAGGCAGACCGGGAGGTTAGGTTTTTACCTAATCATAAAGCTTATAATTAAGCATTTACGGTTAATATAAAAAGCCTTAAAAATATTCGCACGATTTAAATTCGAAATATATGGGATTATTTTACCACCGAATAATACCGCGATATACGAGTTCTGCGACGCCAAATAAGGGGAAATTTAAAGCCAAACCGGGGTAAGGCAGTTTTTCCCTGTATAGCCCTATAAACCGGACATTATTCTTTTCCACTTTTATATATAAACTTTTTCTTTCAATTATCTCGCTTGCCTGTATATTTAATCGATATTGCAATTATAGGGGCTTCCCCCCAATAATGCATCTTAATAATAAAACAGTCGGAAGGCCTTAAAAAAGGGGACGGGAAGTTTATAAAGATATTAAAGGAGGAACTTTTTAATAAATCCGATAATTTTAATAAATTTAATTCCGATAACGATTCCGAAGATTTTAGGCAGACCGGGAGATTAGGTTTTTACCTAATTATAAAGCTTATAATTAAGCATTTACGATTAATATAAAAAGCCTTAAAAAACGTTCGTATAATTTAAATTCGAAGTACGTGGGATTATTTTACCACCGAATAATACCGCAATATACGAGTTTTATAATGCTAAATAAGGGGAAATTTAAAGCCAAGCCGGGGTAAGGCAGTTTTTCCCTGTATAGCCCTATAAACCGGACATTATTCTTTTCCACTTTTATATATAAACTTTTTCTTTTAATTATCTCGCTTGCCTGTATATTTAATCGATATTGCAATTATAGGGGCTTCCCCCCAATAATGCATCTTAATAATAAAACAGTCGGAAGGCCTTAAAAAAGGGGACGGGAAGTTTATAAAAATATTAAAGGAGGAACTTTTTAATAAATCCGATAATTTTAATAAATTTAATTCCGATAACGATTCCGAAGATTTTAGGCAGACCGGGAGATTAGGTTTTTACCTAATTATAAAGCTTATAATTAAGCATTTACGATTAATATAAAAAGCCTTAAAAAACGTTCGTATAATTTAAATTCGAAGTACGTGGGATTATTTTACCACCGAATAATACCGCAATATACGAGTTTTATAATGCTAAATAAGGGGAAATTTAAAGCCAAGCCGGGGTAAGGCAGTTTTTCCCTGTATGGCCCTATAAACCGGACGCGTTATCGGGGGCCGAGGTTTTAAGGGAGATTTTTTTTATAGTACCATTTAACCTGGCTAATTTGGCCCCGATTAGGTTTTTAACGCTCCGGCTCGGAAATAATATAACGTATTATAATAATAAAGAATAATATTCTTAATTAAGCGGAGCGGTTTAAAGAAAACGAAAAAGTCCGGGACCTGGTAAGGAATTTTACTGCCAGGGTGCTTAGGCAGATTTTCAGTATGATTAAAAATAGGCAGGTATATTAATAAATACCAGAAAAGGAATCGTTATATTATTATCCGGCTTTTTTTTTTTTTTTTTTTTTTTTTTTTTAACCAGTATACAGTTTATGGGTTTTACGCTTATGCAGGGTTAAGGTAATTTTTAAGGGATATATTAATGCTTGGCCGTGGGGCTTGGTTTTTATTATTTGTATAATATTTAGTTTTACTATACTGGCCGCCATGCCCAAATAATTCGGCAAATAATACGGGCGCGTTTTTAATTATTTGGAAATATATTTAAGGCACCCTACGTAGGTATATAAAAAAGGAGTGCGAACAGGATGCGTTAAAATAAACTTGTATTATACTACCGGTTAGGAAAATTATAAAATAACCTTTAAAAAAACGGGCTTTTTTCCACGCCGGTTCGTCCTATTGGCTCGCGGGCAATACGCCAAAGGGATACCGATATATTAGGAGACCATACCGTGCACGCGAAAAGCGTAATTTTAAAGATATATTTTATAATTTAATAAAACGCCGCAAAACTTATACTCGACGGGCCCACCCCCCATAGCGCGAAACCTTAATCCGAAGAATACAATTAAGCCTCCGTATTATTTATACAAACTCCATATTTAATAAATATATCGCGTTTTTTTTAATAATTCGTGGATATATATATATTATACGCAGTTGGTATTATAATAGCCTCGCATTTATCCGCTTTTATTATAGGATCTTAAATCCTTAGCCGCCATAAAATATATTATCCCGTTTTAATCGCCTCGAAATATAGGGTTTGGTTACCTATACCACGGCGGTTTGGTTAGGCCTTTAAATTAAAATTATTATTTCGGGAAATTTGGTATAAGGCAAAGCAGATGGTATTAAATTTTTTAATGGCGCCGGTGCCGGCTTTTAATTGTTTATTTAAGGCTGTTATGGATACCGTTTTATTTAATAATATCGACGGCAATATTAAATGCTTTATACCATATAATAAGCCAACTTATAAGTATAAATAATATTTTTAGCCAAAGCCGTATTAAATGCAGGGAGACGTATATTTTAAACTGTGAGGCTTGGTTATGGTACGGGAGACCGGTCCCTTACGGGGCCCGCTAATATTTTTTAAAACAAGCCTAATAGGCGGAGCGCTTGTTTTATAAAAAAATAAGGCTAATAAGCAATTATAAAGCCCAGTGTGGAAGAATTAAAAAACGCTTTCGTGGTATTTTCGGGCCCGTATAAACCGGCTATATTAAACTGCAAAATATATCTGGTTAATTAATATAATAATAATTTAAAATCGCGAGCCAACCGGCACGGAAAATTATAAACCCAAGAAACCAATTAATATTGGTGGTTTACGGAGATTGCCTAAATCTTCGATGCAGGATAATATTTTGGCGGCCATAATGGAGCTCCAATATTATTAATATTTAAAGCTATATATCTCGTTCTAATTAAAAAAAAGGGGTTTGTATAAAAGGAGAAGGGTAAAAGCCGAAGTTTTTAAAGATTATGGCCCGAGATTTTATTAGGTGCCCGTAATAAAGCCATCTTATTATATCGAGTGCAGTATTAAACTGAATACGGAGGATGTAAAAGGCGGCGGGAAAACGCCAAGGTACACTTATTCTTAAAACCGTAGTACGGGCCTGCCAAAGCGCATTTCCAGGGCGCGTATACTCGAATTATGGTGGCGGAAAATATAATAAAGGCAATATTGCGGCCGCGATTATTATTTTTAAACTTACTACCCCTATCCCATTTAGGTATTATATAATAGGCGGGATAATAATATAAAGGCCAAAATCCGGGAAAAGGCGGACGGAACTTTTATATGGGTTATTATTATTATTTTTCTGCTTAATTAAGCCTATAATAAAGGCGAGATTAAGGCTATGCGTAAGACGCTGGAGGAGGTGCCGGATAATTTTAAAAAAATGTTTAATATTATGTTAAGTAAAAAAGGTCCGGGTAAGGATAATGTAATTAAAAAAGGGTAAAGGAAAAAAAAAATAATACGTATACTTTAATAGGTATTGCTTACCCTGGGCATTATTAATTCTTAGCGGATTGATAAGGAAATGGAAAGTTATTCTTTTGGAAAAAGCCTTAACCGTATTTAAGCGGGCAGAAAAAAATGGCGCTTTTGCCATTTTAAATTAAGGCAACGGTATCTCGACCCCCTCCCCGCCGGCCTTTTCCAGCTCCCCTTTAATTTTAATAATATAATAAGATTAAAATAACCTTATAATGGAGTTTAGTATAATTATATCGAAGTAGGGAAACGGTAGCGAGGTGCTTTACCCGATAAATTTAACGCCCGAAATACTTGGGATCCCGGGGATAATGCCTTATAATATAAATGGTATAATAATGGGATACCCCGCTTAAGAAAGGACGGCATTATATATGCCAGATTATTCCGGTAATAATAAGGGGTAAAGCTATTAGGCTGCCCTTATAATTATTAAAATATAAGTTATAATGGTCGGGAATTACGGTTAATATTAATTTAAGTTCGAGTTTTTATATTATATGGTATGGTAAAAGTTATATGCGGAAAATAATAGCGCCGAAATTGTAATAGGTATTAATTACGGTAAAATAGTACCCTTTTTATAGGAATACGTAAATATACCGGGGAATATAGCTGTACTTTAAAAGAATCCTAATATTAAATACTAAAATCGTATAATACAGTTCTTTTGTACCGTTTAGCTTTTTTTCTCCCTATTATTATAACGACTATTTCGTCTTTATTTTACCAAGGATCGCTGCGCTTTTTCCCCATAAATTCCATCTCTTACGTTCGAACTAGCCTAAATATAAATAAATATTATAAATTTTTCGCGTATGTAAAAGTTTTTTAAATTTTGCGGTTTAAGTTTTCGTTTGGAAAGCTTATATAACCGAGGCTATCGGTGGAGGCCTTAAATAAGTTAACCATTTATATAAACCAAAGCGATTCTCCATATTTAAAGCCTTTTTAATCTGCTTTATACCAATTTCGTATATATCGTTATAAAAATCACCGAGTCTTAATAGTACTAGCGCGCTTATAAAGTTACGGGTTTTCTTAAACTTAAAGTTTTTAAATATAATTTATACTATTTATTTGGTTAAATTATATAAGTTATTTATAAATAGGTACCTAAATTTAATTTAATAAGGAATAAAAGAGGAATAGGCTAAGTAATATACCACCTATAATATAATACCAAATCTCCATATATGTGGGGATTTCTAATAATAAGGCCAAGTTTTTCTTAAAATTGGGCAAAATATATAATATAGCGTACGTATATATTAGAAAACGAAGAATTAATATTGGAAAAAGATTTATTAGTAAATGGAAGCCCAGTAATAAGGAGGCGGTTAACGATATCGAAATATCGCTTTCGATTTATCGAGTTTTGGGATATAATAATATTTATCTAGAGCTGGTAATTTATAGTTAAAATACGACCAACCCGGATAAGCACCCTTTTTACTATTAGGGATAATACAATAAATTCGAGCCTAATTGCTGGATCAGCGCACTTTAATAACGCTGATTTAATTGTATTATTACTTTATAGGAGATATAAGAAATCCGAAGTCGGCATCGTTTATTATCTGTGTTTTAATAAATAGGACTTCTATTATTATTATATTTGGTCTTAAATATGCTAGGATATTAAGGAGCGAGGCATAACCATTGTATGTTTAAATATAGAAGATATAATAATAATAGGCAACGATTTGCTGAAATTGTCTTTCTTATATAATCTGCGGCGGGATTTCAACGAGGAAATATGGACAACGCAATTATTATCGTTTTTTATACCTTAATATATGGGATGGTTATTTGGTTATTTTAGGACCCCGGTTAAAAATAGATATTTATTTATTTATTTAAACCATGCTTAATGTTCTATCGGAAGAATTTAGGATAGCCAGGCTGCCACTTATTTGTAAAATCTTCTTAAACCCTGCACTAATTATTTGTTATAAATCGAGGAAATTGAAATTTTTTATTAATATTATAATTTTCCCAATCTGGTTCCCTTGAAATATAATCCAACCTAAGGAAACGACATTATATTAATATGCTTATATGCGTTATAATTTAAATAATCGTATTTTATATTCTTTACCATATTCTTCTACCTATTACCCCGAACTAATAATTACCGCCACCGTGGCCCTGCTTATATATTATACTTTTAATAAAGTACTTTTTAAATGGGGTGTAAAGATCCTGCCCGTAATCCATAATAATAATTATATTAATTTTAAGCTCGGGATATTATATCGAAAATAGTAATAATGGTATAATTAAAATCTCCAAAGTATTACGGCCTTATATTATTAATATTTAAAATATTACTACGGTTCAACAGGTGTAACTTACTTTATAAAACTGGATTAAATTAGCAAGCTTTTAAACCAAACTTAACGCCGTGGAAAGGTTTTTTATAATATTCCCGATTTATATTTTAAGCTTACCAAGAAGATCGGTCGTATATTTAGGCGTTTAAAGCGGAAAAAATATGGTATTTCCGAATAATATGGTGGTAAAATAAGTGGTATATAAACGGGAAATAAAATTCGGTTTTATTAAAATAAGGAGGTTCGAGTATTAAAAATTGGCATATAATTTGGTTTTTATAATTAGGTATTATGTATATATATAGTTTTATAAACGGAAAGGCAAAGTTATTTCTCGCTTTAAATATTATCGGTACTTTTATAAATATATGCTTATTGGTTTTATTTATGGTGCTTTTTTAATTAATTATAAAAAAGTCGGTCCGGTAAATATGGCGGTAGCGTAATTATAAATATTATCGGACGGCGTTAAATACAGGGTTATAGTGTATTATAATACATTTATAAGGGGACCTATTACAGGAGAAATTCTTAGAATAATGGTATAATATTCCCCCGAAAATTAGGCCCCGGTAAAATATTCCATAATATCGTTATAATAATCGTAAACGTATAATTTATTTTCGGCGGTTATTTAAGAATAAATATAATATGCATTCCATAATAATAGCGCGTAAATTTCCCTCCAGGTATGGAGTACAATTTCCGTACTATAATAACCCTTGCGTTATTATGGAATATGCCGGATATACCTTCTTAATCTTTGGTAAATATAGTATTATTATTAAAAGTATTAACCCTAAGCGGTAGTACGGTAACGAGTGGTTGGGAGAAGTTTATATTATATATAGTTTATAGGATTAAACAAATCCTATTAAAAAAGGTGGAAAATCCGCCAGCCTTAGTATACATATACCAAGCGCCAATAAGCATTTATTTTATTATTATACTAGCCAGGGCTCGAATACGCCTAGGTAATATAAGCTTACGCCTAGGGATACGCAAATATTAATTTTTAAATATTGCGTATTTTTTAAAAGATTTCTTTTACCCGTGCATTTTAAGCTTATTGTTCAAAGTTTCCCGCTTCCTTTTTTTATAATTTAATAAGCCAAAATAATATTTAAAATCCTAAGCTATAATTAACTGGGGAATACGGAATGGCGAGCCATTAATAGGATATTTTATATTTCCCTTCTCCTTTAATAATATTACCAAATTACCTTTAACTTTAAACCTAACTTTTTTTCGAAAATTACCACTGGAATCCTAAAGAGATTTACTTATTATTATTCCGGACAGGTCCTGGTCATTTAATATAAATTTGGTAAATAAATTAAATAACTTTTATAATAATGCCGAGAAAGCAGGGTCTCCGGCCTTGCAGAAGCAGAATATATGCCCAATTCCGAAGAATTCGCCGTTTTTCTCCCTGGGCAAAGATTCCAGCTCGAAATAAAAAAGAGCCGCGATAATTCGCCTTATAATTTTATTTAAAGGCTGGGATAGTGCCTTATTAGCCCGGACAAATGCCTTTAATTGGGGCATGGTATTAATATTATCAAAAGGAGGCTTTGGGCCGTTTATTAAAAGATTAAGGCGGAAGTATTTTTCCTGGGAGCAGGGCCGCCTAACTAGCCGGCAAAAATTTTCCCATATCCTCCCTATTTTAATGGCTAATATATAACCCTTAAAAAGTCGAATAATAAAATTATTTTTAAAAATTCCCCCAGAGCTTTTTTTTTTAATTTCTTTAATTTTCCTGGCGGATCTAATGCCAAGGTTAAGTAAAAATTACGGAAATAAATTTAAAGAATATATTAAATGGAGTTTAAATAAAGCCATTATTAAAGGATTATTCTTAAGTACTTTAATATTTTAAAATATCCCAATTCTTTTTATTCGTTTAGGTATAAAATAATTATAAAGGTTAATATTTCTTTTTTTAAAACGGTAATTATAATATATATATAAGCGCTGCGGAGTAATATTGTGCTTTAAAATTATTAGTTAAAATTATAAAGGCTTCGATTAAAATTTATATTTCCCATATTTTTATATTCCCAAAATCGCGATAAATATTATAACCTTTATATTTTAGTATTTAACTCCATATAAGTGGGAACGCATTTACCTAAGCCTGGCACTTTATTACCGATACTATTATAATTAATAAAAAGCCATATGGCTGGCTCCGATATTATTATTACTGGTATACCTAATTTAATTCCGACCCTTATGGTATAGGAATAATCCATTGCACGGGTTTTTTCGCCAAAAATATCTTACAGGGCTCCTTTAATATTTTTTACAGGATATAACCCATTTAGGAGAAAAGATAATAATCTCCGCTGAAAATTATTAAAAGAAAGCTTCGGCATTTGCCTCTTTTTAAACGCCACTTTAGCCAATAACTTAAACGCCGCGGTGCACTTAAAAGGAGGCCAACCGTTAAGAAATATGGCCAATATTATAAAACCACCTGCAATACAATTAATACGTAAAAAGATAAGGGCAAAAGGAATACGAACCAGCGCTAATGCCGAAAGCAAGTTTAAAATGCTCCTAAATAAAAATAGGCAGTCTAACTTGGTCTTTTAAAAGCTTAAGTATTATTATTAATATAATACCCCGGATGCCATCTTTATTAATACACAGGACTTTAACTCCAGCCGTAAAAGGGTGAATATATATAATTAAAAAAAACTTTTATTAGTAAAATAAGTATACTTATAATTAAAAACCCCATGGATTATTGCCCGTTTTTTTACCAAAAACGTTAACGCAATTCTTATATATACTATGTCCGTATGGTAAGCCGAACTGGGGATAATATCGCAGGCATAAAAAGCAAGTGTTATTTAATTTAATATGGTGCCACTTAGCCCGGAACTTTTACAATATTTAATGGTGAATTTTTGCACTTGGTATATTAATAATGAAATTTTTAAAAAGCAGTAATATATAATGGCCAATATAATTATAAAAAGCACTTAATAAAAGAAACCCGTTTGCTCGATCGATTTAGGTAACCATCTTTCTAACGCGAGCATATATCGGCTGGTATAAAATAATAAAAATATTACTAATCCGAAATTCTAATCCAATGGTTAACTATTATTTTAACCGGAGCAGGATTTCTTACCATATATTTTAAAAATATAATAATTAAAAAGAATACTAAAAGTTATTATTTCTATCCCAAAAGTTATTAAATCCCCGGCTTTTTTCATAATCGCGATAAAATCGTTTAAATGGCTTAAAAAGTATGGCGAAAGTGGATTATACCTTTTTAAGGCTTTAATAAAATTAAACGGTTTAAAGTTATTAACCAAATCCAGCCCCGCGTTAAAAAGAGCCATATAATAAGAATACGAAAACAAAGTACCTAGCTCTTACCTTTTATAATAAGATTTATTCGAGGCTTTTAATAATTAAAGTAAAAGCCTATTCTGTATTCTGCGATCGGAGTTTTCGATAAAGTCTAAGCCAGAAAATATATTTATTAGATTATTAATGCTTATTTCTGCCCAAGCATTTAAAAATCGATCTCGTGGAATAAAATCATCCTTAATAATTTTATTTGCTTAAAAGACCAGGCGTGGAAAGGTAAAAGAACTCCCTTAAAGTCGTTTAATCCTAATTTATTTAAAAATAATTTGGGTAGCGTTTTAAAGGTTAATAATATTATTATATAAAAAGCAGAAAACGTTTATAAAGGGAAAAAGCAGCCTGGAAAATATAAGCTATTTTAAATCGAAGGGGCAGTTTAAGAGTTCCTTTTTCTTAATGGAATAATAGTAATTACGCTTTCTATTAAAAGCTTTTCGACGCCCCGAGTGGATGGAAAAAACCCTTATTATAAGCGTCGGTATTTTAGCGTCGACGGTACTGGATTTGATAAAAAGGTATATGGTCCCAGGATTTAATAAATTTTGGCGTTTATAAAAGCTTATAATGTTTTTATTTTATTATTTAAAAGTGAGCATTAGGCTGGGAGTTTACCGTTTTAAAAACGGGAGATTATCAAGTAAACTTTTTAACCGCCCTGTTTATATAATATATGGGCTGGTTATTTTTAAGAGTATAATCCAGTCCGTATAATAATAGGGCATATTACGCGGCAGTTTTATAATAATGGCAATTTCCTAAGTTACCGTGGTAAAATACAAATTACCATTTGCTTTTATATTATAAAAAACGGGATAATTTTAGGTCCTTATAATATTAATTATTTTTATACCGTGCTTAAAAAAGTAAAAGAATTGTTTTTGGACCCATTAAATAACCAATTACCAATTATATATAATTTAAAATTATCCCTCCTTTTATTATCTTTTTATATAATATAAATATTATGGCTTTACTTTAATATACTTGTATTTTATACGAGCGAAAACGCTTAAAGTTTTTTTACCAAAAATACTTAATCGAGCCTGGGATAAAACCAATTCATAAAGTATATTATAAATGCATCCCATTCCGCGTTAAAAAAATGCGTATTAAAGTTTATTATTATTATTACTTATTATTTTCGGTTGTATTAAAAGATTATACCAAAGTCTTTAATATAATTTCGAGTGGCCGAGAATTGGCTAAGCTCCCTGCCAGCCCAATTTTACCACCGTACACATATTTCCCAAAAAATAATACGGTAAAATTTTTGGGCCCAAAGAAACCCCTAAGTATTAATTTAAATAAAAAACCTAAAAATGGTATTATTAGGCGGCTGTTTAGGGTTATAAATCGGATTTAATACTTTTTCTTTAAATATCGGCTTAAAAATTAAAATTTTCTTGGATATATATATTATTAATGCCAAATATTTTTATAATTATTTGTAATTCTGCCATTGTACCTTAATATAAAAAAGGTGTTATTGATTTTTTAAAATAATGCATTTTATTATTCGTTTTAAATAAATAACTTTCGACCGATATTCTTTGAAATATATAAATTATTGCCAGAGCCTCCTGATTAAAAGGTTTTATATAGTAAAAGCATTCCCGACTTATTTTTAGTAATTATTATATTTATAATTAGGCGACCAGGGTCCCATTCGGCCCCAGGGCGATAAATATAACCCTAGTTTTGTGGATATAAATAATGGAGTATAAATACCGAGAAACCCCTAAGAATTAAAGATAATATTAGCGGTAAATATAATGGATCGCATTTAAGAAGAAACCAGGCGGCCGTTATTAAACACGGGGACGCCTATTGTATAAAACCTATATAATAAAATGGTTGTTGAGTCGAATGCCGTTCCGATTTATTATAATATTTTAATTATAATTTATTTATAATTGCTTTTAATAGCGTTTGTTCTTTTTCCGGGCATTTTTATATTTTTGGTAAAGACCGCCGTTTTAGGGTAATCCAAGCCGGGAAAAGTTATTCGAAAAGCTGTGTAAAATATTCCATTTCTTTGGATTGTTTATATATGCTGCTTTGTAGGCGCCATTAAAGTTATTTAGGTATAGTGGAAAGTTCGGCATAATTATATATGGCTTATTGGAAAAATATTTTTATAAATTTCCCTTATAATTATTGTGCACACGATTAATTTTCTAAAGGCCTGTTTTATTTAATGCCGTCACTGGTTTAATTACGACCTTGGTAAATGTCCAAATTTCTTAGGGTGCTTATTGGTTTATAACGGTAATTATAATAGCGGGTCTTAATTTTAAATATTATTATATTTCATTTTTATTATATTTATATTATACTTGGCTTTTATTAAGGTTATATTAATAATAAAAACTTAATAATTTTATATTAAATATCCCCTAGCAATATCCAAATAACTGGGTGGTAAAATTAATTTAGATTATTTCCGTTTTTTTATTTTAATATTTTTCTTGCCTTTTTTAAAAGTGGTGACAGCCATTTAAAGCCGATCGATTATATATTTTATTTTATCCCATAACGCATCGCTAAGCTTTTTTATTCCACGTATATAAACTAGCTCGCTTTTTAAACGCCCATTTTCTCGTATTTTTATCTTAATAATTTCTTTTAATGTCGGGGTTTGGTAGTTTTTCGATGCCGCCATATTATCCGGTAATACATTTAATAAAACACTCGCTTTATTATTATGGGCGATTATAAGATTAATCTTTCGGGGCGGAGGTGGTTTATTATAAGGAGTTTTATATAATATCGCGGTTAAAATATAGTGGATAGTTTAGGTATTTATAATACTTCCTTCGAATATATATAATAAATATTAATATGGCAAGTGTTTTATAAATAAAACTAATACCTTATATTATTATTAATTCTACGCCGCAGGACCTTATCAGTCCGCTGTATACCTGTTCCTTAATTTTATATCCCAGGTTCCGTAATGGTTTTAAGCGGGGATTTTCGCATTGGTAAAATAAATATTTTGCCGTTTAGGAGCCTATACCATAAGGGCACTCGGGGCTATTCATTTATAATACTCTTCTTTAAAATATTTTATATATTTTTAGGATATCACAAATTTACGCTTTTGCGTGGAACCCAATAATGCATAATAATAAGAATCGTAAAATTCCATAAATATTATAAAAGAGAAGCATTATTTTTAATAATTTTCTTAAAACTATGCGTTTTATATATTATATTTATAAAATCGCCCAATACCGTTACCCCTTACCCTATTAACCTTACACTTTTAATATTTTTGGTATTTCCTTTAACTTTAAAACCGGCAAATTCTCTACTCGGTAATTTAATTATTACTAAAAGTTTATTTCCTTTTCCTTTAGGGCACTAAGCTATATAATATGGAATTCCGACCCCTAAATAATTAAATTAACTTTAAACGGTAAGCATCCAAACTTAAACTTACGATTTCCGATTAAAACCAGATTAGATTATCCCTAATATTAATGCCCCAGCGCTTATTTAATGTTTTATTTCGCATAATTAATATTATATTAAGGTTTCCGATCCCTAATAGTTCTTTAATTTTCCGATAAAGGGATTTGGTCCGCTTCCGTTAATTACGATATATGCTTTTTTATATTTGGGGTTTTATAATAGGTGCCTTTAATATTATAAGAAATAAACTTAAAATTAATTGCCATTTTATATATTGCCAGGGAGCGTATTCTTCGCCCTAAGCTTTTAGTTTAAAAATAAACGGCAGCTATATTTCCGTATTTATTAACCGCCATAATTTATTTTTAAATCCAAACTACTAATATTGCTAAGCGACTCGCCGAGTATATTATTAAAAAAATTAGAAAATTCCTTTGGGCTCGATTTTATTATTGGCTTAGAAAAAAAAGAGCCCAATGCCTTTGATTTTTCCAGTTCGGCCCGCAGATAATTAATTCTGGTCTTTATAAATTATAACGTTTTTTTTTTCTCGTTAAGTTTAATGCTCATAAGAACGCGATCTCCAGAATTCTAAGCATAAATATTTTTTAAATTCTATAAATATTCGAAAAAATTGCGATATTTTAATATTTAATATATAAAAAGGCGTTGGTAATTATTAAGATTTCGCAGGGTATTTAAGTATGCCACGGCCAGGCTTAAAAAACGTGATAAAAGGTTATAAGTCGGCTTAAAATAGTAAAAATAATAGGCGCAAATTTCCGGTTTTTAAGTATAATATTATTTAAGATTAATAAGACCCTTATATTAGGGAAGCCAATCTTACCGGATACGATCCTTTATAAGAATATAAACTAGAGAATTTTTCCGCCATAAAAATTAATATTTTTATTCTTTTATTTTGGGGTAATGCTAGGGTAATGGTGTATGGCGGTTATTAAATATACCAGTTAAAAGCGCGTAATCGGTTATTTTTGGCCCTTTTACCCGGGTAGGTATTTCCCAAATAATAATAATAATTAAGGGACCTAAAAGGTATTCTCCGGTATTTTTAAGGATAATTATATATAACCGCTAATATATATAAATATAAAGCCTTTTTAGAAAATCGTGTCCTATAAATCATTAAAATCTATTAACGCGTAACACATATCCTTAAAACTCCGGGCATAATTATATATTTTAATTTTAAAGAACATTAAAAGCGCTTGGAAATTAAATCCTATAATAACGTATATTAATTTAAAATTATGGAATACGATAATTATTCGTGTAATAAGGTGCCTTTAGCTTTTCCATTTTAATAATGTATGGTTTAAGGGTTTTAATAATACCCTAAAAGGCCAGCCACGTTTGCTCGGCATTAGTTTTCCTTCGTTTTAAAGCATCGAGAACCCTTTGGATAATACACATTATTTTCTTAACTTTTTTATATATCGCCATAGTTTTTTTAAAATAAGCCGCGTAAACTCGTATATTATTCAAAGTCATTTTCTTTTTATTCTTAAAATCCTTAATCCTTTTCCTCTTCTCCATTTCTCTCATTTTCTTTAGCCCTTTAAGCATAAAATTTATTTTTAGGACAATACCGTGGTCCATTATTGGTAAATTAAAAAAAACCGTTTTTTATAAATGTAGGCGTAATACTTAATTCCATTACTATTAAAAGCAATTTCGCGATTCCGATAAAATATTTACGAGCCTGCTTTTTAAAATATGCGGCTCGGCGCGTTTATTTTAATAGGTTTTATTAAAAAAGCCGATTTATATTATTCACCAGGCTTAAATCTGCTTCGACCCTTTATTATAAACTGGATTTGAAAATAAAACTTTCCTAAAGCTTGGCAACCTTGCTTTTTAACTCGGTGTTTTAAACTTCGAGGTCTCCAATAAGGGAGGTAAAACTTATTTGCGTATTTGCGTTGGAAAACGGAAAAGGCGCGGGTATATAACTCTTTCGGTATATATTTAAAATAATTTTAAATAATACGCCAACCCCGTTATAAAAGTGGCGGTAAGCGTTTATAAAATAATCGCTAAGATTTTTAGAAAATAAATATTATTTATTAGCCTCGCATTTCTAATGGTACGGATCGTCTTTTCCTATTATAAGGCGAACCTTGGACGGCTTTATAATAATATTCAGTTTTTTTTTTATTTCCTGCGTTAAAAATTCTGCTGGCCGGTAATAGTATATATTTTCTGATTTATATGGGCAGTTAAAAGGCGGCGGCATTGGTCTCTCAATCGTCTCCTTTTTAAATTACTGGACCTAGGGGTTTTATATTAAGGAAACATATTTAAATATTAAAACATGGATAATTCGAAAGGTCGTAGCCGAGGCTAAAGCTAGGGCACTCTGTGGTTAAAAAGCTTTCTTTACTAATAATAATAAGAAAGAATAAGGAAATAATAAATAAGAGAGTCGAAATTGGTCCTCTCCATAACCGGCCTTTATAATTAATATATAAGCCCATTATGCATCCAACGCCAAGGGTGGGTTTCCGTCTTAGGCCATTAAAAGGAACCCTGCCCAATGCGTAAATATAATTTAAAATGGCCATAAAGGGCCCTGGAGGTCCGAAATAAGGCACCTGGAATATTTTTAATACCCGTATTAATTAATCTTTATAAATAAAGCCAGCCGCCCTATTTAACCCGCCAACATCTAGCAATGCCGCAGGCTAGGGGTACCGCCGAATTTTACCAACTTTTCTAATATATAATATTAGGTCTTTATTCCCGTAATTTGCAATATTGTGGGGTTAATCCTCGCGGCGCTTTACTTAAACGCTGAATCCAAGCCTGGTTTACTTAAAAATTATTATATTATTATAATACATTCCTTAAAATAATAGGTCGGACAGTCCATTTATTTATTTAAATAAACACCTTTGGCTTTGGCCGCAATATTATTAAGGATTTTTCGATATCGAGTTCCTAAAGCGCATTTCCCACCATAATATCCGGAGGTATCGGGGGTTTTCTGGGTAATATTTTTTCCAATACCACCGCAGCGATCGGTAATATTATAAATAATATTAATAAAATCGGTAATAATATTATCGACCAGGTAAGAAATAAGCTCGGCATTTTTAACTAATATTCTTTATATTTATTATACTTATACGAAGGGAAATTTACCCTAAATATATCGGCTTTTAATATAATTAATTATACAAAAGCAAATCTTAATATTATAAAAATAATTAATCGTAAAATCGATATCGGCCCGTTTAAAATTAACCTTAGCCGTTTCGGGCTTTCCCAGGCCGTTTAGGGGGCCGTTAATAAGGTTAATAGTATTATACCTGCCCTCGTCGCGATTTACTTTATTAGAATTATATTTGGCGCGCTGTCCATTATCGTCTGCGGTGCAGCCCTATTCCTGGAAAAAAAGTGCTCGTTCTTTTATATCCTGTTTGCGGCGCTTGGCGCGGTAATCCTGGTGGTTATAAGCGCAGCCGTAAATATCGTTATAAATAAGGCCGTTGGGGTTATTGGCCGGGTAAGCGATACCGTAAATATATCGGTTATGGCCGGCTTTAGGTTTTTGGTATTTTTATAAATGGCGTCGGTTTATATAATGGTGGCAGCCGTGGCGTATTAATAAATTAAGCAGCGGGCTTTAAAACCAGGGGTTAATAGCCCGGCCAAGCTTTTAAAAAATATTCGAATAATTAAGGATAATTCGGCAGGGCGTATATTTTAAAACAAATTTAATAATATAATTATTATTTTTCGGGCGGTTTACATAATATTAATATCCAGTATTTTTTTCCATAATGCGAGACCAAATAAACGGCTTTTTAACAAATATTACAGCCAATAAAAATAATAATAATTTTATTATCCTTATGGGGACCTCGCCTTTAATTTCCTAATGGTAATTCGCTTAAAGTAAAAAAACTCTAATATTAGCCCAATTTTAAGGAATAAAGCCGCGCCCCACGCCCGCTTTTTAAATCGCTTAGAAAAAAAATGCCGTAATTTCGGATCATATATTAATTATTCGCCATAATTGGGAAAGGTTAATGTAAATTTAAATTACCGAGCGGAAATACCACGCTTTGGCCTTTGGTGTAACCGGGTTCCTCTATATATAGTGCCGTATAGGGGCAGTAATATCTTACGATTATTTACGCGCCGCGCCTGTTTTAAAAGTTTCAATATAATGAATATACGAGCCTTAATACAGCTAATTAAAAAACTGGAATAGGAGGTTAAATTGGACCCCCGATTTAAAGAAATACAATAATATGGTCTTTACCTTAAATAAAGGCAGCCCAAATAGGCATTGGATTACAAGGCCGATATATATAAGGCCAAAATTATTTTAAAACCAGTTCTTAAGATTGGCGGAATATAAGTCCTTGTTAAGTCCTAATCACCATAAAATTTATAAAAAAAGCCAATTCGTTCCCGTATATTATAATGGGAAATATAAAATTACCGGTATATTTTACCCCGAGTGATTTTAAGGATTATATCGACCCCACCTTTTTGAATAATCTTAATTTGAGCAATTTTTAAAAGCCAATACCGTTCTAAATA
Organism: Zalerion maritima; assembly: GCA_022664585.2. Taxonomy (NCBI): domain Eukaryota; kingdom Fungi; phylum Ascomycota; class Sordariomycetes; order Lulworthiales; family Lulworthiaceae; genus Zalerion; species Zalerion maritima. Next base: position 365,708 of record JAKWBI020000002.1, read on the forward strand.
ATACTAATATTAAATAAGGATAACGGTAACCTTTTAACGAATTAATATCCTTTTAGCCCCCCGGAAGCGGCCCAGGGCTTTACCGTAAATTAATGGGCCATAAATTTAAACCAAACCCCCTATTAAAGCTAATCTCCCGCATTATAAATCAATACCAGTAATTTCTTAATAAACTTTTAATAATTTAACCCCCAGAATATATTTTAAAATATTAAAAACTGGACCACGTCGGCTGCTTTATATATATTTATAAGTTTAAACGCTAAAATTCGGGCGTTAAAATACGAAATCTTAATTTTAAAAAAGTAATTGTACTTCTTTTTATCCTAGGCGTAAAGTTTTACCAGTACTTTTAAAAAATAAAAGAACTCTTTATTTTTATGGGCATAATAAATAATAAATATATTATAAAAGTATAAGGAAATATATAAATTAATTTTTAAATTAAAAAGAATATAAACGGAATGGCAGGCAGCCGGCATTATAAGCGTTAGGTTTTTATATATTATTATATACAAAATATAAATAATATTTATTCCGCGAGAAATTTCCTGGGTATAAAATATTATAAAAAGTTTTGGAGAGAATCCCAGAATTTTGTGGGAGTACTTTAGTTTTATGGAACTTTTAATAAGATTTTTTAAAATTAGGCTTGTAGGAGGACGCAGGCTAGCCAGCTTAGGAAATTAAGTTTTATTTAAAAAATAAAAGATTATTATAAATTCCGTATCCTTTTTTAATATTTACCGGGGTTTTTAAAATGGGTTTTATTTATTTTTAAATTTTTACGCTATATAAGACGTATATCCGAACTTAATAGTATTATATTCTAATGGTATAGGATAGTATACCAGGCTTCGCAGCTTTTAAAAGGTATAAAATATAAAAAAAGCAACGGAATATAAATAAAGGTTAATATTGGTTTTAAAAATATTAAGAATAATATTGCAGTTTAAAATAAAGCGTTAGGCCATAAATATATAAGCAAAGCATAATTTTAGAAATAAAGATGTTTATCCAGTTAGGCATACTGTAAGCCCCTTTTCCGGGCTTTACCATTTTACACATAATGGCCTAATATTATAAGGATATTAATTCCAAAGGATTATATAATTTTTCGCAGTATTATAAGCCTATTAAGGCGGAGCGCATTAAACCAGATCGGTATTAGGGCAATCCTTACACCAATATAAATCCTTATAATCCATACCCTAAAAGCAATCCCTATTTTAATAATAACCCTTATATTAATAAAAACTTTAATAACCCCTACGCTAATAACGATCCCGGCCCCGGTAAGTCCGACTTTTGCAGTTTTTTGGCCATTTTTATTAATTATTAAAAAACCTAAAAATACCCCTACCCTTTTTAAAGTTTAAGAATAAATTACCAAATATATAATTATTATATTTTGTTAGTTATTTTGATACGGAGGTCCAAGAAAACCAGCCAATGGTATGTATTGTAAACGCAGATTTCTAAAAATGGGAAATTATAAATATTATTTTTAATATAATTATGAAGGGTAAGATATGGTATAAGGTATATTGGGGTATTACGTGGTTTCCGGAATCCTGCCTAAAAAATACCAGTGAATTATTCTTGGAGTATAAAAAACGGGAGTATAAAAGATTAAAGGTATTTATTGGATAATTGAGTAAGTTTAAAAAGGAAATGCGTACGGCGCGTAGGATTTATAAGCGTATTAAAAAACAATTAAAAAAATATAATATATAAGATTATCGAGATTAGAGCTGGGTATTGGTTTTATATTTTCTTTGGTTTTATTTTAGTTTTTATATTAAAATGTTTACTTTTTATAGCCAAGATACTGCCCGGAATTTTATTATCCCTTAAAAAATTTACCGTTTACGGAGTCCGCCATATAAATATCCGATTCCCGTGCCTAAGTATTTTGAAAAAAGAATACGTATTCCTAATTAATATTCGATTTAATTCCCCAGTTAATTATTTAGTTTTATTGGGCCGTGGTTAGGTTAGTAGGGTGCGATCCTAGTTTTAATAAAACCGGGTATAAGATTAATTAAAAAATTTATAAAATAAAAGTTATATGGTATGGGTAGCGATTTAATACCGTTAATCGGAGGCGGATTTTTAATAATATATAATGCAGGACCATTTTATATTTGTTTAGGTTTTATAAAACGCGGGCCGGAGAAAAATTATTAACCAATTCCCGTCGATTATGCCATTTTTGCATTGGCATTTCTAATAGCCTGGATTTTCTATTATATTAAAAGGAAAATAATCGTTATAATTATTATAATTAATACCCCTAAACCTATACTTAATTTAACCAGAAGATTAATTTCTAATTTCCGATTATATTTTATTAAAACCGTTATATTGGATGGTATTAATAGCCCAGACGTTTAAAATAATAATTTAATAGAGTATAATATTGCCCATGTATTTAAGTAAGCGCTGGTTGCGGTAAAATTATCTTAGGAAACTTAGAGATTATAGGTTTATAGAACGGTAACTTTTAAGCTGCTTAATAAAGGGAATTAAGAAGTATTAAATGCTTATTTTAAAAAAAAGATGGCCTGGTTTTAAAGAAACCCCTTTAATTTAAGGCCCATTTTGGTCCTTTTTATTTTTAGCCTCGGTTATCCTGGAATATTTGCTTTAAATAGTCTTCTTCTTAAATATTAATGCCTTGGAATTTTATTTCGATATTAAAAATAACGGTATATTAAATATTGCCTAATCTTTAATTATAATTATAAAATCTTAATCGGATTTGTATACTTTTAATCATAAGCCAAATTCTGGTTTAAGTAATATCTTATAAAACGGGATAATATTATTATTTATTTTATATATATTATTAAAAAAAAATCCCTATTCTATAAACCGTAATATTTACTTTTTTATCCTACGTCTCCTGCCCTTAATTATACGCTTTTTTCCCGATACCGTAAGAAAGTTCCCTAGATTAATATTTAAATCGGGAAATTTTATAACCAAAATGCCCCTAATATTTTCTAACTATTTTTTTAATATTATATTTTCTTTAATCAAAGATTATTTCTCGCTGGCGTATTCCTTAAAAGTTTTCCCGTTAAATACTGAAGATTATGATTTAAGTTTAATGCGTAATCCAACGAGTTTAAAAGTTTCCGGTTATTTTGCCTATATTATTTTAGCGTAAGTGTATAATTAAAGTGTATTTTATCCTGGCTTTGTTTTAGGTTATTAATAATTCGTATTACAGCTTTATACTCCGATTTTAAAGCTCCCAACTGCTTCCCCATTATTAATATTATTGCTTTATACTTTAGCACCTTACTTTAAACCTTTTCGAATTGAAATTCGACCAGCTCTTTCTCCAGGTGGCTTTCTTCGAGTATATTTTTATGCGAATTAATTTCTGCCTTTAATTTATTGGTTTTAGCGAGTAAAAACTAAATATAATATTATATGGCTTTAATCCTATTATTTACCGCAAGTTATTATATTAAAACTCTCCTTAAAGTATTACGATACCAGGTAAATTTCCGGAGAGATACGCGAATCGATTTATAAACCGAATAGAGATTATAATCGAACTGGACTATATCGCTAGGCCAAACAATTGGCCGCATAGGGGCCTAATACGCTTTAATATATATTGTGGAAAGGAAGAATATTATAAATAAATATATGACTGTTTTTTGTGGTGTCCATTGGCCTGGTTTATTAACCGGGCTTTTTCTTTTCGCCTTTAAATATTTGCATTAAAAAACCGTATACTTTTTATAATATTAGAATCGCATTGTATTATACGTGTGAACGATTTCCGGTTTTGAGTTTTTTAAAATTTAAAGGCTGCGAAGTTAAATACTTAAGATTTCTCGTTATATTAATAACCCTGTAAAAATAAAAATAACCATTTAATATTTAAAAATAAAATAAATATAAGTGTTTTATTAATTATAGAAATATAAATGTTAAAAATAATAGAGATTATAATAGGCATGGTTGAATTTCAGGCTTAGGCGAGCAGAAAATTAAAAAAAAAAAAATGAAAATTTAAATATGGCGGCTATTAAAACGATTAAATGTTAAATTATGCCGCGTTAGTTTTAATATATCTAAGTGCATTCAAAATCACTGTTTTACTTTTCAAGGTATTAAAATATGCCGTAATAAAGGAATTCTTTAGTATAGGTCTAATATTATCACTCTGATTAAATTTAAAACAAAATTCTATAGTATTTAATAATTATTATAATTTATTTTAATAATTTCCAAATAATAATAATTTAATTAACTTTAAAATACTTCCATTTTGGCGAGTGCCTCCGGATATTAAAACGGGATCGGAGATAATAAAGGGGAAATTTATATTTACCATTCCATTAGGAAATGCTATATCCATAATTTTAATTAAAGATATTATTTTTATAAATATTAAATTATTAGTTTGGTTTAATATATAAAAAATAATATTTGGCGAGGTTTTCGTTTTGGCCGAAATAACGGTTATGTCGGTCCTTAAGCGGTTTTTAGTAATAAGTGACGCAGATGGCTGCTTATTTAAATAAGCGCGGGTTATAATAATTATAACGATAATAATTATTATACTCGTTAATATTAATATTAATAAATTAAAATACTGGCTCGGAATAGGGGTGATTATACTTTATATAATGCTTATTAGGTCTGGTGGCTATGCAAGAATTAAAATCCCAGAAATAATTATATTGGTAAGTGTAAATTCCAGCGGAATAGTCTAAGGAAATATTATTTGGGCGGCTGGCGCCGCAGCGTTTAAATTTATTATTAAAATAAGAAAGGAGAATATTTTTGGGTGGCGGTATAATCGTGTTAAGGGTAGAAAAAAAGAAAGAGAAAAATAGGAGGGTTTTAAATAATAAAGGGATAGGGTAAAAAAAGGTTAGAAATAACTGGGAGGTTAATATTTAGCCCCGGTGAGGTATTTTTAATAAAGATTTTAATATCCTATACTTGGTATTTAACCGGGGTGTTTAAATTAATATTATAAATTTGTAATATTAATATTAACAGTTTATACGTATTTGCTTAGTTTTAATTTTATTATTATTAAAAATGGATAATAAAATAAATAGTATTTAATATTATGCTTTTGCCCTTGTGGTTTATTTATACCTTTTACTAATATTTAGCTTTTGGTTTAATATTATATCCTTTTTATAAAAGCTTGGTTTGCGATTATCCTACCTTATTTATTATTAACCCATTCGAAACCATCGAATCCTTGGGCCGTGGTATTTTGCCGATATTATTATATATATCGTATTTATTAAACTTATTGTTTTTTATATCGGTTTCCATTTTTTATAATTATTAGGCCGGCGTATTGTAATTTTTGCGGTTATTACCATATTACCCCTTTATTTAGGGCCATACCTGAATTATATTATAAATCTTTTTAAAATAGCCCCGAAGCAATGCCAATTAATTTACGGTAAAGTTGGATTTATATTATTCGCTCTATATGTTTTTTACATTATCGTCGAGGTTACAACTTTTATCGATTTAAAAGCTAAAAATTACCTTTAGGTAATCATTATAATACTCTCTTTTATAAAGAAGTTTTATTTATTACTAATTAAAATTTTATACAGGGAGCGTCTTTAATATTGTCCAATATATTTTTAAATAAAATTCTTTAAGAATTTTTTTATAAACTTATTATAAATATCCATAAAGCTGTGGCGATCTTGGCCCTTTTTTCGATATAATACCACCTGCCAAATTAAATACGCTTTCCTCGCTTATACGCTTTAATTCTAGGGGCGACTTTCCTCATTATATTCTTGCTCGAATTAAAAATAATTATATATAAAAACCGTTTAATTGGCTACGGAAAATATATTATTAGCCCTAAAGGTTTATCCAAGAAATAAAACGTTGGCCTTAATTTACCTTACAAGAAATAAGAAATTGGCCTTCGAGGTTTATATACTTATATTAGGAATAAAAATAATATTATAAAAATTCGGTTGGATTTTTTTAAAGCCTTAAGAATCCAGGCCGGTTAGTATATGGGCCTGTGGGTTCTTAAGATAAGTTTTTGGCCGTTTTGGCACCCATTTTCCATAATATTTTAATTAAATAAAGAGCAAAAATCTTTAAATTTTATTATATATCCCCGCGGTGGGTTTACGCAAAAATTATTTTAATATAATAAAAGCCAGGTTAATCCATGCTTTATAATAATAACCGGGCCTTACGGCACGATGCAATTAATTAATGAACACGAAATTATTCTTATAATTATTATAGGCTTTGGAATTATGGTAATTCTTCCATATTTTAGTAAATTAATCTACGGGTATAATATAGGAAAATCCCGAACCCGGCGGATTTATTTAATATGGCAGGCCATTAGCCTTAATAAGTCTTATGCCTAAAGTTCTAATTTTAAGCTTATAAAATACAGACGTAATAAAGGCTTGCAAGCCCCTATTAAATAAAGCACTTAAGGACGATACGACAAATAATGTATACGTGAGTAAAAGTGTAATGCCCTTATATATATTAATTAATAATATAAATTACGCATATTTTTATATATATAAACTTAATATTAATAAAAGAATAATCGTTCGGTGCCCGTGCAAATATAAAAAATGGAACCCCTTAATTAAAAGAAATTATAAAAGAAGAGAAAAGCGGAGTTTATATTAGGAGGGTGGAAGGAAAGGCAAAAGGGGGCGATAAAATACTTATATTAGGTAAATAATTTTAAGACCGGTTTTTATTACCGTTAATTATAAGAAATATCGGAAAATAATAAATTCCGTAATAATTTAAAATATATTATTCGAGATTTATTTACCGAGGGGGTACGATTATTCGAACTGGATTTCCAGCCTAAATAATATTACCAGGCCAGTTTAGTGTAAGGTTAATTTTAAAAAGCCAAAATATATATTAATTAAAAATATATATTTCCCATTTATTTTTGCTTTTAAAATTAAGGGGTTTATAATTATCCAATTTTAAATGTATACCTATTTAATACCCTGCCGCAAAAAAAATTAATAATAAAATTAAATTTATTTTAAAATATATTAAATTTCGGGGCAATGCCGGCTTAGGGTTGGATATCCGGTTGCACTTTTCCTGGAGAATTCGGCATTGGCTCGCATTCGAGTAATTTTTATTATTATAATATAATATATTTGGCATTTTATTATTATAAATATAACAAATGTTTAATACCCAAAATGGCGCGGTAATTTCCTTTCGCCATATTTTCGTATATATATATTATTTCGCCTAATAGGTATTAAAAATAACCAATAAATACTCTTTTGGACTCCCCGGCTATTATTACCGCGCCATAATAACGCCGTTCGGGCAAGATTAAAAATAAATATAAGCGACTTCCTTAATTTAATTAAAAGCTATTACTGCTTCGCTAAAAAGTTCGGGGAAATCTTATATATTATATTATTTTTAAAAAAAACTCTTACCCGTTAAATTTTCCGAAATATTTCAAAGCACCTAAGACCTTATTTTTCCGCGTATTATAAAGCCCGCGGGTAATATATATTTACCACCGCCTTACCCTAAGACCGTTTTATTAATAAATTAAAGCATTATTTTTTAAAATATTTATAAACCGAATGGCTTTAGGATTAATTTTTACGGATTTAAATAAACTTTATATAAATTTTTACCAGGTACGCTGGGTTATTAAATAAGCTTAGGGAAAACCGGAATAATATTGCCTATTAATAATAAAAGTATAAGCAGTTTATTCGCTTTTACGAATAGCTTTTGGTAATTAATAAAGCCTTATAAAGGACGAACCGGGGAATAAAGGATCGGATTATAGAATTAAAGGAAGAAGTTCGAAAATTAAAGGAGCTAATAAGGCTGGACTTGCCAATGGACCTTTAGGAAAAGGAAAAAATTATACAGGAATTAACCCACCTTTTAAATGGTAATATAACCCTTTATAAAACGAGCGGCTGCCAGAAATGCGAACGGTTAAAATAATGGGTTATATATAAAAGTTATTATTTCTATTTCTTTTTAAATTTCCGAAATGTTTTTATATATAATACTTTTTCTAATATATTACTTTTAAACCTGGGGAATAAAACTTTTCTTACGCTTTATAAACTGACCTTTAAAGTGGGCAGCGCCATTTTTTAAATAGGATAAAGGTAATTTACGCCCACCCTATATTATATAATATGTACGGACCACTTTAATTACATAAATTATCGGTACGGAATTTTCACCTTTTTTGGTGGGTCCATTTATTATTAATTATTTTTACGCTAAAGATTAACCTTACCGCCCATATATAATTGCTTAGCGCGAATTAATTTAGCCCGATTTTTAATCGGCCATTAAATATAATGGTTATATCCGTCGTTAATTCGCCTTTTGCCGGCCATAATACGGACCTACTGGATCGCGACCAGCGTAAACGGATCGGAGCCTTTTATAAAAAAATACGCGGATATAATAATAACGGCGAACGATATTAATTATACGTATAAAAGCGAAATAAGCTTTTAAACCAGTATTTAAATACGGAGATTTTAATCGATGCTTATAATTATATTATACTTATAAAATGTACCGGTTATAAATACTGGAAAAATAAACCGATAAAATTAATAAAAAACGAAAAGGTAAGGTGGATTTGCTTTGATAATATTATTAAAAGCGGCTTATATAACCGCTTATAAAGGCTTGGGTTTTTATAAACCGTAAGCCGGTATTAGAATTAAAATATAATTAAGCATTATAATTGGTTTTTTAAAGGGGATAAATATTATAAGGTTTTTTATTTAATAATACGCCAAGTTTTATAATGGGATAATGGTATAAAGAAATTAAACCAATTAATATTACGACGATTAAAAAGCCCCGGGTAACGGATAATTAATAATTCGGTTAATCCCATTAATTAAATAAATATGGTTAATTTAAAAAGCTGGCCGTATAAAGGTCCGTATAATAATAAAAAGCCTAACGGCACGCCTTTTTTATTTAAATTATTATCGAGGGAAGATTTTTTTATAGGACTTGGTTTTAATAAGTTCGGTTTTATTATATAAAAGTAATATATTATTATATAACCCGATAACGCGGAATAATAAACTTTAATGGTTAATGTTAAAATAATGGGTACGTTTTTAAACGCTATTACGGCGGAGCTAAAGGGATTACCGGAAGTATATTATAAGGATTCCGTGATTAATAGTTCCCCGGTTTTTGGGGCTTCGGCTAATAATACTGTATAAATTGTAATGGCGGTAAAACCTGGCGTTAACGCCGATCGTATAATACGATTACTCCGCTCCCGGCCGCGGTTATTTTATTAAAAAGAAATTTAGAAAGCGCGTCGTCCGATTAAAGGCGCGATTTAATTATTATTGTAATGGTAATAAAGATACTGTCCCGTTAAAATCCCCACTGAATTTTTCGAGATGCTAAATAGCTCGCAAATTTACGGCGACCTAATATAATATTGCGGTTTTCTTAAAATGCTTTACCACGAATATTTTTAAAAGTTCGCCGAATATATTGTCGGTAATTTTGCGAATTCCGTACCCCTGTAGCCAACCCGCCGGCGTGCCGTATTATTATTTAATATTCGCGAGGTAATCGCCAAAAGGCCGCGCGTTAATTTTTTATTATAACCGGAAAACCACCCGTTATATGACCGAAAGGGGGGCAAGCTTTTTTTAAAAAGTATAAAGGGGTATATTAAATTTTACCTATTAATAAGGGATTCGTATAATAAGAAGAATAATAAACTTATTCGGGCGCTGGTATAAAATATTAAGCCGCCGAATACGGATAAAAGGTATAAGAATATTAAGGTATTTTTTCTTATTACGGATAAAATAAAGGCTCGAGTTGAGGCTGGATTTCCGGAGGGACCGATTTTTATATAAGGCTAATAATAATTTTAATGGTTTGGCCAAGATTATTTTATATTCGAGCTTTTTTGGCGTATAAAGGACCTTAATAAAAAAGTTTACGTATAAATACCGTTGCGAATATTAATATTAAACTTATTCGAGGTTCGAAAATTTAATAATATTTACGACCGCTTTTATATTGGATCCGGCGGAAATCCCTGGAATATTTTCGATTTAGGGAGCCCGCTGCCTTCGGTATTACCGAGCTTTTTAATAGGAGAAAACTGCCAGCTTTTACCTCGAATACGAGACGCCGTTTTAAAAGGAGGTCGTGCCGAGAGGCCGGTTATATTGCGGAAAAAATGGAATAAATGGAGGGATATATTAGAGTGGGTTTTTTTATTAAAGGTTAAATATAATACGCCGCCATATATAAATAATTACGGTTTTTTAACCTGGATTATAATACAAAAAGGCAGTATAGGTTTTGGGTGGATATTGCGTCTAATGCCGAAGGAGCGGGATAAATGGATAGCCGATTCGCACGGGTTTAAGGGGGGCTAATAAAAATATATAGTTTTTTATCCAGGCCAAACGGTAATATTCGATTCCGGTACCATTTATTTTGTATTCCGAGATAGGCGCGATTAAACTTTAGTATTCGGCGGCCATTTTCTTTAATGGTTATATATTAACCGGTAAATGTAAATTATACGGGATTAGGTAAGGAATCCCGATATTATTAATAAAAATATGGATAATGTTTCGAAATATATTGGCATTATTACGGACCTTATAAATAAGCGGGTTTGGACCGGTAGGATGGATAAATAAAGTGGCGGGGTTATAATTATAAGATTATTTAGGCTGGTCGAGGTAAATATATTGGTATATAAAGTATAAGCTCGGAGTATATATTAACGGTGGCGCAGGATTTGCGCGGCGGGCAGAAATAAAGGCATATAAATTATAGGAATTTGGGCCGCGCACGTTAGTTATTTACGGCGTACGGAGTTCCTGTTTAATAGGGTATATTATTGGCATTATTGGTTAAAACGCCTCGCGCCTTCCCGAGATTGGTGGTTACGAGCCAGTAAGGGCACGATTATAATTATTAGTATGGACGAACCGTCCAGGTGCGACGGTAAAACGAGTAAAACGGTGCAAATTACTAGTAACGGTAATAAGATTTAACGGTGGACTATATAATAAGTGTACAGAGTGTATTAATAATTAATATATTTCGAATTGCGAACCATTATTAATAAAAAAACCAGAATCGTTTATTACCGGCGCTGTTTTTTTCCAATATAATCTTTACATTTTATCGGCGCTGGAATAACGTCAATTTTATAATTTAAGCATTTATAATAATCATAAGAATATTTGGGGATTAAAACAGTTTATTATATAAATTTAACCGAAAATATTAACGCGCCTAATAATTAAGGTCCTGCCTACTAAGCTATCCTAAACTATTAAAACAAATTTATTAATATTTGCATTTAGATTACCATTTTATCTATATAAAACATTTTCTACTCCATTAATTTAATCCTCTGCTTAAACTTATCCAATTACTCCTCCACCGCGCTATTACCGGAGGAATTAACTGGACCAGCGTTAGTTATCTTATTATTTTCTAACCCGGCCAAAATAATATTCTTGGGTTCGATTTCCCATGGTTTCGGAATATTCTTTTTATTATAATATTTTTTAATTTATACTTTTGCGCTCTCCACCCTAAGCACTCTTTTTAATTATAATATCCATATAAATTTCTCGCTACCTTTTATTTTAACGCGATAAAGCGTATTAAGGGTCTTTCGGTTTTTATTATTAATGTGCATTTTATATTTTAATAATCCAACGAATAAGAGTTTTTTAAAATCGTCCCTATTTTTATACATCCATTATTTAATCTTAAGCAGATTAATCCTAATTATACCCCGATATTTTTTTGTCTCGTAAAGCCTAACCTCGCTTTCGCTTTACCATTTATAAATACAGCCATTTTCTAGGGTAATTATTTCTATAAAATATAAATATCCGTAATCCTTTTTATAATATATAATAATACGGTATTCGTGGGCTATTTATCCAGTCTACCATAGGACATTTAATATATCCTTCGCTATTATATTCGCTACCGCCTTTTCCGCTGCCGCCTTTTCCGCTGCCGCCTTTTCCGCTGCCGCCTTTTCCGCTGCCGCCTTCTCCGCTGCCGCCTTCTCCGCTGCCGCCTTAAATTCCTACCGCCGTTTATTTATTAAAAATATTATAATCCATTCCTTAGGGTAATAATATTTATCGGTTAAAAACTAAAAATCCTTATTTACTTTTTTAAATAATTTATTTATATCCTTATTATCGGAATTTATAAATCGTTTAAAAAAAGGCCTAGCCGCGTTAAATTAACCAAAAATCGTATATAATTTAATTTCCCATAAATCCTTTGGCTTTTCAATTTTAATACTATATTTATTTATCTCCTTATTAATAACCCTAATTTATACCTTTATATTATTATTCTAAGGATTATTTTATAAACGCTTTAAGTACGGCATCGCATACCCGTAAAAGTATTCTTTAATAATAATCGGGGGAAATAAAAATTCCTTTTTATTATTTACGGCCATACTATTCTTAACCTCCCCATTCCACTCTTTAATTTCATTAATATTTATCTCTTCCACTTTTAAGCTTTTTACTACATCGACAAATCCTAATCCTAATATTAATAAAAAAATTATTCTTTAATTAACAAAATACTTATTATTAAACGCTTCCGCCGCTTTCTTATATTTAATATATCCGGGATATATAAGGGCTCCCCATTTTTAAAAAGCTTTCGAAATTTCGGTTTTATCGGTATTCTCGCCTATTCCCAAAATTTTTTGGTATTTTTTATTACCATACTTTAATATTTCCTCGATTATTATATTTTACTTTACCGAGGGTAATACCTTTTATTCGGTTTTAAATTTCGACGGCGGTTTTACTGTCCAGGATTATGGGTAATAGTTCTCCCTTAATATTACTCCTAATTTCTCGTTTATTTTCTCGACTTCTTTTAAAGCCTCCTTATTATCGCAACGTTCCCCTAATCTTTTTGTAAAAGTCTCTGCCTAATAATAAAAAGCCCCGATTTCCGCTATTTTTATTATCCATTATTTAATAGGTTTCACTTTTTTCTTTTAATTATAAGCCTTAATCTTTTCATTATATTGCGCCATAACCGCCAGCCCGATTTTATTTATCGAATTAGTACTAAATACATATATGGCTGGATTAGCCATTTTATAAATGGCCTTAATTTCCTATAAGGGCTTTATAACCTAAGTATTTTTAATACTCCAGGCCATTAAAAAGTGGCTCCTTTTAATTTTTTCCTCGATTAAAAACTTCTCCTTTTCTATATCGTCTTTCGCGGCCGCGTTTATCGGCTTTTTTTTAAGGATACTATACCTCTCCCGAACCATTTTATAATAAGGACCAAAAAATAATACTGGAATCGTCCAATAATATCTTTGGGATTTCTTTAATCCTTCCTCTTTATTTTCTTTTATAATTAAGTAATTTAATCGATCGATCTTATCCAGTGCCGTCTTATTTTTAAAGTCCAACGCTAATTCATTAATATAAAGGATTATAATTTTATATATCCTTTGCACGCGCTCAGGTGGCGAGGTTATTTTGCTTTTTTTAATCGGCTTATTTTCGTTATCCAAATAATTAAGATTTTCCTTTAAATCCCAAAAAAATACTTTATTAATTTCGAGGAGGTTTACGTTTAATTCCTTGGCCGCCTTAAAAAATCCTAAATTAATTTATAAATAAATGGATTGGATAAAAGGATATTTTATACTTATTATAAAATACATTACCAGCAGTTTTATTTTTAATATACGGGCGTAAAGTGCACCCCAAAATCCTCCAGGCGGTTAATACCTGCCCCTAATCGGCGTCTTCGGGGATTTATAAAATATTATTATTAAAATTAACTTTCTTAATATTATTAATAACATATCTCGCTTTTATTAAAATATTTTTCGAAGGTATACTGGCGAGCTTATTATATAAAAATCCAGCCTCGGGCAACTTTAAAAGCTTATCGATTATATTTTTAACTTTTTCCCTTCGTAATTCCAGGTAAATATTTTTATCGCTTTTGCGAAAGTCCCTTCTCGGGAGCACGTTTATAATTACCATGGTTTGGGTTCTTTAAAATAAGTTAAAATATAATAAATTAACTGGTATTAATTAAAGCCGTAATTTATATAGCATTTGCCGGCTTATATTTTAAAGGCTAATTTTTTAAATAAAACTATAAAGCTGCCCATTTTAAAGTTTATTTTTATTTACTTATTGGTGTCCGCTTTTAACTCGGGGTTTATATTTTGTGCCCGGCTTTATAGGGGTACCAAATAATCTCCGTTTATTTTTAAACTTTCCCCTGGGCCATTTATTTCGTTTTTCTTATATAAGGACATCCCCTCGTAATATTAATTCAAATTCGCGGCCTCCCTCCAATTTTATAATTATACCCAAAATATCCACCAGCCTAAGCAGTTAAATTATTAAGCATTACGAGAAGGCGATTAAAAAATATAAGAAGATATTCGAAAATAAAAATCATTTATTAATATATATTTCCTACCTTTAATCTGATTATATTTTTAAGGACAAAAATGGGGGTTGGTGTTCTCTCGTTATTTTATAATCCTTATATAGCAAAATTTACCGAGATCGTTAAACTGGTTGTAAAAATAATTAATCGATATTATTCCAGGGCCTAAATTACGCTCGAAGATCGTCTACTTAAATAATATAATTAGAAGTATAGGGGCACTTTAACATTTTATTAAGGAGCCTATAAATTTTAAAGTGCAGTATTTCGGGCAGTTTTATAACCTAATACAAGATGCTTTAGGCAATTATACGCTTCTTGTAAGATAGGGCTTTCCCTTTATAAAATCACACGAAATATTTAAGCTTAATTTTAATTATTACCACAATAGGCTTAATATTAATGGCCCTTGCGAATTAGAAATCGACGAAGCGGGTATTATATGGAAGGAGTGCCAAGAACATTATTATTAAAGGCAGTTACTTATTTATATTGGCTTTTAGGGGGGGTTAAAAGGGGGGGTTTTTTTAAAAATCAGGGGTAAATATTTATTACTTGGTTAAAATAAGTATAATAATATAAATAACCAAAAGTTTTAATTTAATATTTTCAGTATATAATAAACCCTAATTAAATTCCGCGGTTATTAAAAAGAAATTATATAAACGTGTAAAATTACAATCGTAAGCTAAGGATAATATATTATAAAGAAAATGGGCTCCAAGAATTATTTAAATATTTAAAGTTTTACTATTATTAAACCTGGAGAATAGGTTTAAGCATATTTTAGCTTTTTCGAAAAAAGGTAATACGTCCCCCCCTGAATTTTTATAGGGCTATATAAATTAATTTTAAATTAATCCCTTTATATGGATTAATAATTCCGAAATTTTAATATTAGTATTTTAATAAATATTCCTAATAAGGCTAAGGCTATAAATACAAGCCTAAAGAGGTTTTTAATATTTACTGGTATATACCTACCTAAAACCCGTCCAAGCCTAAAGAGAGAAAAAAAAAATTAAAAAGACTTAATATTTACCGCCAATTTTTATATTTATGTTTTATACTAATATTTGTAAACAATATATAATCTAATAAGGAAATTACCTATAAAGAGATATTATCGCATTTATTCGTACCCAGATTTATAATTATACTAAAGGCCGAAATTAATATTTAATATATTATATTATTAATATATTATAAATATAAACCAGGGCTACGCGGTATAAAGGGCTCGATAACTGGGGATACAAAATAACACCTGCTGTAACGCCGACCGCGGGAATAAGGCCATTTCGGCCTAAAAAATCTAAACATTTGGCAGTTAAGTCTAAGAAATACTCGATTGGCTTTTTAAAGCCACACTTTTTAATAATTATATTAACAGCAACGTTATTTATTATATATATTTACCAGGCTTCCCTATTACCGGCCTTTTTTAGCTTCCTATTATAATTATAACCGTAATGGTTAATTAAGACCCGCATCGCCGATATTAATATAAAATACCCAGTAAAAAAATATAAAGACGATTTTATGGTTTTAATAACTACTTTCCCCCCTAAGTATTTTAATCTTATAATACTATATTATAGAAACCATAAAGTCCATTAAACCTTCCAATTATTTCTGGCTATTAGGATCCGCCATATTTTTAAAGAGTTAACAATTAATAATGTTATTTTTTTTTGCGATTTGCTCCGGAGTATATAGCTCAGCCATGGATGCTTTAAGATGGCCCTTAAATTGGTCCAAGAACCTAATTTCAGCTTGCTTAAAGGCAGTATTTAAACCTTTTAATAAGGCGTTTAATTTGCCTCCATATTCTAAAGCCCATTTAGGAATTTTGGCTTTTAATGCGTTAATAAGATCTTGTTTTTCTACCATTTGGGCAACCATTTGCCTTATAAAAAATATTCCATATTTTTGGTAGACTTGGTGACGAATATAACCGAAATCGTATTTTTTATTAATTTTACTTGCCCGATATTGCTTAAAGTCACGCCAGGAATAAAAAGGATCCGGATATCCGCATTATACCCCAATAATATTTATTACCTATATTTCTTTATTTAAAAGTGTAATTTTATAGAAATTATAAAAAAGCGTTTTTGGTGGATCGATATGGTGTTTATTCGGAAAGATAAAAGAAATTCGGAGCTTTAGGTTAATCAGACTAGCGTTGATTTTTTCGACCTTAAAATAAAGCCTTATTAAGTTAGGATATAATTGGTAAAAATTATGAATAATAAAGTAAGCTTACCATTTAAAAGCTCCCTAGTAAAGATATAAAAATATATTATAATTTTTATATATTCTATATATACCAAAACCGCCTTATATTGGTTTCGGTTCCCGTTTAAATAAATTAAAAAAGGCTTTAATAATCGTTAAGTGTTTAGTATAAATTAAAATCCCAGGAGGAATATAATCGAACCTTCGATACGCGTTAAGGTAAAGCGTAATAACGAAATATATTATCGAATTTAATAAAAAATAGCCTAAAAAAATAAGGCGGCTTTATTAAAACTTTTTCGAATTTAAAGTTTTCGATATATTAATTAATATTTACGCCAGTTTATTTTCTGGTATCCTAGGCTATAATAAAACGTGGGAAAAATACGTTTATTATAAATTGGTATTTTTAAATATCCGGTGTATTTTTTTATTAATGGTTTTTAATAATAAAAACAGGTTTTAGGTATTATTTTATAATCCATCCTATATTGGGCAGCACCTTTTCCGAATTATAATATTAATAGGGCCGGGGTCCAAAAAAAAAAAATAATATAAACCCCGCCCGAATAAAATTCGGTAAAATATTAGCAGATTATAAATCTATCGGTTTAAAATCGCTTTTTAATAAAGGCTTTTGGCGAGAACGGTAAAGCTTACGTAATCTTTTTTAATTAATAGGGCAGTTTACCCAGGCAACCAGGGTATAAATTAGAAATTAATCGGTAAAATTAAGGCAAAATTGCCTTTCGGGCTAAGCACGGTAAATTGGTCGGAGTATAAGACTAAAGGTGCTTAATTTACTTTCCAAATGTTTTTAAAATATTCCCATGTCCTTTATCGCGAAGCGCTAATTTCGACTGCGATTTCGCGTTAATTATTCCTTAATCTTGGTTATAAAGCCTTACGTAAGCGCAGCGATGCCGACCGCATAGACCAGACGATGATAATCGAAGCAGTATTTGCTTTAAAAGCTAAAATTATAAAGCCCACATTTGAGTTATTAAACCGCCCCCCGATTATATACCAATTGGCTTTTAATATAAATAAAAATATTATCCATAAGGTATAATATATTATAATAATTAAGGCATTATACCGGATATTTTAAAAGGAAAGAAATATTATTAAGGCTTTTACGAAATACCACTTTAACCTTATTAACCGGGATTCCTATATTATCGCCACCTTATATTAATGGATTCGAAATAATTTTAATATATATATACCTATTAAGGTTTAATTATTTGGCTTATACCGAAAATTTATCCTGCGCTATATTATACCTTATAAGCTCGCCGAAGCCGAAAACCCTAATAATGTCGATAAAAAATGGGTTATAAGGTCGGAATATACGTATAAATATAAGAGAAATATCCCGATATTCGTATCCCATATTTATATAATTTTGAATTCTTTAATTACCATTATATATAGCTCGCATTCCCCTTTTTTATATTCCTCGATATTAATAAATACTCGGCAGTTTATATACGACGCATACCGTTTATTATATATACGCGTTGCGCATTATCTGTGGCGCCTGCTCCGCGACCTCGTTAAACGCCCAACCCTTATTTCGCGCTATATTAATCACCCAACCACTTACCGCCTACCTACGGCATATATATTATTTAAATACGTCGGTTTAAATACGAGCCAAATGCTTTTAAATATATAGGGAGAGCGGCGAAAGGATCCTACCCTAAGGCAAAATTTATTTCGAGGTATAACTCGATTAATACTTTTTTTTACCCGTATTCCTTAACCGCGGATTGGTTTATTTCGGTTTTATAATAATAATACAATTATATTAATAAACCGCCCCCTTATTTATTTTATTATAATGCTCGAAAACAACGGTACACCGAAAACCATACTAAGGAATAATATATATTTATATACCGAGGCTTTTATAATAAACTTATTTAACTTTTATAATAAACGCTTTCTTAACCATTCGAATATAATTTTCGATAAAAAAGACTATTATGGGGAAATGGCCGCCAAGGTTATACTCCGTGCTTTGGCGCACCGTTATATCCGGCAGGATTAACGGAATAAACCTTTCTTCGTCCAGTTCGACGATTTTTATACCAGTAATATATTTATCAATAATAATGAAAACGTAACTTATTTTATAAACTTAAAATGGGTATATACTTTACCTATGGAAAATTTATCCGTACCGTACTGGGTAATAAAATATACCATCGATAAAATATAAAAAAAACGCCTTTTTAAGTTCGATAAGATTCGGGAAAAATTTATAGGCATATTTAAGGAAAAAAAGCGTAAAATCGTTGCCAAGTATGGCTTCTCGCTAATATAAATTATATATAAAACTTGGGAATTAAAAAGTATATAATTTTAATATAATATTATAACCATTAATATAATGTATTCTCTTTTTATTTATTATATTTATCCTAAATTTTCACGTCCGGTATTTAAGGAGAAAGAGTTCTTATCCAGATTTTGGTTAAAAAATACTGCCGAGGTCGTTAAGACCAAGGTAATAAAATACCATATATACGAAATAAAGTTAAAATAAATATTTAATAAGGAATATAAAGCCGATAATTATAATAATAAATAATAAATGATAATAAGTACGATTATACGCCTTAATATTAATATTCTTTTTAATCCTTACCACTTATATTTGCTTTTTTTACCCCTCCCGCCGCCTTTCCTCCTCCCGCTGCCTCTTCTCCTCCCGCTCTTTTTCCTCCCGCTTTCTCTTTTCCTCCCGCTTTTTCTCTTCCTCCCGCTTTCTCTTTTCCTCCCGCTATCTCTCCTACTCCCGTTACCACTCCGCCTTCCATTCCGCCTTTTCCCGCTTCCTTTTATCCTTATCTCTATTTTTCTTAACCTTTTCGCTAAATAATATTATAATCGCTAAATCCGTTATATTGGCCATTACGCCGACCGCTATATTTTCCTCGATACCGTTATAATCCGAAAAGCGATTAATAATATAACGGTTTTTAAATTTTCGCGATTCCCCGGTCGAGTGGTTTTATTGAGTTGGGTTATTAATTATAATAAATAAAGAGAAAGGGTTATTATCGCCTTAGTAAAATAATAAATACTTTAAAAAGAGTTATAAATATAGGTAATAAATAAATTATTAAAAGTATAAAATCTTCGGTAAAAATTTTATAAAAAAGCGGGTTATAATTATTAATATAGCGATGGCCAGGTAGGTTATTATGCTTTAATTTCCAAAGGTTTAAGGCTTTTAAAATCATGGCCGGTTAAATGGCGGCAAAAATTAATATTTATAAATTATTTTGGCACACGCCAATTCCATTTAGTATTACGTGCTTTTTTACGTGCTCCTGGAATCTTGTAAAAGTCTACGGAGCGGATAAATACGATATCCATAATAATTTATTTTCTGGAAAGCACGCAATTATTATTTAAATTATTAATATTACCACTCGGATTACCACTTAAAAGGTTAGCTTTTATTTGTATTGGAAAACGGATAATAAGCCTATAGATGATTAATCCAATGAAAATAAAAGTCGGTTTTATAATGTTTTTAATTAATCTGCTCGCGGCGCGACGGCCTAACGAAGCCAGCTTCGTTTAGCCCGAAAGATTTTACCATTTATATTATACGCGGACTGGGAACCAGACCAGTTATATAAAGAATAGCCGCCGTTTTATATATATTATATTATAAAATAAAAATTAATGTTAAATAAGAGATAAATAATAAAGCAAACGAAAGGTAACCTTATGGTGGCCCCGAGCGATTATTAAAATAAGCAATTGTTTTCGAAGATCGAGGATATTGTGACCTCGAAGCGCAAGCCTTATAAGGCTAATACCATAATAATCGTTATATCCATTAATAATTATTCCGAACGAAATATAACCAAGCGCTTTAAAGAATTATAAATTAATTGGCCGATCGTGAAAAGGTAATTTTAAGTATAAAGCCACCTTTTCCGTATCGGTAAGATATTAAGGATTAATATTTTATTTAATTATGTAAAGGGTAATATAATGGCCCGCACCGCTGGACGGGGGGCAATTACCATTTAATTTATAAAAAAGAATGCCCGGCTTAATGCGGAGTAAATAATATATGGTAGGATAAATATTTAAAGGGATATTTATACCCTTTTAAAATGCCCAGGACCTTTATACAATTTTGGGCCTTATTACTGGTAAAATCCTAAAGGAAAAAAGCATTATAAATTTATAAATCATTATATAAAAAGCCTTATTAAGTTCGTACAGCAAGGTTTTAGGTTAAAAATATATAGGGATTTGCCATAAAATATTCGGACGCAGTTATATATTAAAAAATAATAGTTTTCGAACCGTAAGCGGAAGTATCCGGACCCGACCTTTTATTTAATTAATTATCTCCCTATAATTATTAATAATTATATCCCTGCCCATTCCAGCCAAATTACCATTCGATGGGGCTTTTATTAATTCAAAAAATAACAGGTTCCGTTTAATCCTGCGTACGGCGCGCGCAGTATAATGGGCGATTTTGGCTATTTTATTATTAATGGGTCCTTTTCTATCTTATATCTTATTACTAATTATACTTTGGATTAACTTATATTGCGAAAGCGCAAAGTTTAACGCCATAGTGATTAACCTTTAATGGTAATAAGGGGAGAGGACCATTTAAAGCGGTATTTATTTTTAAAAAAATACTTTCCTATTTAACTTTTAGGCCGTGCTTTCGGATTCTGGTAAAATATATACCCGCGTTATAAGATCAGGTACCGAGTAAGGTATAAAATATCGATAAAATTTAAAAATATATTATATGGGGTAATGTTCCTACTTTTAAATTCCTTAAAGAGTTTGGGTAAACAGAACACCGATTTTGCAAATAGCTGTATAATATAACGAAGAATAATATAACGAAGAATAATATAACGAAGAATAATATAA